>JAJEJO010002583.1:571271-611157 GCA_020662805.1 Glaucomys volans
AGGGGCACTCCACCACTGAGCCACATCCCCAGCCCTATTTTGTATTTTATTTAGAGACAGGGTCTCACTGAGTTGCTTAGGGCCTCATTAAGTTGCCGAGGCTGGCTTTGAACCTACGATCCTCCTGCCTCAGCCTCCCAAGTCACTGGGATTACAGGCACCTACACTTAAGAAAAGATTTATTTGGAAAGGGATATTGCTTCATTTTGAGTCAGTTTAAGCAAAGCAAGTAGAAATGAAAAAATACAAAAGGTAGGAAGAGAGAGAAGGAAGAAGAAAATAAATTTGAAGGTGGTCGTTATGGTTTAAAAATCTGAAATTGTCTCCCAAAGAGTTCATGTTTAAGCAATCACAGCAATATGTAGCAGTGAAAAGATTGGATATGAGACCTATCACCCCACAGGGGATGTGAATGGAAACTAGAAGCTAAGTGGAGGGAGGTGGGTTATGACTGGAGTAAGTAGGTACCAGGAGAGTTACTTGGATGATATCTGTCCTTGACCCCTTTCTTTCTTTCTCTCTGCTTCCAATCTGCCATGATGTGAGCAGCTTTCCTCCCTCATGAGCTTCAACCATGTTTCTCCCTTGGAGCCAGCTGACCATGGATTGAGACATCTGTATCCATGAGCCCAAAATAAACTACCTCCTCTAACTGTTCTTGTCAGTTATTTTTGCCAAAGCAATGGAAATCTAACACAGAAGTTGGTACTGCCAGGTGTGGTAACTGATATGACAATACCTGACTACGTGGTTCAGAAACATTTGGAACTGGTTTGTGGGGGCGAGTTTGAAAACATTTGGAGATTCAGGATGGAGAAGCTCTAGCATACTACCATATGCATAACTTTATGGGTAATTCTGGTGGAAGCTCAAAAGACCAGAAGACCAATAGGAATGTGTATTGTAATGAGTGTACTCAGGAAGTTCCAAAAGGAAGTAGGACTCGATTAGAAATTGGACTACAGGCCACACATATTACATTCTGGCAAAGAGCTTGTCTATATTTCATTCATGTCCTTAAACTTTCTATGAGGCTGAATTTAAAGACAATGAACTAATTAATCTGGTAAAGAAGATCTCAAGGCGTCACAGCATTCAGGCAATGACATAGGTTTTGATGGCAGCTTTTAACCAGGTTTACTATGACAATAGGAAGTAGAAAGCAGAGAAGGAAGACAATAGGGAGTAGAAAGGAGAGAGGGAAGATTTGAAAAATACACTCTTTGACAAGAAAAGCACATGCAAATTTGGGACCAAGGAAGCTGAAAAGATTACAGTCACAAAAGAGATGTTAAGTACTTTTCACAGAGACAACAGGATGCATGCCTTGAGGGCATCTCAGGAATCAGCCATAACACATGTACTAGGGAAACTCAAGGTATAAAAGTAAAAACTTCAGGATCATGGGGATGTCCTTCTTGCACTGGGTCCTTATGAAGGTTTATGCCAGGACTAATTTCAATGGGCTCAGCAACCCAAGAATTCAGAAACTGTTGCACACAAGGTCCAAGTGTGTCTGACTACTGCTTCAGCTGATGGCAGGCCTTGGTATCATCCAAATGGTGTTTTTTCTGTAGAAATGCAGGATGCTGGAGTCACATGGTCTCAGAGGCTTTGAATAACATTTCAAATGAAGGCCTGGAAGGTCAGGCAGAGTGTAGCTGGATTGGAATTTCTGCAGAGAACTAAAAGGACCAGGTGTGAAGTAAAAATCCCAATGGAGACACCAGCTATTAACAGAGGCCAGAAACATGGAATGTCTGTCAAGGATAGCTGCACTTACACAGATCCCAGCAAAAAGAGAAGCCATGTGAGCCACAACAACAAGGCGACAGGGGTAGAGCTATGCAAACCCTTTGGAGATCTTGCTTTGTTCCTATGTTACCAGATGCTGGACAAGGAGCTATAGGGACCTAATATTTGCTCTTCTGGGTTTTATTCTTATTTTACAGGGGCTCATAGCTTAGAGTTTTCCTTGAGTTCCAGGAGAGACTCGGTACTTGAATCTTTGAGCAATGCCAGAATGGTTCTGACAATGGAATTCTTGGAGATACACCAAATGCATTTTGCATGGTGAGATGGGCATGAACTTTCTGGGGTATGGGCAGGATGTTATGGTGTGGGTCTAGAAATATCTCCCCAAAGTTCATGTGGAAATACAGCAACGTTGATTGCTAAAATATCAGAATTTGAAAGTTCTAATCTCATCAGTGAATTAATTCACTTGATCAATAAATAATTATAAATGAATATCTGGGTGGTGACTTTAGACAGGTAAGGCATGACTGAAGGAAGCAGGTCACTGGGAATGTGGCCTTGGATTATATCTATCCTTGGCCTCTTCTTATCTTTCCCTGCTTCTAGGGTGCCATGAGATGAGATTTCCTCTACCATGCCATTTGGTCATGATGTTTCTCCCTTGGAGCAACTGACTATGGACTAAGAACTCTGAATCCATAAGTCAAAACTAAACTTTCACAACTCTATGTTATTATTATCAAATATTTTGGTCACTGCAATGAAAAACTGATGAACAGAATTGTTTTATTTTCAGCAATTCTTCCCTGGAAGGAAAGAATTTCCTAAACAAATTAATAATAGGACATGCATCCTGATAATCCAAGGAATGTGTGTACTTGAAACATTGGCTGATATTCCCAGGTTGGCTTTAAATGAGGGTAAACATTGGTTCCATTTCTCTAAAAGAATAGAAAAGCCTACAGTCCTTTATCCTGTAGAATTCTATTTCTAGACTTTTTGATCATTACAAGCAAATGACAGTTGAAATTTTATAAATTAGTTTTAATTTAATTTTGTATATTACCAGAGATGCTACTCATCAATCTATCATCTATCTATCTAATGCAAGGCATTTATTATATATATGTAATTAATTATTAGTTTTTATCCACATTTCACTGGAAAATATACAAATATGATAGGGTTTATATAAATAAATATACCATAAGCTGTGTGGCTAATTTTTTTTTTTTTTTTACATTTCATGTCACTAGAATTCTGAAACTAAGTGGTTGCAGGGTTGTTTCTTTTCATTGGTGATGAAAATTTGTTTTATGCCCCTTTTAGCTTTAATAGCTATTGGTATTCCATGACTTCCACATAGCACTTTCTTTTTTATCTTTGCATTATTATGTGTGTGTATGTGTGTGTGTGTGTGTGTGTTCAAGCACGCGCATGTGCACGCACACACTCTTGCCAGCATTTGTGGGAGTAGAAGGTCTAAATCTCTGTTTTTTTTTTTTAATTTATGGGTGTGATACATATTTTCTGAGATTTTTATCTAGTAGTTTTATTTCATTTTTTATGTCAATCTTCAGTCCTTGGAATGTATTTGAACATACAGAATGATGTAGGTATTCATTTATGTTTTATCCAACAAACATGACAATAGCCATAATATCTTTTAATAACTAATACACGTAATAAAGTTGTATATTTGAACACGAGTAAATATTTATTGAATGTCTCTTTTCTAATATATAGGCAGTCTTCTAAAATCTTGATATTATTGTTCATTCACCATTTTTAAAATAACCCTATATATATGTTTTTAATCTGCATTTTATATGCAAGAAAACAGAGAGTTGTATTGTCCTGAATGTAGCAAGGGTTTCATGCCTCCAATTTTCCTGGTGAAGAAAATATCTAAGACATCAGCATGCTTTGGAAAAGAACATTCCTCTCATAGTTTGCACAAATACTTTGTGTCCACCAGATAATCATATTTTGGTACAATTATATGTCTCTATTTTCCTCTGTTCGCCCACAAGTGCATGAAAAATGTCAAAACTAGCCCCTAAGAAGTGACTGAGAATGAAATTTCCATACTTCATGCTACAGATCTACTTAAAAGTCTTAAGATTTTGAGTAAAGTAGTAGGCATTGGGCCACCTTCAATGTAAAAGGTTTTAATTATGTATGACACTGAAGTAGGATATTAATTACTTGAGCAAAATCACATTTAAAAACCTGATATGTAAACAATAATTTACAAGAACTTCATAATAAAAACAAGAAAAAGGTTGACAAAAGAAGCAGGTGATAATATAAATCTTGGTATATGTACTACTATGACTTGCTTTTCCTCTGGATCTATAAGGAGATACACATGAAGATTCCTGTCGTTATGATTTTAGTGTAGACAATGGGAGTAAACATATAATTGTGCATCATTATAGCAGCAGACATATAAATGAGTTATAGGCATAAGATGAGAGTATAAAGCAATCAAAAAAATGAACTAGAGTCACATATTGCAACACTCCCGTGTTGAATGAAAACGCATGGTATACAAGAATATTTTTAACAGTGATAATGTCTGCAATTTAAGAATCTGCATAATCATAATTATATTTTATCACATTCATCTAAGGAAAGTCATGGGAAGACAAAAATACTTTTGAATGCCTGTTTCTAGATGTATAGAGGCATGGACAGGAAGGCTGATAGAAAAACCCTATACATTCTACAAATTCAGTAAGCCCTGTATTGTGCAAAGGTGACAGTGAGCCATGACCAGTATATGATCAATTCAGATTTGTATATGTGTACTCCTGCAGAGAGTGTAAAGTGGCTAGGAGTATGTTATATAGGCATGGTAAGCCCGGAGTCCAACACTTGGAAATGGAGTGGCCGTACTGCTAGGGAAATGCCATCCTGAGTGATAACACAGGTGACAAATGATGACAGACTGCAGAAATCTTCACCATAATAATGTGTCTTATGTCACATTAGGCTGGTAACGAAATTGGAAGGGACTTGAAGAATTAATCAATGGTTTTCCAGCAACTCTGACGAGAAAATGAAAGTGTTTGTTGTACATGAGTACTACCTTAATTTTAAAAGTATAAACACATTACTGATTTGAGATAATTATTATTCAATATTGGAATGTATAATTTAAATAAGCATCTTAAAATTTACCATTCAATTAATAGAATGTTTTGAATCAAATACTTGACAAAAATATCATTAGTTTGTGTACAAAAATACTATGTGATATGCTCATACTACCTTTTTTAAGATTTGAAATTTGGAGGAGACTATTCTCCATGTATCTCTTATGTTTCTTCGTATCTTCATATAAATGAGCTACTGACTGCTTTATTGGATCTGGACTGTCTTTTTGGAGGATGAAAGATAGAGATGGCTTCTTTCACTGGATCAAAGGGCAGGTCTACTTAGTCTCAGGAAATAGAGATAAAATCTCCCTCTAGAACAGAAGTCAGGCAGGTTTACTACCCATTATAAATGATTCAGACTTTCTAAGCTCAGGGGTCTTTTCCTGTAATGCAACTCATTACACGTGCAGGTGTTTCTTGGTCCTTTTCACATCACCTGTGGGATTTGAAGCTCAGAGAACTGGCACAAGAAAATGCTGATACACTGGCTACTGCTGTCAATGTGAGTAATGAAGTACGTTGTCTCTGACCTGTGAATCTCATGCCTTCTACCATCATCCATTAAATTGCAGGAAGGCTAAAATCTTGATCAGCTCACTGTTCTTAGTAATAATCAAGAGTTAAAACATTGGTACTCTGTGATTTGATGTTTTTTCATCATCTGCACCTACATCACAAAGAGTATATTTAATTTATCAAAGAAGAGATTCCTTAGATTATCAAAATTGTTATGGGGAGAAAAAGTCCATGTCTATCCTACTAGGATCTCAGATTATCCAAGAATTAAACTGATAAAAGATAAAGAGGGGAGAAAACTGCAAATTTGTTCACTACAAGTTTTGTGTTGTACAGGAGACTTCCTAAGGGAATGAAGAACCACATAAGGTGGAGTCAGTTACTTACATAAAAATTGGGCCAATAAGAAGTAAGTTCTGCAACTGAAAAAGACAGTGTTGGTCTAGGGTAACTAATTGGGTAGCAAAGGTAAGAATTTGATCACTAAGGTTTATTTGAGCAGATATCTCTCATCTTCAATTTAGCATCTATGATGATAGAACATTCCTTCTCTTTCTGGCATATATAAGCATCTTCATTATGAGAATTTATCTTCTGCTTTTAGGAACTAGAATGAAGGTCAGTGCAAATTCCCTGCATCTGCTGTTGTTTTCTTTTAAATTTTCTTATTTGAATTATTTAATATTAAAGAGCAGCATATTTGAGGCTAAGCATACTCTTAAACCCTTCAGTGTGCCATTGCGAATTCTGCACAAGTATTTGAAATAGTTCCTAAAGTATATCATATGAATTGAGTAATTCAGAATGTTGCCCAAGTCTAAGATGGATGAATAGGGGGAAATAACCAGGACAACAAATGAGCAACTAATGAAGAATTTTGGAACTCAGCAGGGAATGATGAGAACAGAAGAGAAAAGTACAGAGACGTCCAGTGCCTGTACAAAGTGAAAAATAAAGTGAATATCACCATGACAGTTCCCTATCTCTTCAGCCAGGGAACCTCCACATTGCCAGGAGAAGCTAAGTGGGAAAGCAACAATGATCTCCATTATCACTACAGATTGGCACTTATAACTATCAGATAATTCCATAGTTTTCATAGACATTAAGTTCAGTCTGGGGAGCTTCCTGGGGTCCCTGTACTGCTTTTCTCCAGAGGAAAAAGAATTACATAGAGCCCCCAACCCCCAGAACCCAAGCTGCTATTGCATGTTACCAGCTTCAAAACAGAGCTATTGCTCAAGTACATTCTGCTCTAGGAGTAAGGAGACAGCCCCAGCACTCTTGCTGCTCAAAGCCCCACAGCTGGCTCTTACCCCAACAGAGTGAGAGGATAAGCCCTTCTGCAACGTGCTGCTTAAGGGACTGCAGCTACAAACGTCAGTCAAGCACGAAGTGGGGCCTGAAGCCTTGCACCTCTGGAATCCACACTCAGTGGAAAGTGGCATCACTATCTCCACAAGCATCTGCAGTCTAGATTATCGAGGCTCTCATAAACACTGCTTCTGTAGATTCTAACTGCAGCAATTGCTCAGAGGCTATACTTCTGTGCTTCCTGAAAACAAAAGTCAAAGCTCTCATTCAACTAACACTCCATATCCCATCTAAACAAAAAATCCCTCCTGTGAAAATTAATTCACAGAATTGAAAAAGGTGACTGCTATACCAGATATGCAGAAATCAATGTAGGAACACAAGAAAAAGAAGGGCAAGGAAGCAGAGTATTTCAAACACAATAATTTTTCCAAAATACATCCCAACATGATCCTAAGGAAACTAAACAAAATACAAGAGATTATACACAGATAATTCAGTGAAATGAGGAAAATAATCATTGGTATGAATGAGAAATTTAACACAGTTATAAATCATGATAAAGAACCAACTAGTAATCTTGGAAATAAAAAATTCAATTCAAGAAGTATACCCAGAGCCTAACCAAGAAGAAGAAAGAATTTATTGAGGATAGATCTTTTGAAACAACTCAATTAGACAAAAAGCAAACAAAACACAAAAACAAACAACAAAAGACTTGACTAGATTTAAAATAATGGAGAAAACTTATAAGTCTTATGGAACAGAATGCAGTTAAAACATTTTGCATTATGGAAGTTTGAGGAGGAGAAGAGAGGTAAAGGACATTAAAATTATTTGAAGAAATGATAGATAAAAACTTCTCAATGAAGTTTTAATGTCTCTTAGAAGAGACATTAAAGAAAAGGATTGTCAAGTGAGCAATAGTATCAAACTCCTATCAGATAAATCGGACTTTGAAATTAAAAGAAACTGTAGAAAGAGATGAGGAATGTTATTATATATTGATGGAAGGATCAATTTGGAAAGACAGTTTAACAATTGAAAATATATGCTTACCCAGCCCTTCATCATGTGAATATATTATGCAAATGTTTTTACATCTTAAGTTATAGATTCCAGTACAATAACAGGTTGGGATATCAACACTATATTTTCATTGATGGCAGATCATCTGGATAGAATTCTGGAGAGGTCAAATTATAGTTAAACCATACACAATAGATAAAATGGAGTTAACTCATATACACAATAGTTCTTTCAAAAATTGATTAATACACATTATTCTCATCTATCCATGACACAATCTCCAAGATAGACCATAGAGAAAGCATTAGTATATTTTTAAAAATTGAAATCATGTTCTGTATCTTCTCTAATTATAATACTTAAAACTAGACATTGAGAAGAAGAAGAACAATGGAAAATACAAAGACAAGTGATAATTATGGAATATACTTCTAAACAGCAAATAGGTCATTGAAGAAATTAAAAAAGGAAATTAAAACATTTCTTAAAACAAATGAAAATGAAAACAATATGTCAAAAGCTGTGTGATAGCAGCAACAAGAGTACTAGAAGGAAAAATTATAGAAATAAATGGAAATAAAAAAAGGGAAAGACTTCAGCTAAACAACCTAATAATGTACCTCATTGATTTAGAAAAGCAGGAACAAATCAAACACAGAATTCATAGGAAAGAAGTAATAAAGATCAGAGCAGTATTGTGTTTTCTCTTATGTGTGGAAGCTTGAAGGAGAAAAAGGGGAAAAAATTAATGTCATGAAAGTAGATGGAAGACCCTTGGGGTAGAGGAAGAGATCAGGGAAGGCAAAGGGATGCCAGAGGAGGTATTGGGGAGTGAATTAGGTCCCTTATGTTTTTATATGTATACAAATATGTCAGAAAAAAAACCATTATTCTGTATAATTAACATGCACCAATTTTTTTTAAAAAGTCAGAAAAATTAAGACTAAAAGAAATAAAATGAGATCAACTAAATGAAAAGTTATTGTTTTTAAATAACAAACAAAAAAAACCAGAAGAGAGCCAGATAGGGTGGGATATACCAGTAGTTGTACCTACTTCAGGGGCTGATGAGAGAGGATCCCTGGAATCCAGGGGCTTAAAGCCAGGCTGCATAAAATAGTGAGACCTCCATCTTAGAAAAAGGTTTAAAATTAAGATAATTTTTAAAAGAATAATCTTTAAATGAGATTGAAATGAAAATGTGAAAATTAAACCTGGTATCACAGGAATATGTAAAAGGTTAAAAAACTATAATGCACAATTGTATAGTAATGAATTGGAAAATCTGGGGGAAAAAAGGATAAATTCCTGGACATATGCCATCTGTCAAGATTGAATTAAGAAGAAATAGAAGTTCTAAACTAGCCAAAAATGAGAAATGTTTGAATTAAGAATTGAAGCAGTAATTAAAGTTCTCTCATCGAAGAAAAACCCAGGAAGGTTTTACAGCTCAATTCTACAAAACATTTAAGGAAGAACTAATTCCAATTCTTCTCAAAGTACTCTAAAAATTGAAAGTGAAAGAACTCTGCTTAACTCTTTTATTTTTATAAGGGTACCATTAAATCCTGATACTAAAACCAGACAAATTTGCAACAACAAACAAAGAAATATACTGACCAATATCCTGAAAAACATAGGTTTTAAAAATTCGATTAAATAGTAGCAAATGAAATTCAAGAGCACATCAAAAAGATTATATACCATATTCAAGTAAGATTAATCCTAGGGATTCAGGTATGGTTCCTCATTCAATGATCAATGAACTTAGTTCATTACACCACCACAATGAAGAATAAAACTCCTTTTATGTTATCAATAAATGAAGAAAAAGCATTTGATAAGTTAAACATTACTTCTTAATGAAAACTTTCAGGAAATTAGGTATGGAAAGTATATCTAACTCAATAAAGAGTATGACATTTGTCAGTTTTCCTTCACTTCAATAAGATACCAGACACAGTCTGCTTATGAGGTTTATTTAGCTAACATTTGCAGAGGATCAAGGGCATGGCCTAGCCATGTACTCAGTTCTTGGTTGTATCACTTCATGGTGGATAGCAATGGTAGGAGTGTGTGTGGAAGTAAGTGAGTATACAACTAAGATGTTAAGATGTGTGATGTACACATCTTAAACCAGGAGCAGAGAGAGACTTGGGTCCCACTGTAAGTGTGGAGGACAGTTTATGCTTCCAATTTATGATTACTTCCCACTAGACCTCACCTATTAAATGTTTCAAAATAATTTATAATAGCAACACCATTCAGACTGAGTGTCCAATCAAAATAGATCCTTGGATGACAATCAGCTATACCAAAACCATATCAGATTTATACGTAAAATCCACAGTGGATATTATACTCAAAAGAATTAATCCAATTATTTCCTTAAGATCTGGAAGAAGGGAAGTATGTCCACTCTAACAAATCATACTAAACATGGTGTTGAAGTGAAAGCAAGAGCAATTAGATAAGAGAATGAAATAAGCAGCATTCATATTGAAAAGAGTCTATGGTGCATATTCACAATGGAATATTATTTGCTATAAAAACCAACAACATCCTTTTATTTGCATCAATGTGGATAAAACGGAAGGATATGTCATGTGAAATGAATCAGATGTAGGAAAAAAATACTGATGTTTTTCACTCCTCTAGGGAATCTGAAAAATGATCTCATGAAATGAGAGTGCAATAATGGTCACTAGAGAGACATGGAGTGAGGAAGGGAAATGAAAAGAAGGTAAAGGGTGGGGGTGCTGGGGATACAGCTCAGTTGGTAGAGTGCAAGGCTGGATTCAATCCCCAGCACCCCCAAAACAGAACAAAACAAAACAAAACAAAAACAGAAAAAAAAAGAAAGAAGATAAAGAGAAATTTGTTCTGGTGTTGGATAACTAGTAACTATAGTCTAAACAAATCTTTGATATATTTCAAAATAACTATAAAAGTATGACTGATGTTTCAGAAGATGGAAATGCTAAGTACCCTGATTTGATTACTATACATTGTACTTATGTATCAATATGTAGTAATACAGTGTATCCCATGAATATGTGTGATACTATGTGTCAATGAAATGTATTATAAAAAAGTTCTTTGTCTTTAATGAAGTTTGGGGGAACACTGCTTTTAAGAAGAAATCTTGTTTTATTCTTAACTTTGAATTAATCACCATGTCAAATACATTCTGACAAGATTTATTTACCATTATTTTAAAAATTGGTGAAGAGGGGATTACTGGAACAGTCTTAGTGTTTTCTGCCATCAGAGCACTGTATAAAACACATGGTATCCACCCAAATATTTAAATTTATTTTCTGAAATAAAACATTTTTCTTGCATGTTTTTACTTTAATCTATATTCATTTTTTTTTTTAAATTTGCACGGTCTGATAAGGTGGCCACAGTCATATATTACCATTGGTTATTTAATACATGTGTAACATGAATTGAGATGTGTTGAAAGTGTCAATTTTGCACACTGGATTTCAAAGATGGTACAAAATTTTAAAATAGCTCATTTATCATTTTTGTATTGACTGCATGTTGAATGACACTATCTTGATGGGGCTAAATAAAATATATAGTTAATTTTTAAAAGTTCCCCAACTCACATTTTTCTTATTTTCTTAAATGGGTGGGATGGTAATTACCCACAGCCCTTTTCCTGTGATCCCAGGCAATACTCTGCAGGTAGAGCTCATGAGACAACTCAACATGTGCTCACGTGCCAGTTAATGTCCTAAGATGGTAGTGTGATTCGACAAAGTGAGAATGTGAAATGAGGCTGTAGGAAAGAGAGAAAAGTCAGCCCTGTTCTAAAGTAAGAGAAATATGTAAAGGTTAGGTCAGAATATATGGATCATATGCAGTTGCTTCCTCCCCATTTTTCCTGAGACCAACCCTTTGGGCTCTGATCATAAATTCATGAACATTCCCTATACTTTGTTGAATAATTTAATTTAAGTTTCACTTTGTATCTGGCGCTCTTGGTTCGAAGTGAATTTTTCATTTACATAATCACATTCTGCCCACTTGAATATTCCCAGCGCAGTTGCACTTTTATATAATATACTTGTTCACCATCTGTCCTCAATTTTGGTCAAGAGATGCTTCATATTTTCTAACACTTTGCATAGCAATTATGCCACACCAAAAGTCATTTTTGTTAATACACATCTTGCTTGTGTACTGTCAATAAGACACTTTAGGCTTTTACTGGCTGAAAGATGGCTTTTCTTTGGAAGCTCTGCAGCCACAAAAGATAACTTTCCTACATAGCCATTGATTATAATTTGAAATTTAAAATGCATGTCTATACACACATGTGCTATAATTGATATGAAAGAACTGCTGAAATAAATGACCTTGGTTGTGCAAACATACACTTAAGTGGTGTCTGTCTGGATTACACATATTTCAATTATAGAACTCATCTTAAATTTATAACGAGATGTATAAGTAATTTAACACTACTCATAGAATTTGTAAAAAATTTTCCTTTAGGCCATCTCATATATAGATTACAAAATGAAATGTTAGTTTATTTAGAAACCATTCACAATTATCAAGCACATTAAACCTTTCTGCTCTTTCTTTTCTTCTGGCAATGCGAAAGTACAATTAGATGCATATGGTAACTCAAAATATTTTGTTCTTTAAAAAAAAAGACTTTGACTAGACAATACTTTGCCTAGATTTTCTTAAAAGACACAGATGACAGAAATTTTGATATGTCTGAGAGGCTCTCCCTCAAAGGGTCTACTTTAATACATTCATATGTCTATCTATGCACATACTCGATTTAAATCAACAGTTTTGCCTATTCTTATAACACATCACAAGCTACAAGTTAAATTGTTTTCTGGTTGAATTTCTATGAGAGTAACCAAACTAAACATAATATAACAAACTTAAAAGGTCAAGGGAGTTTTGTAACTTTTCCTTACTCTTTCCATTAACATTTTGTAAGACTGGTTGATTTTGATTCAGCATGATCCTTTCTGGTCAACATTTAACAGCAGAGAAAAGTGATTTGTGCTGGGCATGGCACAGGGTTCTAACTACTTGGGAGATTGATGCAGGAGGATCCCAAGTTGGAGGACTGTGTGGGCAATTTAGTGAGACCCCATCTCAAAATAAAAATTAACATGTCTGAGGATAAATAGAGAACCCCTGGGCTTAATCCCTAGTACCATCAAATAAATAAGGCTAAAATCCTTTCTAATAGTAAGACATTATAGATCTCCAAGCTCAGTGGAGCATAATCAAAATATTTATTAACATAGTCAGATTTTCTGCCAATAATGCAAGAGAATCATATCAGTTTGGAAGTCAAAGTTTTTCATAAAAACATGAATTTGATTGCCCAATGAGTAACCTCCTGGCTGTAAGACTTTATGTAATTCTTTTACTATTTTACAGCTAAATCTGTCTGGGATTTCTTTTTTTTTTTTTTTCTGTTAAAGGAGTGATTCAATTCAAACTTCTCACCTCACAAGGTGTGAGAATGTATATGCAAAGACATTAGTACAGCCCATGGCACCAGATAGGCTGTCAATAGAGCATAATCATGATTATTGTAATATAAGTTTAAACTATAACCAAAGAAGACATTGGAATAGAACTGTATGGTTTGGACGTGAGGTGTCCCCTAAAAGCTCACGTGTGAGATGATGCACGAAGTTTTAGAGAAGAAATGATGGGGTTATGAGAGTCTTAACCCAATCAGTGAATTAATTCCCTGGTGGGATTAACTGAGTGGTAAATGAAGGCAGGTGGGGTGTGGTTGGAAGCGGTGGGTCACTGGGGGCATGCCTTTGTTGTATGTATTTGTATCTGGCCAGTGGAGTCTCTCTCTCTGCTTTGTGATCGTCATGTGAGTTGTTTCTCTCTGCCACATTCTTCTGCCATGACGTTCTGCCTCACCTCAAGCCCTGAAGAATGGAGCTGGCTGTCTCTGAACTGAGACCTCTGCAACCCTGAGCCTTCAAATAAACTTTTCCTCTTCGTAAGTTATTCTTGTCAGGTCTTTTGGTCACAACAGTGATAAAGCTCACTAAAACAGAAATAGCCTCTCATTCTCTCTGCTTTTTCTATTTATTATAATAATCCCTAAGACTGTGTAGGAGTGCCTCTTTTAATAATCTTCCACTACTTTATGCTTTCCTAGTGTGTGTGTGTGTGTGTGTGTGTGTGTGTGTGTTTCCTGAGGGGAAAAGTTCTCCATCTAAAAGAACAAATATTAGCAAACATACTGCATTACGGTTACATTTTCAGTACTAGCTTTCAGCAATCTTTCTTTTTTATTTAATATTTATTATATGTAGTGTTACACATTGCCCTTTAAGAGTACTTCAGCAAAAGAAAAGACATGTATACAAATATATGGATACCAGTTTCTGATAAAATTATTATTTCTTTTTTTCTGTCAAGTGGTGAATGATCATTTTGAAAACTTTAATTAGAAACAGAGCATAAAGTAAGATCTATAAAACTATAAGTGATTTTTATAAACCTACCATCCAGAGTAAATTATTGCTAATATTTTATGCTATATGATATTTGTAGATTTTTGCTGTTATCTCTTTATTAAATGTAGTTTCCAGGCTGGAGTTGTGGCTCAGTGGTAGAGCACTTGCTTGGCATGTGTGAAGCCCTGGGTTCAATACTCAGCACCACATATAAAAAATATTTTTAAAAAGATAGTCTCCTGTGTATTTTGTCCTTGTTTAACTTGGATACCATCTCATCTCTTAGGAGAAAGTAATTTTTTTGAGTGAAGTAAAATTTTCTAACAATGTATAACCATAGTTTTAAAAAGATAAATAGTTGAGACAGTTGAGGCATCAGGGGATGAACAGACATCATCCAGATACACAGAAAAAGAACAGACCTATTGTGCAAAAGTAGCAAAACTTAGAAGCTCTGGATCTGTTCCTCTTCTCTTTCTTCTTCACCCCTCCATGGTGCCATGGATTGAACCCAGGGCCTCAGGCATGCAGGTAAATTGGTTTCCCCTTTGCTACTGTTAAGGCAGAGAGAGGAAAGAGAGAGAGGAGGAGGGGAGCCAGGGCTTGTGGGAAGTGGAAATTGTATCAGCACAACAATAAAAACTATGTCATAAATAGTGCGCCCAGAGATCTGGATTCTTGGGTCCTCAGACTGTTTGCCTTCAAATCCATCCATAGATCATCCCTTGCTGGGTACTGTTTGGCTGCAAGGCATTGTGGGGTGATTTACAAGTGCTTGTCAGTTAAATTACTTACCCAGCTTTAGCCAACTGGAGATGTTAGAGCAGGAAGGAAAAGCCTACTTGTCTCATCACCCTCAGCATCACATATGGTGGCTTCCACAGTAGCTGGCTGGAGTCACCACAGAGGTCTGCTTGGTCTCAGTTCCCACTAGGTGATAAGTCAGGGCTTTAGTATTAGCAAATCTTGCTCCATCCTGTCTGTAAACAGCAGGAGTTGTATTTTGCTAGGCTACCTTACTATACCTAATTGGCTTCTCAGCTTTTCTTCTTTCCATGCTAGCAATTCCCTGCAATGAATTCTGTTTCAAATGCTCAGAATGATATTTTTTTCCTGGTTGGGGTGTGACTGATACTGTGTGTAATTGAAGTGCTACTCTATGGGCTATTTCTACATGATATAAACATATATCATTTTCTAATGATATGAAATTATGTCTTCAGTCTTAACTCAGGGCATATACTCTCTCACCTTTGGTTATGCCTTCTGAGCTTTGTGCAATTTGTTAAACACATAAAATGTAGCTTACTACAGAAAATAGTCACAAAGGATAAGATTCCTAAAGAAAAGGACTATGAAGGTGATCTCTTCAATTGTTGAATACTTTGCTTACTGCATAGAGGATAAAGACATCATGTAACCACTGCTTTCATGAAAACCGCACATCTAAATTTTTGCTTTTAATAATAGGGTAAAGGGTTCTTTTCTTTTAAGTAGTTGCTCTCTTTTGGGAAAGAGCGATACTATGATTTTAAGTGTGGAATTAGCATATGCATAATCCTTCTATTTGAAGGCACATTATATCAAACAATTCCTTACCATCTATTGATACACACAAGAAAATCCAGAATATTAATAAATTGCATATAATCTCTCTCCAAAAGAGAGAAATCAGGTAAAAGTATACAAATGGCCTCATATTTAAGAATAAGAAATAAAATGATTTCCTGACACCACAGAACAGCAGATATGGAAACAAAGAGGTGAAGATTTCGAAGCATTACTTATTTGCTACAGTGAATGCAAATCTCATGAGAACAATTTTGAGGCTAACAATTCAGGAACAAAGAGGTTTAAAGTTTACATCTTGGTTTCAGTCGGTAAATCCCAGGATAATCTATATTGTCTTTTAACCACCCGGATAAACACTCTTTTATTTACATAGATGCTATTTGATAGTATTCAAACACTATCAAATCTTAATGCTCTTGATAATATTGACAACATCACTTTCAGCTTTCTCTGAGGACTCTCTTTTGTAAGCTGACTTTGGAGTGCTAGGCATTTTAACCGCAGATCACATTGTCTGCCTCCATAATGGTTATTTTATGGCACACAGCTTTCTTTCTTGCATGGTTTAATTTCGTTTTAGAAATTGTAATTTATTCTTAATGTTTTCAGAACATTCACATAGTTACAAACACATTGATTTTTTTTCCTCTAGCTTCAAAAATGGATATGATAATAAGATCAGAGCCTACATTGTAAGATTAGTAGCTAAAAAGGCCTTATAATATGTTGTCATTAACTGCTTCCTGGCACCAATTTTTTATTGGCTGCGTATCTGTTCATATCTTCCATTCATGAAATAGTTCAGTGATATGCACTGGTTATAATATTATGATAATATATGTTTGCCTTTGATTGTTTGACCAAGGGGACATGCAGCAAATTTGGTTTTATAACTGTGACTGTTTGCTTTTCATCAATATTTTAACCGTGGTTTGTGACCAAAATAGGTAAATTTGGGACCCTTATGTGTTTATCCTGGCATTGTACCCATAAACCTATTGCATGATGTGGTAAAATGGACTGTGGTTTGTCAGTTACTACCAGTTACTAGGAATATTACCTTGATAGAAAGATTACCTTAATTTATGTGGGTGGGGCCAAACTCATCAAGAGTTAAAACAGATCTCTCAACCCCGAAATGGCAGTAAAGGTAGTTAGATTAGGCAGAGAAATTCAAAGCATTGAAATTCTGAGTGTCATTGTGGGCACTCAGATGAAAGGGGCCATGTGTTCAGAGAATGGGGACATTATTCCTACAATCACTCCCAAGTGAATTCTGCCAATACCAGTGACCTTAGAATGGAATCCAAGCACAAGATGACAATGCAGCCCTGGCCAATATAGAGATTTTGGCCCAGTAATGCCTTATGCAGAAAGCCAGTAAAGTCAGGACAGACTTCTGTCCTTCAGAACTGTGAGACAACAGTGGGTGTTTTTAAGCCACTACATTTGTGGTCATCATTTTCAGCAGTAGGTAACGAATGGTTGACCAATGCCATCTTCACTCAGCTGTTCTAGAGTACCTGCCATACTCACTGCTTTGATGGCAGTGGATTTTCCCCCATCACTACTGTTCTCTAAACAACTTGATTGCTCTCTGATCTCTGATTTCACATATGTATGTGAAATGAACACAGAAGCAGTATGTTATGATGATGAAATGAGAAATCAGGGTCATAAGGTTTGATTCTATGCCTGACTCTGCCTTGCTTCATATTGCAAACTCATTTAGGTCAGGTGACCTTTCTGGGTCACTGCTTCATCTGCTGAACACAATGAAAGTTCACTCTAATTTTCATACCAGTGCTAAGGTGCTATGATTACATGACATATTTATTGAATTTCTTATATGCACTGAATTAACTCTTGTCACTTTAGACAATATGAAAAAAAATTAAAGCATAGTGTCAGTCTCTAAGTGGATTATTTACTTGAGATAATTCAGCTAGAACACAAAACTCTTAATGAATGATATGAATGTATAAAAACAACTCCTGACTTATGCACTTCAGAAGCCAAGAACTAGTCTGTTACCTAAGAAAGTATTTCACTGGGGGGAGGGAGGAGGGAGGACAGGAGAATACAATTGACCAAATGGTCTTGTTATGTTGTGCACGTGTACGAATATGTAACAGGAATTCCACCATTATGTATAATTATAATGCACCAATAAAAATATTTGAAAAGTATATTGCTATTAAGAGTTGTTGGTCCTTGATTTAAAAAGCTGGTTATTACTCAGTTATGAAGTGACAAATAAAAATGTTATTCATTTTAATTCATCAAGTGTTGATGAATGTTTAAGTACTAGGCACCATAAGAACAATGAAGATAAACAAATCCCCCTGATCTTGATGGGATTACGGTGCTGGAAGTAGACACGTGTGCACACTGAGTGTGACAGAAATGATAATATTAATGTCAGTAATAACCATAGCTTTCCTTTATTGAGTGCTTTCTTCTTTGAGTTACCAAACTTCATATTGATTGCAACACTTTAATCCATATAATAGTTCAATATGTTTAAGTGTCACCATTTCTTCTTTTTTACAGGTAGCCAAACAGTGAATCTAGTAATACAAATAATTAGTTTAAAATCACGTACGTAGAAAACAATTGAAACATGATTCACACCTAGAGTCCCAACTCCAGAACCATGTGGAATCGAGCCACTGTTCTGTAGCTGTCTCTATTATTTCCTTGGAAATACAGGTATGTCCACCTTTCTGTTTACTGCATCTAGTGGAGATTAAAAGTCACAACAAACAACCTTTCCAGTTCAGTTCCAACCAACACTGAGTGTGTTTTTCCACCCTCCTCTCATCTCAGATTTATTCCTTATCTTGGTCTCTGCAACCACTGACTCACTTCCACAGGCATGGTGGAATTGTGCTCTAAATTGTTAGAGTCCACTTCATGACAGAAGTGCTGCAGTCCAAATTCAAATCCAACCTAAATTCATTGAAAAGCTGAATCCTTAACATTAGCACAAGTCCTCCTATTATGTGCTTATTCTCTGTTAATTTTTGGATCTAGTTTGAATTCTCCCCCAAGTTTTCTGTGCTGGAACCTTGATCCCTAACACTGTTGAAGTGTGTGTCTTTAAGAGGTGGGCACAGGGAAGGTAAAAGCATCCTGGGTACTCTACCTTTCTTAAGGAGCTAATGCTAATTACCTCCCTGGAGGAAAGTTTCTAGGAAAGAGCATTACTAGCCCCTCCTCTGCCTCTTCTTACTGTCTCACCACTTGATCTCCCTCAGTGGCGTGTGTCACCATCCTCTTCCTAAGATGCTCATGCCATGGTACTAGGTAATACCATACACTATGAGGTATTGCCATACACCAAGAGGTCCTTATCAGAACTGAACTCATGATTGTGTTGTGCTCTGCTTTCTCCAGAAGTATAAGCTAAGTAAAATTATTTTCTTTATAAAATTCCTAGTGGCAGGTAGTTTGTTATAACAACACAAAATGGACAAATATACTCTTTCCATTCACATATCTTTTATTTTTTAAAATAAAAATTTTTGCCTTTTCTCATTCTTTAGGATCCTGAAATGCCAAAGAACTATTACAATTATACTTCACAACAATATTCTCTCCATTTTTATTTATTATTCACAGACTTCCATCCACTCTGTTTAAATTTCTTCCTTTTCTCTTTGCCACCCTCTTCTGGTTCATATTCTGAGAATGTCCTATAAGTGTTTCTCTAAGGAATATGATATTGTTATCATACCATGTTAGTCAGCCTTCCATAGCTATAACAAATACCTGACATAATCAACTCCTAAAGAGAAAAGGTTAGCCATGCACAGTGGTGTAAACCTGTAATTCCAGCAACTGGGGAGGTTGAGGCAGGAGGAAAGTGAGTTTAAAGCCAGCCTCAGCAACTTAGCAAGGTCCTGACTAAATGGAATATTAAAAAGAACAGTGTATGTGGCTCAGCTGTCAGTTGTTCCCTTGGGTTCAATTCCAAGTACCAAAAAAAAAAAAAAGGAGAGAGAGAGAGAAAAAGTTTCCTTTGGCTTGTATTTTTGAAAGGTTCAGTCCAGGACGACTAGACTCCATTGCCTTTGGGCCTGTGATGAGACTACACATCATGACAGATGTATGTGCCAGGTCAAAACCACTCAGCTATGGTCAGGGAGTAAAAGAGAAAGAGGAGGAGACTGGGAACCCATTATCTTCCTAAAGGCCATGCACCAAGACTTGAAGACCTCCTACTAGGCCTTACCTTTTAAGGGTTCCACCACTTGCCAATAGTATCTTTAAAACATGAGCCTTTGGGACACATTAAAGATTTAAACTATAGACCACCCTAATTGTTTTTCTCACTAGAATAAAGACAAAGCAGGGTGAACTTGGGAGGGAGAAAGAATATTGGGAGTCAGTAGTTATGCAGGCCACATTGAAATGTTCTATTCTGGGGACTTTTAACTAGAGCTATAAAGTGAAATTTTGACAGGGAATATGATGAAAAGAACAATTTGAGAATGGGAAGACAGTAATAAGATCATCTTTTGAAATCTTCCTATGTGCATGGAAGCCTTGGCTTCCAGTCAAGACCTTAAGCACTGGGAAAATAAAGACCACGTGCCTTTGATGGGATTTAGTTGTAAGAGGAAGGCAATACTGTACCCTGGTCAATTTAAATGCTGTCTCCTCACTATCAAGTTGTAAGCACTAACATTCTTTGTGGTTTCAGTGTACCCAGTATAGCTAAAGAACAGTATAAAATTGGACACTGCTATCTTCTGTTTCTTAAGATGCATTGAAAGAAGAGTTGACATTTCAATATATGAATTAGGAGTTCTTGTCAAAGCACTTTATACTTTCACAGCCAAAAGCACTAGCAATCTCTGTGAGCCATCTATGCCTTGATTGTCTTTTTTATTCACTCACACAAAGTAGGGCCATTATGCACATGAAAAAATGGAAATGTGATATATATCTAATTTTAAAATGGCTATAACTCCAAATACATACCAGTGTCCCCAGGTTGCTTGGAGATTACAGTTTTGCATTGTTAAACATTGGTATTATTCTCAGAATAAAAGGATGCTAATAAAAATTCCATTAAAGAGGAGACAATTTACATTTGAACAAGAAAATCCCGTTCCACAAGGATAATGGTTGGTTTTCCGAGAGCAAAGCAAGTTTGACAAACTTGCCTTGCTGCCATTTATTGATTATTTTTGAACCCCGAGGAAATCAAGGGGAAAAATCTCAGATACTTTATTTCCATCAGCTTTCAGCAGAGTGAATCATCACTTTTTTTTCTGGTAGTTGAAACTCCCAGTGCTAGTGTTTCCTTATGGATCAAAATTCTAAGGTTAAATGTCTTTTCATTGAGTATCATCATAACTGCGTTGGACCATGTAAACACAAAGTTAATTTTGCCTTGACAGCAGAATTGAGAGCTAAAAGGAATGCCATGACAGGAAAAATAAATATACATATTCAGTTGAATTTAAAATGAGTCTTCAATACAGCTTCCCATGCAAAACACCAGCATAGAGGACCAATATCCCATATCATGGGGTGAAATATTTTCCATATGAATAAAATTACATTTGAGGTTATTAAGGTTATGAAAACAATTGATATTCAAGTTCAGAGGCAGAAAAAAGCAAGAAATAAACCACTATAATGAAGTACTATGTTTAGATATTTATGGAGGATACAAAAATATATTTGCATGGATTTTCATATGGTATTTTGATATCATGAATAATATATTTTACTTGATTTCAACACATGGACATATGAATAAATTAGTGCATGTAAAACAATAGTTATGAAAGCCATAATCCATACTTGTTAGAAATACTTTATGAAGGCAATCTGACATTATATATTTTATGTGGTTTATTTACTTTTCTTTCTTTTCTTGGTCTTAATTTTCCAATGAAACCAGGTTTATTCCATAGGAATTGAAATGGATGGAAGACAATATTGCTTTTTTTTACTCTGTAAATTTATTTTATTTTTTCAAATGATCATGCCATTTCCATACCTTAAATATTTATTTTCTACTGAATTCAATGAGTTTATTACACATGGTGATATTTCTGGACAATTTTAGTAGCGGTAACAGGACAAAGCTTTTCTTGAGGATATCTTTTTCTAAAATAGTTTGCTAATTGAATGAATATTTATCAAAATTATTATAAGCAATTATACTTTTGGGGGTGGTGGTTATCTCAAAAGTTATGAGATAATCAAAGCAAACTGCTGCATTTAGAGATTCACTTCGTTGATAACTTAAAATTCAAAATTTATAATTCTGTTTATATTATGATTAAGAAAAATGCTTTTGCACTTGTGAGTGTTGACAGAAAAGTCTCCTAAATCTCTTGATTTCTGTACATCTGTGGAAGAGACATTGATGTCTTTTGTTTTAGAATGTAATTTCCAGGTTGTATGTATTAATAGACAGCCTGGGAAGATAGAGATAATGTCTATACCACCTTGACAGATATTTTACAAGCAACCCTCTTGTAAGATTTCTGGTGTCTTAAACCCAGCAATCCTCTGCAATGACACAAAGACTTTGTGTGCCTGCCATCCACTTAGGCTGCTTCACATTACCTTTTTGGCTTTGGGAGAGAAAGAGGAACTAGTATGTGCATGAAGTTTATGCTACCTACTATTCATGAGTGATAAAACATCTGATCCAGAAGTCTCAGATTTCCACTAGCATCCACAAAGCAGTGGAAATCTCACTTGTTAACTTGCAAGGAGGTTAAAAGTTAAAAACCCAGACAATAACAATAAACATTGAATTCTAAGTTCAATTACTATAAATAAAATGCAAATAACATAGGAAGTCACACAGCTTTTGTGGATAAATTTCTATGTTCTCTTTTCCATATGAAAGACTATTGCTCTTTTCTGTTTGTAAAGTCTCTCATATAATTGGGATACTGCTAGATGTACTTTCACAAAATGAACACACCTACATACCTAGCCCTGAAATCCAGAAGCAGAACATTAGCAGGCATCTGGAAATGATCCTGCTCACTATTAGTCACATATTTTCCAGCTGAGATAATGACTATCTGAAATTATAAGAGCATAAATTAATTTGCCTTTCTGCTATATTTCTTACAGGTATATTTAATTAACAAGGATTCTTTCGTGTGTGCCTCACTCATTGTTATTATTTTTTGAGACTCGCTAATATTACTGTATAGTTATAAAAATTGTCCATTTTTATTGCTGTTTGGTATTTTGTCATATGAATGCATCAATTCTTATTTAGATCTGTGTTATATTCTTGATCAGCATTTACACATTTTCCAGTTTGAAGTCACTACAAATGACACTACAAATACTCAGGTATGTTCTTTAGTGAATAGACATTCATGTTTCTGTTTGGACTATGTCTATGCCTAGAATTTCTGAGCCATATAATAGTTATTCCTTCAGCTCTGGTAGATAATGGAAAATAATTGCACTACGCTACACACTTAAAGCAAAAATATGAGAGACCAGAATGGTCCCTATCATTGTCCCCTTAGTATTTTCTATCATTCTTATGTTAACCATATTGATGGATGAGCAAATACATCTCATTCTGACTTTAATTTTCAATTCTCTGATGACTAAGGAAATTAATCAAAATTATGATCAATTAAAATATACATATTCACATATACATATATAGATCCCATACTTAAAATGATACAGCTGAAAAAAAGAAGTCTTCCAATATTCCCAAACTACGGAATGCCCACTATCAAAAATTTTATCATCATCATTTCTTCTATTCAATACAAAGGTAATGAGAACCTTTTGTTCTCCTAGGAATTAGGGTAAAATGGTAGAGCTTGTCCAGTTCTCCAGAGTTTGGATTACAGGTTAGAGATTAGAAAACAAACTTTATTAAAGGACTTGGTCCATGTGATTATGAGGCTAAGGGTCCTAAGATCTCTAGAGCATGCTGGGAAGCTGGAGATCAAGGAGACTTAAGAAAGCTGATGGTTTAAATCCAGTCTGAAATCTAGCAAACTTGAAATCTAAAAGCTGATTTTTCAATTAGAGCTCAAAAGCAGGAAAATGAATTGATGTCCAGCTCAAGTAGTCAGGCAGGAGTTTACCCCTCACACATGGAAGCACAGCTTATGTATTCTGTGAGGTCTCCAATTAATTGAATGGCGGACATCTACACTGGGAAGAAGGGGCACATGTACATAGTGCACTAATTTGTATATTAATCTCTAATAACACCCGGACAGATGCACACAGAATAACGCTGGACCAATCATCTTGGTACTCCGAGTCTAGGCAAGGTGTTGAATAATTAATCATCATATCCCTACATTTTTCTTCATACTTCAATTCCAATTAATCTACATTATCATCAAAGTAGTAATCAACTTTGACAGGCACAGCCACCATATTTTTTCATCCATCCAAGAATCTGATTTCCCATAGAAGCCAGAGTGATCCTTAAAGGATATATTTTAGATTATATTGCTTTCCTGTTCAAAATCTCTAAGTATTTTTCACCATTCTCAGACATAGGTTTAAGCCCATTCCCTTGGCCGATGAATCCCCATAAGATCTTACAATGACTCATTTCTATTTCTCCCAACACTAAGTCATTTCATTTCCTATTTCTCTCTACACTATCAACCTTATCATTTATTTTATCTTTTCATCATAGTACTTATCATGCCCTGACATTTCTTTATACACATTTATTTGATGACTGTTTCTCTATTTCAAAATCGTGTGAGCACCAGGAGATTTTATGTTGGATGTTTCTGTGAGGGTAGCTTTGGATGACATTAACATTTTAATCATAGAATGAGTAAACAGATTGTGCTTTACTAAAATGGGTAGTCATTATTCAATCAGTTGAGGTATCACAGAAGTTTGAGTAAGAAAGATGTTTTTCTCTTGTCTGACTGTGAATGGGGATATTGAACTGCTTTCTTCCTTCAGATTCTAACTGAGGCATTGGCTCTCCGTGACTTACTGACCTTGGAGGACAGCTCTACCATCAGCTGTTCATGTTCCCAGGCCTTCAAACTTGTACAGAATTCAAATCATTGTCTCTCCTGGTTCTCCTGCTTGCTGATTCGCCCTGCAGATCTCAGGAATTCTCAGCCTCTGTGTCCATGTGACCTAATTCCTTACTATTTTTCTCCCCAAAATATCATTTTGAAATCCTTACCCTTGATGTAATGATATTAGGGTCTAAGGCTTTGATGGGTTATCAAGTCAAAGACATAGCCTTCTTGCATGGTGCTAGTGACCTTGCAAGAAAAGACCCTGCAGGACTCCCTTTCCCCTCTGTCATGGGACCACACAGGGTGAGGATAGTTGTCTGTGAACAGAGAGGTGGGACCTCATCAGACACCAGATTTTTCAGTGCTTTGATCTTGGATACTGTGGCCCCTAGAATTGGGGGAAATGAGTTTTGGTTGCTATAAAGATACCTAGACTATGGTAGTTTGTGAGAGCAGAATCTAAAGATTAAGAAGGTCTACATGTATTACATATTCTCTTGATTCTATTTCTGAGAGAATTCAAATTCAGGGGTAAAAATGACACATTGAGGTTTGGTGTTTACAACAAGTGGGTGGGTAGGGATATAATGTTTGAGGCCTAGAAAATAAGGGAAGGACTTGAAAGACGAAAGTCCCTTGTGAGATTTTTAAGGATTGAGATGGTTATGGGTATACAACTAAATAAATTTTCATTACCCTATTTTAAAACTTTGAAAATAAAACAATGAATAACCTTTGTTTTTTTCCTTATCCTAAATAAAGTTCATGCAATAACTAAATTGATCCTCATTGCATCCAGTTGGAAGCTCTCATCACTATCCTAATTGCAAAGATGACGACATGCATATATACAGTACCTCAATAAACTGGTTAAGGTGACCCATGGAATAAATGGCAGAGTTAAATTTTAAACCCAGTTTTCTTTTATAGAAAAGTTTGGCATTTAAACTATAGACCTTATTGCCTCTTTTCCTTGATTTATTCTAGCCTTTAAAAGTTCTGCAGAAGTTTTATTTTATCATTAATTTACTTCTTGGGGTCTGAGCATACCCTTACCATCTCATTTGATGCTTCTTCTCACTGACCTTCTGTATATGTACTGGTGGGAGAAGGGCTCCACATTTTATTGAATACCATTGGAGCAAAAATGAGAGAAACTTATTATATGTTGTTTCCTCTCAGGTATTCCTCAGAAAGAGGCTCTTTGGTTTTTATTTATTTATTTATTTATTTATTTATTTATTTATTTGTAGTTTTATTGGTTTCCTTCTTTTTCTCCCATTCACTTATTTACGGGAGTTAATGTAGGAACTCCGTGTTCAATTAATCCTTTTAAGTTCATCTTCTGGCTGTGGTCTTCCCCTGTGCGTTCCTAGGCATATTTTTAGACATATTTTGTGAATATGAGGAACATTGGTTTTTTTTTATTTTCCTTCATATTACTGTAGACTTGGAAGAATATCATCCTCAGAAAATGTGCCTGAGCTTTTCATATGCCTCTTCTGCAAAGAGGATTACTAGACTTGCAAAAAGGCTCACAGTGCCACTGATTATGCATTTATTATTGTATTCTTTCTAAATTAAAAAAGGAAAGAAAGAAAGAAAGGAAGAGGAAAACAAAGTGCATTTAAACGAATTTCTATTTCAAAATAAGTTTATATTTGTCCTTGCTTCAAGGTGAGTAGACTACATTTTTGGAAGTTTTTATCTTTTGAAAATTTGGGTTTGATATAACTAAATAGTATTTAATTTAGTTTTTTTTTTATTTAAATGGCTCAGCCAATTCTTTGCTGTTTTTACATATTCCCAGCTGAGTCAATGACTCATCTTTTACTATGCTGGGGTTTGTTTTAGCACTTATTTTTAATTTTAATTGACACAGAATATTTGGTCTTATTTATGGGATACATAAATATAATGATCAGTATAATTAGCATCTCCATTTCCTAAGCAATTGTTCATTTCTCTGCCCTGGGAACTTTACTCTATTCTGCTATCATCTTCCGCCAGAAAATGCTCGAGAGCATTTGTGACCTGTACTGGAGGCTCTGTATATTCACACTGAGGAGAATTCAAAGTATGTCATCTTTCACCTTTCCTTGAATAACCTGCATGCCCTTCTCCATCCCCATTTTAAGAACAGCACTGAGGCTTTTCAGCTATTTTCCTTTTTGCTGCCAAAGTAAAACTGCGGAAGGAGGAAGCCTGCATTGATATTGTGACTCTTCATTTGCTTTATCTCAAAATTATTCTTGGTCTGGATGACACTTGAAATTAGGAATGGAAGTTGGATGCTCCCCTATTTTATTCTTTCATAACATTTTAAAATGCATATTGTTTATGTTATTTAGAAAAAAATTCTACGAGCTGCTTCACTGTTATGAATTTTCTCCTAATATTCACATTATTAGTTGTTATAGAAAACATACCAATAATTTTAATAAAACTTATTTAGAAGTAAAGTACATATAAAAGTCCATATTTATTTATTTACATAAAAATAATAGCCTTCATTCTCCAAATACTCCAAGTTGCTCCTTGGTGTTGCATGAAGCCTTTATTAATGCCCTCAGTCAATCAGGTCACAAGAACATTAGACCAGGTAGAAGGCAACCTGGAGTCCTCAGCTCTCTAATTGGTCCTCTGTTTTCCATTAACTACTGTTGTCCTCTGCACCTCACTTTCTACTATTAGTTATTATGAAGCCCTCAGGAAAAGCTACTGTCAGCTGTACCTTGTTCTTTGGTTTGAGATGAAAAGAATGACAGAAATTCTACACATCTCATGAAAGGCATTAGAATGCATTTCTTTATTTAATTTTATTTTCATTTTTATGTTGTAGGTGGACACAATACCTTTATTTTAATGTGGTGCTGAGGATCAAACTCAGGGCCTCACATGTGCTAGGCAAACACTCTACCACTGAACCACAACCCCAGCCCACGTTAGAATACATTTCACAAAATAAGCAAAATGATCATTGAGATTGTCACTTATCTTGCATCTACAAGAGCTTGCAAATATTTTGAGTCAAATATAAAGATAATAAACATCAAGAAAGTTTTGAAAAACCAATTGCATGTCCATGGGTATTGAGTGTTTGTTGAATGTACTGGATTCAGTTATGGAATTTATTTAATTCACACAATAGGCAAAGACTCTGTCACTGGATGTTGTTGTGGAGCCTCAGTATTTGCAGTCTCACCTGCACTGCCCTCTCAGAAACTTGTAGAAGTGGCAGCTGCACCAGAACGACTGGTGAAAAATTTTGCAATCTTTGAACCAAACTGTCCTGATTTTAAGAAAATGGCCATTTCCCTCTATTACCCCCAGTGCCAGGTAAAAATGCTGTAAAAGCAGGTGTTTAATGTTTCCTACACCTTGATTGACCCCAGTGTTACAAACTATGGGGAAAACAAAATTTACCAAAGAACGGAAAAGGGCATATATGGTAAGAGAGGGCTTCTGGACACTTTTATGGAGATGGATGGCTTCAAAATGTGGGTATGTATTGGGGGCATTGCACACCCAGACCCTGCCCTTGAAAACATTTTAAAAACACCCCTGAAAAAGCATTGTATTTTTTCAAATAGGTCCACATAAAGGAGAAGCAAAAAGAAAGGAGACAGACGTTAGAAATTAAAGAAAGAATTAAATGGGAAAGAGTATGTCAGGAGAAATTGTCTGAAATACAAGAATCCAAAGGATGACTTTAATGTATTTTGAGCCAAAGAATATTAGCCAGAATCATATTTTTCTTCCCTTCAGGCCCTTCAAGTTGAATAATATCCATGCCTTTTTCACAAAACTCTGAAACACAGTGTATTTCATATGTTTTCAGAATACAATATCATGCAAAGAAAACCCTCAAAAGTGGTAAAATTTAGGTTATCTAAGGTGCTCTCACATGTTCTGTAGGATATACCATCATTTTTGGCAGGATAAATTTCCACAATATTGTATTCAGTCTGGGAAATAGATTTAAATAAGATATTACTGAGGAAATAGAAAATACAGAATTTATTATAAAATATTAGTTACTCGTAGACAAAGATATACATAGTGCACTTTCTTTTACTCAGAAAAAGCTGATATAATGACCTGGCATTACCATATTTGATGTGTAATATGCTCTCCAACTGGACCGTTTCATAAAAGCTACAGGTTACGACCTACTGTTCATTACACTTAGATTCCGAGGTGCAGAGATTGATGTGGAAGCCAAAGTGCATTATTGTTCTTCACTGGACCTTTGCATTTATGAGTCACGAGACTGAGGCTAATGGGATTCACTCTTTTGTTGGATTGATGCTTAAGGTTAGATGGGCAGATGAGCCCCTGATCTTGACCAGAAATGATTTGCCCACTGCCAATTAGAAAAGGAAAAGGGCAAGGTGGAGGTTGAACTTGGAGTTAATAGGAATAAGAATAATGCTGAGGGTGCATGATGAAACTCAATGAGATACTGCACTTTAATCTTAGACTGACAAATTTACATAGTGAAGGGACTTTTTATCAATGTCAGCCAAACAAAATATGATCTTATGAAAAATGGCCCAGCTAGTTTCTTTCTCTCTCCTTCTTTTAACCTACGTAATGGACATGAATTTAATATATTTTTTTAGATTATGCATTACTTTATACATTTACAACTTTCTCCTATTTGGCACACGTGACAAAACAAAACAAAATCATTTATTACATAATCTTTCAGGATGTGTCTTCTATATCTAGTAAAAATACATTTTATTTATTTAAAAATTGTTTTTATCTGTCCTAATTTATTGTACATGAAAGTAGAATGTGTTTATACATTTTGATAGATCATACATAAATGGGGAAAAATATAAATGGAACACAGCAGTTTTTAAAGACATATCTGATCCTCCAAGCTATTCTCACACTAAAGACTTCTTCCCACTTTTCCCTTTCTTTCACTGACAATCATAGTCTTTAATATGTAATAGAGACTTTGTGTTTACCAATGAGAAATAATTTAAACAAAAGTAGTCTGATGCCATTTTTCAAAACTTTTCTCTGATGTAATATTCTAGCAGGCAAAAGCACCTATATTTGCACATGTCCAATTTCTGTTACTATAACAAAATACCTGAGACTAGGTGACTTTATCAAGAAAAGAAGTTTATTTTGGTTCATAGTGCTGGAATTCCAAAGCCAAGGGTTCACATCTGGTGATGGCCATTTATCTGGCAGAATTCCACTTTGGTAAGGATACCCCCATGGCAAGAGGCAGGGAGCAGTTTCTGTGTCCTCTGGTCTCTCTCCCTCCTCATCCATAAAATGGGCTTAACAAATACAACTTCACAGCATTGTCATGAAAATAAAATTCAATCACATGCATAGATTTCTAGATAGAGTGTATGCTCTGTGCTGAGCACTCTACAAGTGATACCTACAATGTTAATGCTTATGGTAAGTATTATCATCATTCCAGGAAGTAAAAAAAAAAAAAAAAAATCTCTGTAAAAGTAGTCATGTAGGCAAGCTCTGGGCAGACATATTTCATTGATTTTATTCCAACAGGTATTTTTTTTTATTTGCTTATTGATTCATTCAGCACAAATGGAGTACAGCTATTGTTTCTCTGGTTAAACACAAAGTAGAGTCACACCATCTGTGCATTCATACGTGTACACAGGGCAATGATGTCTGTCACACACTCTGTTATTACTCTTATCCCCCCACCCCGAACCCACCCCTCCCTTCCCTCTATGCTATCTATCCTTCCTCCATTCTTGCCACCCTTCTCCCCCGCCCCCCGCATTATGCATCATCATTCATTATCAGAGAGACCATTCGGCCTTTGGATTTTTGGGATTGGCTGATCTCACTTAGCATAACAGTCTCCAACAACATCCATTTACCTACAAATGCCATAATTTTATTCTTCTTTATGGCTGAGTAATATTCCATTGTGTATATATACCACAGTTTCTTTATCCATTCATCTATTGAAGGGCATCTAGGTCGGTTCCACAATCTAGCTATTGTGAATTGAGCAGCTATGAACATTGATGTGGCTGCATCACTGTAGTAATCTGATTTTAAGTCCTTTGGATATAAGCCAAGGAGTGGGATAGTTGGGTCAAATGGTGGATCCATTCCAAGTTTTCTAAGGAATCTCCACACTGCTTTCCAGAGTGGCTGCACCAACTTGCAATCCCACGAGCAATGTATGAGTGTACCCTTTTCCCCACATCTCGCCAACACCTGTTGTTACCTGTATTCTTAAAAAAAGACATTCTAATTGGGGTAAGATGAAATCTTAAGGTGGTTTTGATTTGCATTTCTCTTATAACTAGGGATGTTGAACATTTTTTCATAAATCTGTTGATTGCTTGTAGATCTTCCTCTGTAAAGTGTCTGTTCATTTCCTTGGCCCATTTATTGATTGGGTTATTAGTGTTCTTGGTGTAAAGATTTTTGAGTACTCTGTAGATTCTGCAGATTAGTGCTCTATCTGAAGTGTATGTAGCAAAGATTTTCTCCCACTCTGAAGGCTCTCTCTTCACATTGCTGATTGTTTCCTTTGCTGAGAAAATTGGAAATCCAGATGCAGCAAAATGAAACTAAACCCATATCTCTCACCCTGTACAAAACTCAACTCAAAGTGGATCAAGGACTAGAAATTAGACCAGAGACTCTGCACCTAATAGAAGAGAAAATAGGTCCAAATCTTCATCACGTTGGCCTAGGACCAGATTTCCTTAACATGACTCACAAAGCTTAAGAAATAAAAGCACAAATCAATGATTGGGATTGAGTCAAACTAAAAAGCTTTTTCCAACAGGTATTTGAAAGTGATCAGTTAAAAAAAAAAAGACTGACAAAATCAGAGGTTGAAATGAAAATTAGGTCTTAGAGTGTTAACAACAGAATACTGGGCATGCCCTTTTTTTCTATTTATACCTAATTCTTAGCACATACCTGTGCTTTTCATTTCTCAAAAAATATTTAATTTTTTTATTTCATTCAAACTAAGTTTTCTGGTAAGTACTGAGAAATGGCAAGGAGATATAAGATTTAACATGAGCTGAGCATTAGTGATGTTCTCTCTTAGCAGAAGTGTGTGGGGTGAATTGGAGAAGAGTAGGATGTGATCATAAACACTAAACCTAGTTAAAAATATAAATATTTGTTACAACAACTGCAGAGATATGTAGACGTAGTAGAAATAAGAATATATAGAAAGAAAAATCCTAAGGATTCATTAAATAAGTTGTGTGATAGAACTGAGGGGAAGTTGTTGAATATACTGAGATTTAAGTCAGATTCAAGGTATTTGTTGTAGAAGGAGACATGGGAAGTTGAATTGACAGTATTTGGAATTACAGTTAATTAATACAGTGGGATGGATTTAGAGGGTTGTGCACTCCCGCATGACCATCTCCACATTTGCCATGTAGAATACTGTGGCCACCCACAAAGTATTGCTTTTACAGATCATCATCCCATATCCTAACCACAGGTGGGCACTGACCTTGGATTTGTCATTATGGACAAGTGGCATTTTTCCAAAATTTCATTTAAATGAATCATGGAGATGTCATATTTGGTTTCTGGCTTCTTTATCTGGGCATAAAGTTTTTGAAATCAATGCTGTCATTGAAAGTCTCAGTGGTTATTTCACTATTTTTCCTAAATGTGTTTCATTTTATGAATAATATTCAATCAATTTATCCATTTCATTCAATTTTTCAATTTTTGAAGCACATTGAAAGGTTTCCAGATCATGCCTAATATTAATAAAGCTATGAGCTTTCCTATACGAGTCTCTGAGTATATATTTAACCATTTCTTAGAAAACTGAGAAAATGCGCATTGAAAATTCAGCACTGGTGTCATGTGTAGATGAGATATTAGTTTTCCAGTTTATGAGATTTCAGTACTATATCACACTAAATGCCTCTTCATAAATCACTTGCATATTTAGGCTCTGCAGACATTTAATTGCAAGTTGCTGACTGCAGTTCTAACCCACGTTGAGTCAACAGTTGCGAGGATAGGATAGAGTCATTGTAAGCTATGAATGTCTGCAATCTATTTTCCACATCCAGTCTAAACAAGAATGTTAAATGTTTGTATATGAGTCAGCTTTCTATTACTTTAACAAATGCTTAGGATAAATAACTTGTAAAGAAAAAAGTTTTATTTTGTTTCACAACTTTGGAGGTTCCACTCCATACATAGATGGACCAATTAGCTCTAGACCCCTGGTGGGGAAAGCAGGTGGCAATAGCTGGGAAGGTGTGGCAGAACAAATCTGCTCGCCCCCATGACCAGGGGGTGGAAAGAAGGAAGAGGAAGGGGCTGATTCCCACTCTCCACTTCAAGGGCATACTCTGAGTAGCTTGAACAACTCCCAATAGCCCGACCTCTTCAATTTCCATCACCTGCCATAGTACAATCTGAGGACCATGTCTCCAAAAAAGGGCTTTTGAGAGACGTTAAAGATCCACACAGTTGCAAAAAGATGAACACAAATTCATCTTCTTGTGATTAAATGTCTTTTCTCTTATTATTCTAGTTCATCTGCTTCCTTAGTGAAAAAGAGAGAAAGATCCTGGCTGGGCCCTTTCTTCTCATCCTTGCATACATTCTTCCTAAGCAAATCTCATTTTGCAAGAATCCCTTTCCAAGCAGAATGTGGAAGTATTTTTTCTCTCTGGTACCTGAAAATGAAAAGTACATCCTCTGATTTTTCAGATCAAAGGAGGATAAATTTCTCTACTATCATTTTCAAATTATATAAATGTTTGGTGGGCAAAGACTCCTAAGAATTTGATCTAACCCAAGGTAAAAGGAAAAAGAATTGTGAATATATACTGCGATCAGGTCCCTTGCTAGTTCTCTACTAGCTGAAGAAAGTTGGGGTTATTCTGAAAGACACTGCATTCTAGCATTTATTCTTAAGCAGAAATGGAAATGATCAGGAGGCATAAAGCTATTAAAAAGAGAACTTCAACTGTTATTTTTAAAAGTGTAAAATGAACATCTCCACAGAGGGTCTGCATAGCCCTTGCAAGCTATAGTCCTCCCTGGAACCCCTTTGCCTTGCCCTAGTCTTTCAATTCCCCATAATGCATTTTTCTTCTCATTCCCATGCTATCATAAGATAAGAGAAGATAAGATGGACAGAACACACAGGCAGAAGTAGACATACAGACATCTTTAAGGTCTTCATAAGCACTGCCACAACCTCACTGAGCACTGAGCTGTACACAGCTTCTTAGGAAATGTGGCAGTTTGGTTGGGAGGAGGAGAGGTCTTCTATAGGCAGAAGAGAAAATGTTTGGAAGTGGAGGAGAGAAAAGAGAAATTGGGGAACAGAATTCATGAAAAGGAGCAAAGCCTGGGAATCAGGCCGCAGCTGTGAAGGAACTCTGCCACGGGGTTTGCATTGCTTTCCTTCTCCACTGGACATGTGCGATAGTTATAGTAAGTACCCATCTTTTTACTTTGTTGCTGTTTGGAATTTTTATTTATAGTGCTTCCTTAGAATACTGCAGTCTTGGGCAAGGAGTGTCACACATAAGCGGAGGTAAAAAATATCAAATATGTTAAGGAAAACAGAAAGGAGACAACCAAGTTGCTGTTTAGATAAATAGTAGTACGTTTCAGTCTATTTCCATGTCAAGAAAGGAAATTCCCATGGTGGGGCTGCTACATGTCATCAGATACAAATAAAACAGAAAGACTGGGACCGACTCAGGCAAATATAATTTTCCTCAAATAGTTTTAAAAAAGAAGGCCACTGAAGGAGGGGGAGAGTGGCAGGCAATTAGGGACATGCAGTTTTCGTCCAACTTGGCTTTGCAGCTTGGTCCAGGATTCCTTCCAGCGACTAATGGCTCCAGATTCCAAGGAGTCCCTGCCTCATATTGCTGCACTCTGTGCTTTTCACAGAGCCTTCAGTGCTGATCAATCATGCTTTTGTATTTATCATTGCACATTTCATTCTAAAACTAAATTTTATTTCTCAAAAGTATGTCATTTTAGAAACGGAAAAATTCTGAAATGATTGTATTTATTTGACTACTTTGATGATCATCTTAAACATGTAAGCTGGAATTTAATGCAAAGTATTAGAGTTTGAAAATGATAACATTGTTTTGAAGATTCATTGAGACATTCTTAAATTTCTTAGTGTGTGAAATGAGTTAAATTAATTTTGATATTAATATTTCTGGAGGAATTACTTTATTTTAACTAGGATCTTCAGAAAAATTTCACTGTGTACCTATAATCAATGAACTTGGCATGTTTGTCTCTGGCAGTACTTTAGTTCCACAATCTAGAGTGAGTATTGGTGAATCCTCATATCCATCCATCCATTCCAAGGTGTGGCTCACATTTTGCCCTGAATGCAAGTCAGAAATCTGTGGGAAAATGATAACACTTCTGATGTTTTAGAAACTAGTTAAAAGGAATTGAAACCTGTGAAGCAGTGAAGATAAAACGTGTTTCTCATTTATAATTTAGTCTGAATTAAGGATTTTTAGTTATCAGTGTTAATCAAGTTTAGTACTACATATGGACTAGATAAACTGGTAAGTTCTAGATAAAGTAATAATTAAAAGTGCCATTGTCAGAACAAGGGTGACACCTCTGTCATGAATTTACTTATAAGTCATCCTGCACATGAAAGAAGGAATTTTACTTGGATAAAATAAAGAAATAAAATAAGTGCTACATTTGTTTTTATCATTTAAGTTTGCCCCTAACTAAATACACACAAATGTCACTAAGTAATTGTCTTTTTAATAGTAAAGTAAATGAGTAAAAGAACAATGCTAGCCTTCATTTAATCAACCATGGTTATTTTAATTCAACCCAAAACATTGTTAATTTTCTAACTAGAAAGGAAATTTCAATTTGTATTTTTCGTGGCCAGAGTGAAGGTTTTCACATAGATTAGACATGGGATAGTGTTGAAAGATGGAAAAGCCTCAATGAAAAGTCATGCTAACAATGTAGCAGTTTGCATGAAGAAAAGCAAGAAATAATTAATGAGCAAAGGCAAGATTAACAGCAGAACTGATATTATCCTAGGTTCTTAACTTCAGATAATCTTTCTTTCTCCTTGTGAGAACACATACTTATGTTTTCTCATTTCTCATTTACCATCTTGACCTTGCACCTCCTTTAGGATCCATGAGTAGAATGACAAAGAATTTGGCCCCATTCTTCTAATAGGTGGAGAAAGCAAGTGACAGATGCACTGCTTTGGAAAAACAGTGCTACCCAGAGTGAGAATTGCACTTGAACTGTGGGCTATTAGCTTTCCGTAAAGATGACTAATAGTCACCCTGAAGTTCACTGGGCAGGACTCATTCGGCATAACCCACCACACTTCCTTTTTGTAATGAAGTATTTTCTAGGATCAGTAGTTGGAGTTTTCATCAGAAGAGGGAGGGTAATAGGAACTTTAGTCACTGTTAGAAAGTGAGTGGGCTGTGACATTGACTGAAATAGATTAACTCTGGGAGACAGTTAGATATATCTTTGATCTTTTCATATGCAGCTGGGTAGAAAGACATTAAGCAGCAGTAAAGGGGGGATTGATAAGAGAAAGTGTCTTTTCTTCCTCTTCATTCTTACAATCTCCTGATACCTCAGCCAGGAGCTTTAAATATTCTTGTAACGTCTTTCTTGAGAAACTGTCATTTTACAGTAGTTTCGTATGTACCCAGCTCCTAAAGCTATGGATGCTTTACAAAGCTACAATGTAAATTTATTTCTCTCCATAATCCCTGTCACTTGCCTTGTCTCCACATAAAAAGCCAGAGATGTAACATTTCATTATTAATTACAGCAGCCGCAAGCTGGCTGTCAGAGTCAAACCCGATACACTTCCTCGACCAACTGCTGAGCCTTCAGACATTCACTCATTAAGCTTATGATGATGATGGAGTTTTTAAAACCTGCTGTTTGTAATGGACAGTAGAGCTTAAAAATCTGTCATAAACTGCTCAACTGAGGAAACCAAATGGCAAAGAGAGTGAACAAGCACAAGAGCAAACAAATTGCTCCATAAAAGAAAGTTGTCTCCTTAAATGAGCTTTTATTTTTACAAAGAATGTGAGGGCAACTCTGAGACTGTAAGTGGATGCTGTGGGATTGTTTAACAGAGAGCAGTCATTCACATTAAAGAGACTGAACACGTGGAGAAAGAAAAGACGCCCCCCACCCAAACAGCAACAACCAAAGCAGCCTGGAATGTTTTTGGTTTTGCTTCAAATAATATGGTCCAAGTGAATGAAAATGACCAACTCCATTTTTTTAAAGTGTATATTCCCCTAACATTTTAAAACAATACTATTTTGAGAACACATTTCAGGGTCAATACAAATCAAGTTAAGCATCTGATCATAGGACAGGAGTAACTCTCACACACATAGGTTTTCAAAATGCACATTTTGGGGGAACTTTTTATACATTTATTCAAGCTGTGTCAATGCATAGCCTCTCTGGTTTTGCTCCTTTCCTAAGCACGTAGAAATACAAGGAAGAACTAAATGAAAAAAGTCCTTCTCTGAAAGAGGAAGCAATAATGTAGCAAAAAAGCAACAAAATGCGCGTGTGTATAAGTATATGTATATTACATGTACACACACATACATGCATATGAAACATAGGCAAGTTACAAGAGATAAATGATGAAAACATAGGAAAAGCAGACCAGGTGGAAGGGAATAGGAGAAGTGGATGTGATGGTGGAAGAGGAGGAAGCCAGCTCCACTAGAAGGTAAGAGGCCACCAAACACACTCTGGAGTGACATTGCTGCCTAGAGGAAGAAGAGCTTCTGGGGCACTGGCAGGGGAAGCAGGACCCCATTTGCACTTAGTGGAATTTCTAATGCATAAGGAGGGCAGAGGAATGAGTTGTCAGGTTCATTTCTTTCCACAGGAGACAAATCATGAAACAAATTGTTCTACCATGGGTCAGGGAGTCAAATCCCACCACCCCACAATGATTATTGTATCTACCAGGTGCTTTTCAAGGTACATATTTGGCCCCAAAAATATCTTTATAAGAGGAAACTGTGTGTCTGTTTGTACTCCTAGATATACCAACCTCCAACTATATATATGTAATAAGCAACAACAAATAAAATGCAAATGTGCCTATTTATTATGCAACATCTACTTTCCTTATATTATCGGAAGATCTTTTTTCTACCATTGTATTGTCATTTTAACCAATTCTTTAGAGTTATCAATCCCAGGAATCTATTCTACCTGAGTAATGTAGGTATGAAGTTGCAGAGAAAAACATTGCTAATAGCATTATTAGAAAGATAATAAAAATGAAATAAAAAGGAATTATTGCAATAGAGAATATGTTGCTTAGTACATGAAATCTTACCCACCCCAAAATAAATAGCTCTAAAATTGCATGGGAGATGACATGAAATGGTCATGAGCAAGTCACCCAACGTTAACTCATACAACAAAAGGAAAAAATTTACAGATTTATACCCAGAGTATCCCATGTCTTTAATTCCAGTGCTAAGGGAGGGTGAGACAGGAGGATCACCAGTTGAAGGTCAGCCTCAAAAATTCTATGAGAACCTGTGCCAACATAAAAATTAAAAAGATCTGGGAATGAAACTCAGTGGCAGTGCATACTTGGGTTCAATCCCTAGCATTGTATTTTTTAAAAACAGAAAATGTGTGAGTCATTATAAAGTTAAGCATTTGTTCTTCTTAAATGTGAATGTCATGATGTAAAGCTCTTTAACCTGACTTCTCAGTAAGATCTGAAAGGCAGTTTCCACATGTAAGAGCATGCTACAACTCAAAACTATGTAACTTTTCTAAGAAACATATTTGACTGGAAATACCTCATTTGAATTTTATGCTTTCTCCCATTTTGTATATTAATTGACATTCAGTTTCTCGTAATATATTCTCCACGGTCAGATGTATGTGACTGTGCATGCAAATTGTACTGAAATAGGCTTTGCCAGTGCTCTGTAGCTATAATATGCAAAATATTGATATAACTAAATTTTTACACAAGTTTTTTGAGTCTATTGGGAGTGATACTGTCTCTCTGGGTGCTGCTTTCAAGTATTTATTAAATATCATACTGTGTGTTTCTCAGTGATTATTGATGATGAAACTCAGTGGCTTTTCCCCACTGTTTTATGTTGCCATTTAACATTTCTGATTTTAATTGTGCAAAATGACCCTTGCTTTCACGGATGGACATTCTCCTCAATCCATCCCACTAACTTCCCAAAATTGACATAATTTAAATCTTTGCCCAAGTATGCTCCTTCTGTTGTAATTGAACTCATCTGTTTTTAAAGTAAACCCTACTCTTGTACCATTATGTCACTTGGGTAACTCATTCAAACCCACTGTCCCTAACAGGCACACAAGAGTTATAAATAAAGAAATCTCATAATGGCTCAATCAAAACGAGGTTCAGGGTTGAGGTTGTGACTCAGTGGCAGAGCACTTACCCACCATGTGTGTCAGGCACTGGGTTCAATTCTCAGCACCACATATAAATAAATAAAATAAAGGTCCACCAACAACTAAAAAAGTATTTTAAGAAATTAAAAAGAAAAAAAAAAAAAAGGAAAACTAGGCCCAATGGACATGCAATGAACTCTTATTAAGGTTAAGGTAGAGACAAGTCTGCAGCTGCAAGTCCCAGCACCAGAAAAAAGACAACCATTGAGAAGTGTCTGGAATTTCTCTGGAGAGCTTCCACCATCTCTCTCCACAAGCTAGTGTGCATTCTACAAAATGAATTCTGAAAGACACCAGCAATTTGTTTAACCAAAAAATACAAGAAACTTGGTCACAGAGGCACAATTTATTGTTCCAAATTTAAATGAAAAGAACAAATAAATGAATGTTGGTAAAAAGGTATTAATATGGAATCAATGAAGTTTTCACTACAGAGATATTTCATATTTTAAAAACTTGCTTCCAAAATTCTCTTTTGGACAACTTTCTTTCTTTCTTTCTTTCTTTCTTTCTTTCTTTCTTTCTT
>JAJEJO010002583.1:611257-626548 GCA_020662805.1 Glaucomys volans
TTTCTTTTGTTTTTTATTAAAATGGCTCTTTGTAGTTATACATGACAATAGAATCTGTTTTGACATAATCATACAACCATGGAATATATTTTCTTCTAATTCAGACCCCAGTACCTCTCCTTTCCCTAATCTCTTCCCACCCCTCTTTCTTTTCCTCTACTGACTTTTTTGCCATTTACCCATAGTTATTTTAAAATTAATTTCTTGTGGATATACACGATGGTGAGATTTACTGTTTTATATTCATATATGTGATAGGAAAGGTGTGCCAGATTCATCCCATTGTCTTTCGTTTCCCATCTCCCCTCTCTTCCTTTCATTCACCTTTGTCTACTCCATTGAACTTCTGATCCTCCACCTCTGCTTATTGTGAGTTACCATCCACATATCAGAGAAAATATTTGGTCCTTGGTTTTCAGGGATTGGCTTATTTTGCTTAGCATAATAGTCTCTAGATTCATTCATTCCATGGGAAATGTCATAAAGTCATTCTTCTTTATGGCTGTGTAATATTCCAATGGGTATATATACCACATTTTCTTTATCCATTTTTCTGTTGAAGGACTTCAAGATTGGCTCCATAATTTAGCTATTGTGAATTGAGCTGCCATAAAATTTATATGACTATAGTATGCTAATTTTAAATCTTTTGGATTCATACCAAGGAGGAGGATAACTGTCAAACAATGGTTCCATTCCTACTTTTTGGAGGAATCTCCATACTGTTTTCCAGTGGTTGCACTAATTCACAGACCCAGCAGCAATATGTGAGTGAACCCTTTTCCCAGTATCCTTGCCAATATTTATTGTTACTTGTACTTTAGATAATTGCCATTCGACTCAATTGACATGAAATTTCATTGTAGTTTTAATTTGCATTTTTATAATTGCTGGACATGTTGAACATTTTTTCATACATGTGTTTTACCGTTCATATTTCTTATTTTGAGAAGTATCTATTTAGTTCCTTTGTCCATTTATTGATTGGGTGTTTTGACAACTTTTATTTTCTATTTATATTGCAAAAACCTTTTCTGTCTTTGAAAATTAAAAATAGTCTCATGGCCTTTTATTGTTTTCGTGAATAATGCAAACAATATAATCTAGTATTTTAGCTTGACTCAGGGATTGTAAAGACTTAGGTCCAAAGGCTGCTAATTTATAAAATGACCTATTACCTTTTATGTAATGTGAAAGTTTTAGAAATATGAAGAAAAGGATCCTGATAATATTTAAATTTATAATATAAAATGGAATTAAGATAATAGAAACTAATTTTGAAAAATAATTAGATAGACTGGTGTTTTATCCATGTTAATGAAAACTTCAGCTGCTTTTCTTTCTTAAAAGTTACTAATCATGAGAAATAAAAACACAATGAAAATAATTGTGTTCCTTTCATAGAAACAAGACTTAAAACTATTTGTCTTTGAATTTAATGGACTTCTTTTTAAAATTAGGTCTAATTTTGACACCTCCAGTGCATATCTGAATACCAACAAAATCTCGGAGGTTTTGAGTCACACCTATAAGGTCTTACAGAGTTTGTTTCATTGTCAAATGAGGTAGGATAGAAGGAATAAAAATAAACAGTAGAAAGGAGACAAAAGAGAAGAACAGGGGAAAGACTTCAATTCAGAATTTCCTCCTCCTTTTTCAAACCTATCACTCCCCAATTCAGTCTCTTGTCCCTACCTGTTACTCCCAAATTCCTGGGAATTTGGTAAATCTCCCTGTGCACTGCACTGTTAACTAACTCCCAATAAATAAAGAGAGATATAATATCTTTAGGAAACTGTACTTAGGTGACTTTCCAGTGGTTTTATTGATCAGATAATGAAGACCACGTTAGCCTAAGGATTTGGAGATTAATCAAGAGCACCAGAACCTGTCTTGAGATCACCAGAGTGATATCATTCCTGCATACATTTCCATACCCACCCCTCACCAAGTTTCTTTTAAAAGATGAACTGAGAACCTCCAAAGTGTGTCTCTCACTATCAAGATGGCCTACATTCTCCCTTGATATCAAAAGGCATCTCTGTGTTGAGATCACCCTCATTCTCCCTTCAATACATATTTGCTTTCCTAAATCAACCTCTGTCTAGGCCTCTGACTGGCCTGCTTTGAAATTTTTTCCCATCATATAAGCTAAGAACCCCACTAGATGAGTTCCTCCTTGTCTCTGGCAACTCCTTGCACCCTTCTAGGGAGACACCCCTTCTCCCATGGCAAATTTACTCTTCTCCAATATTTGATATGAAGAATCTTATCTTACTGATTTTCAATTATTATTTATAAATACATATGATGAATTTAGGAACATAGATATGTTATATGTGAATGGGCATCTTGTCTATTGACAATTATTGGTCAAATTTAACCAACAATTTATTTTAGTCATAAACTGAAATCTGATAGAAACAACAGATAAGATATTCTTTTATAATTCTTCTAATAATTTGCAGATTTGGTAAAATTGTTATGATCCAATGTTTTGACAAGTATCATTTCCCTCCATTAGAAACAATAAATATAATTATGGAGGGTTAATAACCCTGTGGTTTGTTAATCCAATCCTGATGATCCATACATTGATCAAAGTGGCCTTCATATTAAAACACAAAAAAGGAACCTATTTGCCAACTAATATATACTCCTTTGTCAGTGAGGTTTCACAACAGAGAACCACGGCTTCGCTGGCAGAATTAGCATCATTGGTTAGAAAGAGCCCAAGTGTCTAAACTGAGGGAGGTTTGCAGTGGCGCTATGTGTTGGCAGGCCTGGGAGAAAGCATCTGCAGTAACTGTCTACAGCATGTTTCCATTTAGCTGGTGTCATCACTCTGTCACTTTCATCCATTCCATAATTTGCACGAAAAGAAAGCATCCCACAACAACCCTTTAAATTCTGAAAATGTATGGTAAATTGTCAGTTTCCCTTCAATGTCGTTGTTTATCTCAGGATTCTACTTGGCACACAATTTCCCAGTCGATGTAGCCCTCCTTCCCCAACGCAGAGCAATCCCACTGATCAATGCAAGTTTACAGTGCTTATCAACATCAAAATGGAGACAGCTTAATTCCTTAGATTAGCATTTGGCTCAAACCAGTAGAGGTTTCCTGAGAAACTACTATTAATACATTTAAAAGTATCCAACTTTTCTATCTTGCTCCTATCAGCTCAAAATGTAAGCCAGTGCCATGTGGCTGCATCTTAATCATGCGTGAGCTGGAGAGCCATCCGTTGAAAGCCTGTCTCCGTTCATAGATACGAGAGATTGTAATATTTTAGCATTTCCCACTGCCAAGTTGCTAAGCAATAAAACTATCTTGGCACTTTCCTGCCAGTTCATCATGAAGAACTACTTTAGTTTTGCTTAGTCTCTTGATGAAACAAATGGAAGGCAGCTGCACCAAAAGGCCTTTCAGAAACGTGTTGCCAAACAAATCCCTGGAACTTTTGCCCCTTTGCATAGCTAATTGAGATGGCTTGAAGCAGAGAAATCCCACATATGTATCAGCATAGAAATCAAGTCTTAAACGTTAGTGATTAAGATTATACAAATATTAGCTCATTACCATTCTAGTTTCCTGCCCTCCTTCCACATGTCCCTTCTCCAAGGAACACAGGAATGTGACAGTTTCTCTGCTAAAGACACGTTTTTCAAACTAAAGTCAAGCATACATATCAAATCATGTCCTAAAGGAAATACACATTCTGCCTGATATTAACTAATCTTTTTAAAGTTTCAAGTACACAATTAATGTCAAAATGTATGTGAAACTGATAAACTCAAATGAAAGAAATGCATAAAATAAAGAAAAAACATATAACATAAAAACAGAAGTGTATGAAGATGTTCCATCACATGTAATTTTGTATGGATTTTTCAAACCTTTCTCTCTGTTTATTTCTGGGTGTATATATTTGTGTGTATGTATAAACTAAGAATTTTAATCTACAAATGTACAGCAAAGTCAACATATTTCTTTATTATAATTATTGCACTTAAGAAAATTGAAACAGGTTTTCAGTCCTCAACCTGCCATTGTACCAACTAAGTTCTCCCCATCTCAGAGGAATCAGAGAAATCCCAAAAGTCTTGATTAGAGGAGAATGCACTGGGAGATCGTTGGGGGCTTAGCAGACATGGGTCACACAGGCCCCTCTGTACAAACTCATATCATCCAGTGAACTAGCCACCTGACTTCTAGTTCCACAGAGACTGTATCCTCCTTGACCCCAGAGAGTGTACGAAGAGCTGCTTCCTCAGCCAGCCCAGATCCTTCACCTAGCCCTATCCCTCCCCTGCAATCTCAGCCTGAATCAAGCTAAGGTTTGTCCCCCATCAAGCAAAAAGGCACTGTGTTTCCTTCATAGTACTTCTCCCACTCGTTTTTGCCAACTCCTGTTCCCTTATTAAACTATGGTCTCCATGAGAGTAGGGTGGAGTGCTGTCCAGTGTCCTCCAATGGACAGATGCTTACTGAATATCTCCCAGGTGGATCCACGTGCAGGATGCTGAGGAAAGAGTGACGATTCCCATGCCCTGACATTCCCTCTCATTGTCCTTGCTGCTGAGATAGAGTAAACAGGAGGTTGCTACAGTTACTTAGCTAGAACGCTACCAGTCACATCTCTGAGGTGCCTGTGGTAGTCAAGTGAGTGCTCACAACAGTTGAGTCCGGTTTTAGAGGTGGGTGTTTAGGGAAGTGTCCAGAAGAAGCCATGTTTACATGGAGACCCTGAGCAAACAGTGCTTCATCAGGAGGGTGGGGAGTCCTTTGCTGACTGTGGAAATGGGAAGTGTGTGGAGTGAGATGCTTAGAGATCCTCAGCTGGTGGTCACTTGCTCGAGAACGAGAGGGAGTTGAAAGTCAGACCAGTGAGCCATGTATGTACAATAGAAAATATTGGGGCATTTTTTCCCTGAGAATGCTGGGAAACAACAGAGAGGTATCGAGTAGGGAAGTAATATGATTAAATATGCAACAAAGTACCTTGGCAGATTTGACCAAGTTGAGGAAAACAAAGAGAACAGGATTTAGAAATATTTTGTATTTAGAACTGGAAAACTGCATCAAGGAAGAAAAAGGTAAAAAATAACAGAAAAGCAACAGTTAGCTTCCACAGAGCACATGCTCAGTCCCAATCATTATTTAAGTGTTTCACACTTCATCTTTCCAACAACCACATGAAGGAGGTGCTATCCTTACTATGACATCATGGTTGAGGAAAGTGAAGGGCAGAGATAGGAGTAACATCAGGTGGGACAGCTGTCATTCAGCGTTTGGTGGTTTGACTCCAGAATCCTTCACTTGCAGTTGCTCCTAGTCTTTTCAAAGAGAAGTCAAGAGGATGCTGCTGCCGTAACTGAAGCAGCGATCACTGGAGGGGTATGAACCAGCAGTAAAGTATGATTTGAATTTTGGACATCTAGAAATTGAAGTGCCTTTGAGACATGCTAGTGAAAATGCTGAGTCTGGCATTCTACAGTGGAATGTGAGCAGAAGACATCATTTGGGGACTTAACAAAGTATATACAAAAACTAAAACCAGGGGAGAAATGAGGTCATCAGGACTATAATATCCAGCAGGAAAAAAGAAAGGCACGTTGACAAGAGAAAGGGCACCGTCATGGGACTCCCAGAAGGGGTTTTCTGAGTACTTGGAGAGAAACGGTGGGATCATGTTGTTACAAGAATCAAAGTAAGATTTCTGTCAAAGAGAGTGCAGCCAACCAGCACAGTGCAGGTTCTCAGAATGAGTATTGAATTACTGATTATTCCTTAGACTGAGTGTTAACATCTATATATTTTATAGGTATTTCAAAACCATTGTACCCACACATAAATCTGAGAATGTGGTCTATGAAAGTCAGTCCTTTTACTACTCTATTAAGTACAAATTTTAGACAATACTAAATTATTTCTGCTAGAAATATAAAATGTTCTTTTTTAAAAAAGCTTCCACTGAGTAGTTAAGAAATACAATTAATTTCTATGTTCTAAAAAACAGTAAATCTTGAAATTCATATCTATTGGTTAAAGGCTAATATGTTTAATATGCTTCAAAGAGAGAAATAGGTATTAGTTAATTTTAATTTTATCCAACTAGAACTTAAAAAAAGATCATTGGATTTTATTCATTATATTACTGCCACCTTAAACCATTTTAATGAATATACTATTAGTTACAGCAGCATTAGCTCAATTTTACACTTGGATACAATGGAGACACACAATAAGAACTCTTTTGATTATTGTTGCCATACAAAAACTTAATAATTATTCACTAAAGGTAAAGTAGGAAATTGGAGTGAAAAAGTTAAGTGTGTTTTATTTGCAATTAAGCCTCTTCTTGGTGTCCAATTATAACCAGTTATGGCATTGTTTAACTAACAAGAATTATATAAAGTTTTCTTCCCAATTTTCCCCCTTGTTATAAAAGCTGTGGCATAGTCTTATGCTAAGTTTTGATTGCAACCCAACCATTATCAAATTTGCAAAGTTAGATATATATATTCAGGAATAAGTGTCAGGTACACTTTATGGGAAATATAGATGAACACCTTAAAAGGTCATTTAAATTGAATTATATTTACTTCTCATTAGGGAGATGCAATCATTTGACACAACAAACACAGGATATTTTAAATTCCCTTTGTAAAAGTATATCCTTTCTTATCATCTTGACATCCCAAACAGCACCTAAATCTTATGTGAAGTGAGAGTTGATTCTCAGCTATGTTCTCTTAGTTGAATACATGTAGGCACACGAAAACCAATGAATGACTCCTTATAAACTAATTCTTTTGGATATCTCATTGAAATATGAGATTTCATTATCAAAGTATTTTGAAATTAAGTGAACAGTTTTTTTCAGAGACATAGATTTACTTAGGAAAGTAGAGACATATTCAAGGGAGAATGTGGTGTGGATTATCTCGAGGGACAGATGTCTTGGTTAGAAATGCACATTCAAGATAGAATGTGGACCATTTCCAGAAGGAGAGACAGTCTTAAATATAATTTTATATGTAAAATTTAACATTTTCTCTAGATTGCTGGGAGAACAAATCACAAACCCAGATGAAAAATAGAAATATCTTAATAACTTATAAAGTTTATTTTCTCATATACTATCCTTTAAAGTTTCAAATTGATATAGGAAGATAAACTTTTTTAGTTCTCTTTCAATTAGCCACTTTCTCTTTATCATTTTGCCTCTTTATTCTAAATTATTCCCAAAAGCTTTAAAGAATTATGAGATTACTTCTATGTATCTTTAAAATTTATCGAACATTTTATTATTTCTAATCCAATAAAGACTCCATTGGCAAACTTGGCTGACTTTTCTGAGTCATATATGACCACTCAACCCAGCTCACATTCCCCATTTAGGGCCAACCACCATCTCTCCCACCTGAATTTCTACAGTGGTCTTCAACAGTGTCCTCTGCTCTTGCTCTTTATACCTATTTCTTCCTATGGCAGCCAGTAATTATATTAAAAGGAAAATCAGGCTCTCTCCTTTCCTGCTTGTCACTTTCCAATGACAACACATCACACATTGAAAATAATTCAGGCCTTTCTTGTGACTGGAGGGAACATGTGTGGTCAGTTTGTGCCTGTGTCTGAGCTGAGTTGCTCTCTCCCCTCTGGCTGGCACTCTTCAGTTTGCTCTCCTTCGCCCTTTTGCTCTAATAGATCAAACTCACCCCTGCTTCACATCAAGGCTTTGCTCTCCCTTTGACCAGAAAAACCCTTTCTTAACCACTTTATTCTGTCCTCTGCTCAAATGACCCTTACGTGAAACCCTGCCACTTATTTCTCTTGCTTTCTACATAGCTTTTTATTTTTTTAAAAAAAAACTTTTATTGTAGTTGTAGATGGACAGCTTATACTTCTTTTATTTATTTTTATGCAGTGCTAAGGATCGAATCCAATGCCTCACACATGCTAGGCAAGCTGTCTGCACTGAGCTACAGCCCCAATCAGACTAACCCTTTCATCAGTATTTACTATCACCCTTTCTCTCCTCCCTTTCCTCCCTGCCTCCCTGCCTGTGGTCCTTTCACCCTCCCTTCTGGATTGTCCTGTTTGGTGATTATGATCCTTACTTTATTTTCCACTTCAAAAAAATAGCAATCTTTCCATATTTAAAGCTAAAATTTTGGACTTTTGTTCCCATTGGATACATAAAATTAAAAAAAAAATTCTTATTCTAATTCAAATGGAAATGATTTTAAATATTGTCTTATCATATACATGAGATTAGTAGTCAATAGAAAACATATTTCTGTTCCATGAAATATATATTTTGTGTAACTTTTCATTACTATTTGATTTAACATATATTATGCATTATATATTATAGATTTTTTAAACTAAACCATATTATGATAAATTTGTTGAGTTTAGCTGAATCTCCAGTTGAAGAGACTATGTTTATATTATCAAAAGAGGGAAAGAATCCTAGAGCTGATGTAGGGACCTCCTTTGTTATTTTACAAAGAAAGATGCCAATACTCTCAGCATTTAAATTACCTGTCAAAAGACATAGAGGATTCTGGGAACAAGGTAAGTTCAGTTAGGGATGGGTTTCTTTAACTTTATATTAAGACAATTTTATTTTTTAAGAAAATGTCTACTGCCATTTTTTTTTGTAAAATCATATACAATTATGTAATATTAATTGTATACATTTGTATTTTTACAAACACTATATGGACTTAAATTATGAAGGCTTTTCATGGCAATCCAACTATCTATGTGGGGATATGGAACCAGACCACCTTCTTAATGAGAGCTCTGTTCTTTCTATTGCATTTGTCAGTTTGTTCATGATTTAAGAGGCTCTTAATTATTCACTGAAGTACTCTGAAAGTGATGCTGAGACAGGTTGCACCTTGAGCCTCACTGGTACTAGACAAATTCGCATTGATTCCTAACAAGTAAAACTTCAAATCAGTTTTTTCCCAGTGTGATGCTCTTGTCCATGATGTGTTGCTATGGGTTACTGTTCCAACTGTATCTCTTCCAAAGAATAAACATACCTGTTTTTCCATTCTTAATCCACTTAAACAAAACAGAAATTGAAATAAAGAGAAGGGAAGGAGTCCAACTGTGGGAAATGGCAAGATGGAGACTACAAAGTATTTTCTTTGAAAATGATATTGACTGACAGAAAGGACTTGTTAGAATCAATGTAATTTGAAGGCATTCACAGTGCAGAAAGAAATAAAATGTAAAATATATATATTTGCTAAACTAATGAGACAATGCATTGATAAAGGAATGAATGATTATCCTGAAGAATGAGTAGAGAAAGAGATCTAAGATTTGAGAATATAGACATTACTTAACCATAACACAGTTCAGAAATCCAATCTGAATCTATTCAAGTTCAGTGCCTTGCAAAAGATGTACCGTGATTGCTGACTCTTTCCATCACACAAAACCAACTCATGCAATTTACACATTTTTCTAGCATGACAATGCACCTGGGTTATCTAGTATACCCATTACCCAACTCCGAGTATAGTGGTTACAAGCACTTGATTGTAATAACCTGCAAAACAAGCTGTATTTTTAACTCTACAATTCTGATCAATAGTAGTTAATGAGATTTATGACAATCCAGAACAACTTTTAAATACTTTTAGTATTTAAAATTCATAATGATATGAATTCTCCCATTTCTGTTATATTTAAGTTTTAAACATTAAGGTAGATAAAATACAGCTAAAGTACATTACATTAAACACTCAAAACAGAACCTGCTCTAACATGTCCTTAAAATGTTGATCTACTGAGAGAGCCATAAGAGCTTTTTTTATGTAGTATATGATATTCTTCATGTCAATCAGGATTATATTTTCAACTTTTTATATACTTTTATAACAGATGGAATGGAAGGCTTAAAAGATTTTTAATACAAATTAGTAAATATTTTCTATGATTAAAAAATGAAGAGATACAAACAATAATTTGGTAATCAAATGTGCTGATATCTGTTTTTTATGGCCCCATTCCATTATGCTATTCATTTCCCTAAAATTATAGATCTTTGGCTACCAAATGCAGTAAGTGTACCACATACTTGTAACTAGGAAAATGATCATCTGTAGGACTCTTTGGTTTTGTTTGGATTTTGTAAGGAAATATAGTTTCATTCAATTAAAATCTGAAATGTTGAAAATGAAAAAAAGGATACTTTTACTACTTCTTGTGATATATGAAGAGAAATAGTTACATATTAATCTTGACACAACAGGTGTTTTTTTCTCCTAAAGCACAGCAGTTCTTTGATAGTTTCCTCCCAGAAATATTATCTCAACTTTACTTTGTATCATATTAAAGAAATAGTCTCCTGGGAAGTTGTGAATTATCTATTTCCACATCCACAAAAACCAGCCAAGACTGTAAGAAATAGAGAACAGCTTAGGTATAACCTTCAGGAAGTTCCAGAAAAGATATTTGTGGAAAATAGGCATTTACTATAAATGTATATAAAGGCACATCTTTGTGATCTTAATTAAATGTGTTCTTATGGAAATAAATTGTGCATCTGCTCTTAGCTTTTCTAAAATGTATTTATTGCCACCATTAAGTGAAATCTTAGCCCTCTACTATTTTTTGGTTTTTATTCCTATTCTGTCATTTATTTTATTTCCTTAAAAATCCTTTCAGCCTTGTTAATTTCCAGTACTATTTTCTTAAGGAACTAATGACACTCTATAAAAGATTGCCACTTGACGTTTTATCTCAAGGGGAGATGAGCCATTTGTCTCTGACTTTTCACTCAGTTTGTGATACATTCTGATTCCCTTTTAATTGTGCTATTATTTCTTTCCCTGACTTGCTCCCCAACATTAAAATTAAACTATTGAAAGTTAAACTATCACATGAAGTGGACACACGTCACAACTATCTTCTCCAGAACACAAGCAAATTGAAATAATAAAATATTAATTGCCAACAACTGACATTGTTTATTAATAGCAAGTGATTTTGTGTGTGCTGGGAACCCAGGACCTTGCACATGCAAGGCAAATGCTCTACCACTGAGCTGCATCCTCAGGTCACAAGTGATGTTTTTGGAAAGTGCCATTCGTCAGACCCATTTGACAATGGCAGGTTAGCCATGGTACATCAGAGGCAGCTGGGTTCTGTTCCTCCATCCTTACTCACACATGTGCTTGATTTCTATGCTCAGGTGCATAAAATATGCTATTTCTCTCTGCTTTTTGTTCCTAACTGATGTGGCCACTTACTTCATAACTGTCTTCCTGTACCACGTTCCTTCCCTTGCTGCCACTTACAAGCTGTATTAAGTACTCAAAAACTTGTTCCTGTCACCAGAATTCTGATGCTTGCTTAGATTTCCTCATGCCGAATGTTTACCTCTAGCCTCATCTACCAGTTGGGACTGTGACCTCCATAGCTGAAAGCTACCATCTATTAAGCATTTGCTGCATTTCAGAAATTGCTCCAAGGGCCTTACTTCTGTTCTCTCACTACTTCATCCTCACAGTCCTCTCAGTTGTGATTGCATATGGTCCTTGTTTATATTTCTTCTACTGAAATTATCATGGATTTCAGTTCCTTTTCAGTTTATTAAATGGCCAATGAAGATTTTGAGAAGTAAGTTGACCAATACCATGCAGCAGAGATGGAAATGCCTTTAAATGTTATCAGTTTCCTATGGTTGCCAATGGAAAGGACTATGACTTTGACATGTAAAAATAAATTTACTTTCCACTGTTCAGAAGGTCAGAACCCTGAGGTCAAGGTGTTGTTGGAGTGTCCTTCTGAAGGCTGGTAGGGAAGGTCTGTGCTGTGCATGTTTCTTAGCTGTGGATGACAGCCTGCAGTCCTTAGTGTGCCTTGATTAATCACGCCCTTCTCTAACTGTCAATCACCTGGCCTTCTTACTCCTGAGTGTCCTCTGGGTCTCCATGATCTATCATCACTTTCCTTTCTCTCCTAAAAATATGAACCATTGACTTTAGAAACCCTTTCATCCACATTCTAAGTGTTGTGGGGATTGGGATATGAACACTTCTCTTGGGGGACACAAATCACCCTACTGCAACATTTAATTCCAAACCACAGGCTCAGTTGCAGAGCTTGAGGTCCATAGCAGGTGGCCCAGCTTACTGCTCCCTCCCTGCTGCAGGCCTGCTGGGTCTGGGCTCCACCACCTTGCCTCCTTTCCACATTCATTTCAATTGAACTGTTCTGTACTGTTTTGTTTGTTTGTTTGTTTGTTTGTTTTTTGTCTTTTGTTTTTGACCCAGTTTCAAGCTGTCCTTAGCAAGAACCGTCTCCTTGTACCACATCTGGAGAAAATCTATAATACTACATAATGACTCCAATGATCCAATATAAGTAATGCCTTCCCTGCCTAGTCCTACTGAGTTCCCCTGCTTTAGGAACCTCTAGAAAGCTCCACCACCTGAGTGTCATTAGAGTCTCTGGAAATACTACAAATATGAATAGATGATCCACAACCTCAATAGACTTCAGGCTGATAATACATAGAAAGTTCTTGATTCATGCTTAGAATATTTAATTTATGAAGTCATTTGTTCAATAATATTACATTTAAGTTGAGCATGGTCATGCATGCCTGTATTCCCAGAGACTCAGGAGGCTGAGACAGGAGAATCTAGAGTTCAAAGCCAGCCTCAGCAAAAGCAAGGTACTAAGCAACTCAGTGAGATCCTGTCTCTAAAGAAAATACAAATAGGGCTGCAGATGTGTCTCAGTGGTCGAGTGCCCTTTATTCTCTGGTACCAAAAAAAAAAAAAAAAAATTCATTTAAATTCACTAACTCACTCACACGTTCACATAGCACATGGAACTATTGATCCTTGACTTTAAATCTTGGAAATACCTCTGTCTATATCCACTCAAATGCAAATATTCTCTGTGTGTAATTTTTGTTTTGGTTCTGCACACACTTTTGTGGTGTGAATAGCCTCCTTATCTACTATCACATTTTAATCTGACAATTATCAAGTTATTTACAAAGTTAGTTAATATTTCCCACATATTTAATACCTCATCTGTTTTACTAATTTCTAGGTACTTGTCTTGCCTTCTAAATAAAACAGAAGATCTTGAAAGACAAGTACATAATACAATAATTTTATGAATTTCCACCCTCCTGTTCTATGCTTTCAATACAAAATAACTATAAATATGTATAACAATCATATGTATATATATATACACACACATATATAAAGAGAGAGAGAAAGATAGTATAAGAAATATGAGTCTGTGTATACCTATGTTCAGCATTTAGTTATAAGAAAAAAACTGTGCTTTATAGGAACTTAAATAAAAAAGAAATATCAAATCTCTATACTACATTTGGAGTGTCCAAGATAAATTATGTCAGTATTTCCTACTCATGAATATTAGAACAAAATCATAATTATAAGCATTGGGGCAGACAAAGCAGCACTTTATTGGTTTTTTAATTGGGTAAACTTTACTAGTATCTTGATTAGAAAAAAAAAAAAAAGTACCTCTCTAGTTGGACACATCAGAAGGCCAACGGGCTCTGAGAATTCCCAAGCCTGAGGGCATTAGCAGGGTGATGGAAGTGTAGATGGAGTTTTAGCCTCCAAGGCAACTTCTGCTAGGTAGCATTGTGTAGTCTACACACTACACAACCATATAAGGTGGTCCCAGTTTTAATTCAGAGGCTAAAATACAAATTTTAAAATAAGGAAATAAGATTTTAGCCCCTTACATGATATCTATGTGTATTATGCACTTACTGTTGTCAATGCCTTCCATGAAATTTATACCTACCCATGAGTGCATGCACACCTATTTACTCATGTGGGAAATCGGACACAGAGAAGTTCAATGATGTACTAAGGACACACATCTCCTAAGTGGTAGACACAGTATTCAAATAGGCATACCCTGATCTTCAAACTGTGTTTATTGACATTTCACTGTTACTGCCTCTAAACTGATGAAGGAAGTTAGAATAAATAAACGCAGAATCCTGGCATTATAAAAAACCTTTAATAAGCAGTAACTAAGAGGCCTTAACAAGTCAATAAACTCACTTTGAGAAATAGCAGCTTATCACATCATAGACTTATGATAGGATTTACTTTTTGAAAGGAAAGCACCAAATACAGTTCAGAAAACATCCTGTGAGTTGTAGTTACAGATCTTATCAGTTTTTGTACCAGACTAAAATCCTTTCTTTAGAGATCAAATCAGAAAAGTGTTATCCTTTGTTTAGCCTGAAATTTTTCCATGGCCAATTATTTTGGTCTGTAAGTAGTGAAATAAGTAATTCCCAAATTAAGAGCATGTTAGGCCGATAGGTCCTCATTTACCTAATTGCAGAGAAAATTATTTTAAAAGCAATTTCCCCTCAGAAGCAATTCTAAGAGTGAAATTTAAATATGCAGAGAAGCTATGGCTCAGATTTTATTTAAAGGAAAGGATAAAGTGATTTTTTTAAACATGCAACTGAAAACAAAGTCAGTATATTTAATTACTAGGATTTTATTGTTTATTTTAGTCACATAAAAAGATTCGAAATATGACATGCTTCCTGTTCACAAACTATCAGACCTGATAGTCTTAACTTTGTGAACACATAGTTGTGGCACAGGAAGTTGTGAGAGTGGCGGAGACCACTTTTTTGAATCTGGAAAAATGATTCCATTTTATCAGCTTTTTGTTCTCTTTGGGAGAAAGGAAACCACAGAGCTAAATCCAGTTCAGGGTTTTCAATCCTTAAGAGGTAAGCTTACTGGGCTGTGGAGCTGGTAAACCTGTCCATCTCATTTTAGAAGTCCCAATTGGCCTCACCAGACTATTAGGACACAGGATCCCCAAGGTAGAAACGTGGTCTATGAAGCCAGGCAAACTTCAAAAAGAAGGAAGTGCTAAGAAGTTTTCAGTATCACACAGTTTTGTTTACCGCCATCATTAAAAATGGCAGACGATGCGCTGCACATTGTGGTGTAACTTTTTAATTAGTAGTGTGGCTCTGTTTTATAAACCTGTGAAACTATCAGGATCTCAAGACACAATTATTTGCCTACTGGGGAATAAGAAATTTATATTAAACTTTTTTTTAATTCCTAGGAATGATCATGTATTAAACTCTTCCTTCCTTCCTTCTTCCTTCCTTCCTTCCTTCCTTCCTTCCTTCCTTCCTTCCCCTCTTTCTCTCTCTTTCTTTCTTTCTTTCTTTCTTTCTTTCTTTCTTTCTTTCTTTCTTTCTTTCTTTCTTTCT
>JAJEJO010002583.1:626558-650135 GCA_020662805.1 Glaucomys volans
TCTTTCTTTCTTTCTTTCTTTCTTTCTTTCTTTCTTTCTTTCTTTCTCTTTCTTTCTTTCTCTCTTTCTTTCATTTGAACCCAGGCGTGTTTTACCACTGACCTACATCTGCAGCCCTTTGCATATTTTATTTTAAGATAAGGTCTTGCTAAGTTGCTTAGGGCCTGGATAAATAGCTGAGGTTGATTTCAGTCTTGCAGTCCTCCCAAGTCATACGGATAACAAGCATGTGATACTGCACCCAGTTACAAATTTTTAAGATTCCCAATATAAATGACATCATGAAGTATTTTTTCTTTTGTGACTTGCTTATTTAATTTAGCACAATGTCCTCTAGATCCAATCATATTGTCACAAAGGCCAGGTCTTTTTTAAGGCTGAATAATATTCCATTGTGCATCTGTATCACAATTTATTATCTATTCATCCATCCATCCATTGACAAACACTTTAGTTGTTTCTACATCCTAGCAAGTGATAATTTAATTCCTTTTGGCTATCCTAGTTCTTTCAACATTGTTTTCTACTCTAACTGTAACAAAATACCTTCACAAATTAAACACTAAGGTGCAGACACACCACCTTGAGTTCTTGATAAAATGCAGGTGCTCATTTGGGTCTAGGGTTGGGCTTGAAGTGTATTTCTCAGAAATTCCTCTTGGAGTAGCCAGGGTCTTCACCACATCACTTGTTTTTCTATTAGGGCATGTAACCAGGTTCCTTGGGCTCTGGGTTTGCGTGAAACCCTGGGGCAGCCTTCCTGGTTTTATATTCTACATTTGAAATTTAGTTACCATTTCTACCTTAATGAGATTACTTAAAAGTATTTAACTCTCACTTGCTCCTTCAGTTAAGTGGGAGTAAGAATAATGTCATATTACACTATATGTGTGAAAAACAAATGAGAAAATATGCATGAATAAGAATTTGGTTCTATACACATGGCAAGTGTTTAACATATGCTAATATTTTTGATTAAAAATTTATTGTAATATTATGCATTAATGAAGATATGGAATCTATTTGTGTCCAACAAATGGGTTAATGGATAATAGCATGTTTTTTATATATACAGAGAGAGAGAGAAGGAAATTAACTTCATTTATGAAAATCTGGAGAACAATATGCAAAATGAAATGATTCAAGCACAGAAGACAAATAATTTCCTTTAATGAAGAAAATTCCAAAAACAAATTTCATAGGAGGAGACAGTGGGATGGGAACATGGAGAGATGATAGACAAGAGGGTGTAAAGTTTCAGACACACAGGCTGAACGCTTTGGAGAATGAACGTACAACCTGGTGATTCCAGTCAACACACTGTATTTTCTATGTGAAATTTGCTTAGAGAGTGAATTTTAAGTGTTTTAATCAGTAAAAATAAATAAATGGATGTGAGGTGATAGATATGCTGATTAACTTGGGTATGATAATCATTTCACAGTGTATACATATATCAGAATATTGCATTTTACATCATAAATGTACACAATTTTTGTAAATTATACCTTAATAAAGCTGGGGGGAATCAGCATTAGCCAAAATTCAGAAAATAAATAAAAAAAAATAATTTAAAATGGCTTTGAAAATTAAAGCAACAGGATCTTCTTCTGAACTCCCTAAGTCACAAGGCATTGCATTTTCTCTGTTGCTCTATAAAACATTCCCAAGAATATAGGCACTTGAAGCTAATTTATTATTACATAATTTTTCTTGGTCAGGAAGGAGGTTGACATATTTTAGTAAAGCCTCATGTGACTCAGCTCAGAGTACTCTCCAATTGCATCCTCCTGGGGCCTCAGAAGGAGGCCAGCGTATGTTTCCTTAAGATTGCTGAACTAAAGTCCCTCTTGTCTTGCAGCAGTCATGTGACTTGATCACAGCTGCAGGAGGCTGCTTCAGGGTGTGCCACATGGGTCGTCCATCTCAGCAATCAGATAACTCCCTGGGATTGACTTGAATCTCTCTGACTGCCTTCTGCCTCCAATGAGAGAAAAACTCTACTTATATAAAGCAATCATGTGATTAAATTATGACCTGTTCTAAGACCAATTGTAACACACCATGTGACCAAATCATAGTATGAAAGCTATCATAGGGACAGAACCACAGAATCACGCAGAGTGGTTGGTTACAAGACTGGAGGGAAAGCTTGAGGGCTGATCTATACAGATACACAAGTAGAGCTAATATATAACTGAAGACACTCAACAGCAGAAGTAAAAAGTAAAGATTTTCATTTGATTGTATTAGAAAGCATGTAGTTAGAAATTCCATGTCTTGAGCAGATATAAGGATCTTCTAATCATGGTGTCATCTAACTGTAGTATTGGGTAAAAGAATAATAATTAAGAATATTCCATATTTCAGGAAAACAAATTATAATTTTATTTTAGTGGTCTATTCCATGCAGGCCTTGGGTTTTGGAACAGTTCATTGAGCATAAAATGACTTCAAGTACTTAAAAATCTCTTTAAAATAAAGTGAATAATTTCATGGAGGCAAAGACAAAAATATTAGGCGGGAAATATTGCATCACATTATTAATAAGTTTAAGGATATATGCTCCTAAACAATAGGAAGAAAAAAGCAGTGCTCATTTTAAAAAGATTTACAGACATGAGCTGCGAGCCTGTGTTTTATGTGCTAGAACAATTCTTTACCTTTTAGAAGCAGAGAATATGCAATGTCTCATTCTGCCTTATGGGCATTCAGAGCTTTTTATCTAATAAAACCTATGTGTCAGCTGGTAGCATGTCAGGGTCTCATTACTCTGCTTCTGTAGCACTTGATGTGCATGGCTAAGGCCCTGCACAATGTACCCCTGGGGGCTCCCTGAGGTGCAGCTATGCAGGTTTGCATCTTTACTTTCTGACAAAATTTAAAAAAAAGAAAAAAAAAAGAGAGTGTGAGCAGTAACATTAAATACTCTGTTCCTGTTTTCACTTGTGTGTTCACTGAGAATGATGAAAGCAGAGAGTGTTTGGAATGGCCCAAGAATTGTGCATGAGCATGTTCTTTGTCCTTCATGAGACAAACATGCTCCCTCTCTGCTACAGTACCACCTGAGCTTCCTCGGAGAGTGCAGTCATACAAGTTAGCTTAAAAGGCCCAACTAATAAAAAACAATGCACACTTAAATTTCACCTAAGGGAAAAAAATGAGAATTGACAAAGCCTTTTCAAATACAATTGAGAAGGCATCACTTTTATTATCAAACAATATTTGCCTATGAGGCTTCACTTAATGAAAAAATGCTAACGTAAATTTTAGAGAGTCCTCATATTAATACTTTATATTATGGAGTCACATCTACATGTGCTGAAGGAAGAAAAATTAATAAAATTTCTCGATCACTAAAAAACAGTTTTAGAAACCACACGCATCATTTATTTAACAAATGAAGGTGATTGTAAAGCTCAGAGCTTTTACATAAGATACCAAGTAGCTTTCTGGGGTTGTTAATGTTTTAACATTACTGCAGTGAGTGTTGGGGAACAGAGGAGTTTAAAATAAAATTTTATCTGCACTTACTCTCATATTGTCTCCTTAACCTTCTTGACACTTTAATTGCTGTGCCGTTTTTCACTGAGATGGTAAGGTGTCTTTACATATGCAGAATGCAGTCTCTGTTAATGTGTATTGATTAAAGTATAGCTCGTGATGCCAGGATCTTGGAATTTTCCCCACTCTCACTACTGAATAGCTCTCTGTATTGCCTCCATTTTTTTTTTTAATTTACAATTTTTTTAGTTGTTGCTGGACATTTATTTAATTCATCTATTTATATGTGGTGCTGAGAATTAAACCTGGCACCTCACACATGTGAGGCTAGTGCCCTACCACTGAGTCACAACCCCACCTTTCATTTTTAAATGATTGTTTTCACTCTTTTTTTAAATAGAGGAAAGAAAGCATGTATTTTTCAATATGTCTCTATATTACATGAACTATAGTATTAATATGTTTTAAAACAGGCATGGTTTCACCAAAGAAAATCTGGAAAGCAGCTTTATCACAAACTTGCTAAGTCTTTCATTTGTGTATTGAAAACGCTACAGGAAAATCAATAGCTTCCTATGAAAGTGATCTTGCAGATTCTGAGAAATTTACATCTCCCTGACAGGCACTTTGTAAGGTCTAGTTCACCTGGGTCATGAGAGTCCACATAATTTGCATCTTGAGCAATTTCTCTCTTTCCTTTACCTGTTCCAGGAGGAAGGAAGATTGAACCCAGTCATAAAGAGGAGCTCATTATGTAAGTCTCAGCTGAGAAGAGTAATTTTGTAGGTGTTCCTAAAGTGTAAGAGTGTCACATAATGATAATATTTTCTCATAGCTCCTCAGATCTCCACATACACTAGGAAATGGAAGTGTCATATACCAATGCACATTTGAAGTTTCATTCACCGAATAAAATTGAAGTGTCCTATCAAGGTCATTGGAGAAATATCATCCCAAGATATATACACAAATTATTTGCCAGCAACCATACAAAAGAGAAGGATATTTGGGTTACCTTTCATGAAACCTTAAAAAAATGATTTCCTGAATTTTGTTCTGCCCTTTAAAATTGAAAGATCTAAATTTCAAATAAATATTTGTATCATGATGTGCTAATAATTCTTAGCATAGATTTTTGTAGTGATGCAATAAGCACAGCTAAAAATAAATTAAAAAACACATAGGCAAAGTTGAAATGCTTTGAATTAAAAATAAAATGCAATGGAAGTGATAATAGTTAGGTCTTTAGTATGCTTATTTGAATCTAACCTATAGTTAAATGTGGATATCTGTCAAATTAAATTCTGGCATGGAGTCTGAAATCCACTTTATTTCAGTATTTTCTTTTCAGGATAAGTTTTTTGCTCACATTTGGGTATATTAATTTTTCCAATATTCATAAAAACTACTGTTTAGATGCAAGTGAAATGTATTTCACTGACACATTTATACACCATGTTCAAGATCTGATTTATAAAACAAGTGGACAATTCAAGTTTAAAATGGGTTTTTTATATCCATTTTGTAGCTTTCCCCTTTAGAACATAGGATGAATATTCTTTAGAAACGATTATTTAAGTCCCAGCATTATCATGTCTAATTAGAACAACTGAACTCATGTACAAATAACCCTCAGTCCTTAAGGTTGCCTAAATTGTGGTTGATCGAAGTAGCATATATAATCTTGCAAAAATATTCTGGAATAGTGCTAGACATTGGCACCATTTGGAAAGGAAAAATGATCCTACCAATTTTTACATACATACTTCATTACTTTAGCATATAATACAACAGGTAATATTTATTAGGCACTTATCATTAGTCAGATGTCTTATCAAGTGACGTATGAACATTTTCTATTGGTCTCCAGATAATCATTCTGAGGTTGGTGTAACACAGTTGCATTTAACTGGAGAATCCATTCATGAAGACCTTGCTATCACATAATGAAAATTAATTTCCCACAGGAGCAAATAAATAGCTGAATGGGTGTGTTCTTTCAAGCTGTATGTAGAGTGAAGTTCTACTGTCTGCTGCACTGTATTTGGTGGTTTGCCTTACAGCTGAATCCTATGCAAGCCTAAATTAAATATCATTATTACATCATGCACTTCTTTTCTGTACAGTCACCATGCATGTTCACATAAAACCCTACACATAAGCACAATCTGTCACAGATGTTCTGATACATATCTACAACTACTGGATTTACTGGGTGTTGACAAAGTAGTGCTTGTCACTTTTTATAATCTAAAGTCCTACTGCCATAAAAATATAAAACATTTATAATGGTGCCCCCTCAGTTTTGAAATTTTAAGACAATAATAACTCCACTGATATGATTTTAAATTTGAAATTTTAAGTGAAACTTCATTATTTAAAAGTTTATGTAGAGTTATATTGCTGGCATTGATTCACGTACACTTTTTAGTATACAGATTCCCTAAAAGACCTATAGTTTTCCTAGAACAGAACAGGGGTGTATTTGAGAGGAAAACAGTAGGAATGTCATATTTAAAAGGAAGACCTAGTAACAGATCAGTTAAAAGAGAAATTATTAGTGCACACTGCTCAACAGCAAGGACAGAGGAGAGAGAGGACAAGATAGGATATGTTGACAATGGGATCTACAGAAGGTAATATAAAAAAATACTGCTTTAAACTACATTTAATAAAATCAACTATTATCCAGATGTCTTCAAGTTGAAAATTGCTAGATTTCTCTAATCAGACTTCTTAAGATAATAAGTACATGCTTATGAATACATGGGTTTGTGTTAAGAGAACCTGGTTATTTTAATTAGAAAATCAGGCTTAAGTAATTTTCTTGGAAATCATTTTTTGTAAATGTTGCCACATTTTTTTTTCTAAATTATATTAATTGAAAACATACTAATTTTTATTCATATTTATGATTTACATGCTCTGGATGAATTTCCTATCCAGCAGCTTTCTGTCTAACATAATCATTGCTCATAACCAATTATTATTTTTATCCTAATATCTTTTGTCTATATTGCACATATGTAAATGCTGAGAACTACCCAAAGCTCACTTGGGGTTTACCTAGTAAACAAATTACTTATCTAATTAGGTCAAACACATTAATTTTATGAGAAATATGTATCAACACTGGAATCAAGTTTGCCATGAAATACCTTAAGTTTAATATCTTATTAACAAGATCAAAATTATTACACATTTCTGAAAAATGGTTAGAGAAATGTAAATATCCAAAGGACAATAGCAAAATGTGTGTGTGTGTGTGCATATGTGTGTGTGCGTGTGTGAGTGTGTGTGTGCGTGTGCATGTGTGTGTTGTGACTCCTTAAGATAATGTTAGAGACAATAAATGGTAATAGGATAAGAATAAAATATGTACCAGGCCAATGAGAATTAGAAAACCTTCACAAGTTTTTTAACATGTGTTGCTCTTCTGTTCTAGCTCAGCTTCATAAGCATGTGTTTTACAGAGTTCAGCAATTACTCAACAATTCCTCACTTCAGTTAAGTTATCCATTTTTTTGGCACATACAGTTGAAACTGGAAATGGGTTCAATCTGGCAGTAAAATGTTCACAGGAAAGCTCTTTTCTTTTTCTTTACAGAACCACATAAAACACAACAAAATTAATTGTTAGCATTTTAAGATAGATATGTTAGGTGTGTTTCTCTATGGACACTATGGTATCTTCTTGACTGGATACTTTCAAGAAGTCTCAATATAATATGTTCTTATTCACCAGCACTTGTTCCTTTCATCTTTGGAACATGGAGTAGACATATGAATGTTGTTTACCAGGAAGAGGTAGAGCAAGTCAATGAGTCTCTCAGATAATGAAGATGGGAACTGTTATGATCTTCCACCAATCAACCAAAATCAGTTGCAATGTTTGTCCTATTCTGATAAAGATGCCATAACAAACTATCTCAGACCAGGCAGCTTGTAAGCAACTGAAATTTATTCCTAAGAATTCTGGAAGATATATTCTGCTGACAATACACTTTCTGGTTCCTCAATGTTGCCTTTTGGCTATGCTTCCCATGTTCAAAGGGACAAATAAAGACAACCTTCCTTAGGCTTTTTAATAATGGTTACTAATCCCTTTTATGAGGAATTTACCATATTTCCCTAATCACCTCCTAATAGGACCTACATGACCTGAGAAAGAGGATAGGTTTCAACTATGAATTTTGAAGATAAATAGACATTCAGATTATGGCAACATTAAATGCCATAAACAACAAAGCTGTAATTCTAGAAGGTTCTTGACAACTGTGCTTGGGAAAATTGCCAATGGCTTTGCACAGAGTCCCTGCTCAGCTCTCATTTCACATGCAGGGCTCTTGAAATATACGTGCTCTATGACTTTTCCCAAATTCTGAGGCTTTTGCACCACACTTCAAGAAAAATGTATAGAAAAGATGCATAGAATTGAGCTGTCATAGGACTTGCTGTAGTCATTATCTCTCCTCTCATTCCTTTTATCTTTAATATCTATCCTGTAGCATTCTCTTAAACTTCACTATCTTTATGTCACCCTCTCATCTTGTTATCTGTTGTGAAAATGAAGAAGAAAGACTTCAGAAGATACATGAACACTTATGAAAGAACAACAAGCCAATTTAGGAAATTTAAAATAGTAAAACATTTAAGAAAAAGCAGGAATGTTTTATGAATGATCAAAAACAGCTTGAACAAAGAAATCCAAGGACTTTGACTGTATTGGTTAGATGCAGTTGAATGTCTAAATTTATATTTAAATTTACTTAAAGCTGAGTTACTGGAGAAGTATATATATATTTCAAATAGACTCCATGCGTAGTCATTTAATCATTGTGTCAGTTTGAAGAAAACATATGTTTATCATAGAATGAAGGATTCACCTTCCACTAAACTGCACTTGTCAAAATCAGCTCATCACTCAAGTCAGAGTCACGTCTGCCTTCCCTTCTGAAATACTCCCATCACCCACACCCGGCTTTCAATACATCCTGTTCTCCTCATCTTACCATGTGTGCTGTTCCTTGACAGTCTCTTGTGTCAGTTCCTCTTTTTTACACTCGCCTTTTAATGTCATGCCCCAGGACTCAGTTCTTGGCCTGCTTGTTTGTTCTGTTTATACACCTTTGGTTATATTTCTCACCCAATATGTTCACTCAGTATGATCACAACTCCCGAATATGTACTTCCATCCAAGACTTGCCTCCAGCTTTGTGTATTTCATGTGCATGAAACCAAGAGTTGCGTTTCTGCCTACTCAACATGCACCACTTCCACTCTGATGTCTAATATGTGTGTCAAATTTGGCACTTACAAAAGTAAGCACTCTTTCCAGTCCCCACACACACACAATCTATTTGCAGACTCACCCATTTCAGAAGACAGCCACACAATTCAGACTAAACATTTTGAAGTTTTTCTTGAATCCACTCTTTTTTTTTCTACATTTCACAACTAAGGAAATTATGCACACTATTCATAATTTGAAAGTTTTCCTCATCATTGATGCTATTTTCCTGATAGGAGCCACCACTTGTCTCCTACCTGGGTTGTTGTTAGTGGTAACAACCTCAGGATTAGACTGTTACATGAGATTCCCAAGGTCAGAGATTTGACCCACAAATGAGCTTATTAATAATTTCAATGATGCAAATAAAAACATGAAACAGAGGGAATTCCAAGATGCTCCGGGTGACTATGTCATTTTTTTCATGTCATCAAATTGTATGTGCTCCATGTAGTATATGAGATGTTCTGAGGAAGTATAAAGTCACCTTACTTTAAAAGAGACGTATAGATGACAGAATATCACCATTTCTTACACAGTTAGTTCCATAATTGCATTATATAATCAATGGAGCTAGGTTCCATGACTTGCTTACCAAAAGCAATTTTAGAAACAAGTATATCTTGTCCAAGTTTTTTCATAATAAGGACTTTCCTCCCAGCACAAACCACAGGATTTACTTGCCAGGAAGTCTGTGATTTCCACTTTCACTAAGAGAACAGACTCCTCCTTGAATGCTTCCTTCCAAGGAGCTTTCCTTGGGTGGAGGGAATTCCATCACAGTCCATTGCAGACCTGCCATGCAAACAACTTCATTTCACTTCTTAGCAACATTTGTGGCTTTTACTCTTGCCCTGCTTCCACTCTGTTCTCAAGGCAGCAGTTAGAATGTTAGTCTGACCTTTGCTCACCACTTTGCAAGAACTCCACGTTTTATTCAGAATGAGAGGCAAAGTTTGGGCCAAGTACCCCAAGGATCCACATGACCAGTCCCTGAGTTTGTCCTCTACCATGTCCTTCACTTTCCTCATTGCAGCCACGTCAGCCTCCTGGATGTTCCTTTTGTTAGGCACATTCCTGCTGCTCTTTTCTCAGATTGCACAGGGATAGTTCTGCCACTTCCTTGACATCTTCACTGAACTGGCTGTTTCTCAAGAGACGGACAGAGCCTCTCCCAACAAACACAGACTACAGACACTCGTGGGCTGCAGCTCTACTGCGTTTTACGTTTTTCTTTCCTATCAATTACGAGTTTAGTTCATATGCTTAATGAAATAGACTGTTAGAATACAAGTTTCAGAAAAGCAAGAATATTCCTCTTTTGTTCACTGAGGTATCTCAAACACCTAGAGGAGAAGCTAGTGTACAGTAGATTGTAAATTATAAAGGGTGTATGACTGCACCAGGGATTAGCATTTGTCTTGGATGTCTGGTTTTCCTCCAATAGGGCTAATTATTTTTCTCATGTCCACATCATACTGCCTGATAGTCAATTATGAGAATAATTTCACAGAGTGTCTTTCCCTGAAAAATATTTTTTTTCTTCAAAGTTGCTATTAATTGTATAAAATGTTTCAATAATTTTGTTAAAAAGATTTAAAAAGTGGGTCAATCAGAAAAAATCTGAAGAATAACCTTTTTCATAACAGTACATTGCCAAGCCCTCACATGGCACAATTTTGCTAAATTATGCAAAAATATATATACATACTTTAAAAATACTTTAACAGGTAGAAAAGTACAGAGCAAAACAATACTATAAAGTAATTATAAAGAACGTCATTTCATAGAAATGCTGATGTTCAAATTAATACGAGATACGTTTTAAATTCAGTATTTACATTTGAAAAATTGTTCCATGGATAGAAAGAATGGATTTTAAAAAGAAAATAATGACTGCAAAAGTCACTCTGAATCAAATCTCTGAACTTAAACTAATATCATGTAATTACTCCTCAAGTTTCAGTAAAATCTTCAATCGCCAACACTCGATCCTTGTTTTAGATGAAAATGCTTTGCAAAGAAAATTAGTGCCTTTCAACTGAATAAATGAGTTTAAAATATTATTCACCTTTACTAGTAATAGATATATATATAATATGTATATGCTAGTATATAGGTATACTAGTTTTACATATATAAATACACACTCTGTTTGGCATGAAACATACAGAGGAGAAATTAGAAGTGTAGATTGTTTAGATCAAGCCTACCTCAATCAGTGGGAGGAAGTACAAACATGAATGTATGTGACTTGGGGACCATGTGTCAGAAACTGTTTATATTCCAAGGGCTGCTCGTCACATGAGTGATTTTAAGCAGCAGAATATATAAATGCCAATCAAGGAAATCACTCACAGAGAACCAAAGCCTTGCTGAAAGAAAGGTGCTCTAGGGAATTGGAATGACCTTACACTGCCAAACCAAAGTGGATTGAAAAGTTTAATGCCATGGACAGATTTTGACAGTGGTAATGGCATTGGTGTCCTTGGTTTGGTCCCACTCTAGGGAGTTATAACTTTAAAAGCTTTGATTTTTGTTTATCATGACAAGTTCTTCAAATCTATAGCTCTTTGGACTCAATGCCTCTGGCATGCCCCATTTCTCTTCTGAATACTTGGAATCAACCACAAGAAAAGAAAGCATGGCAAACTTTATTTATAATATATAATTTGAAATTTGACTTCTACTTTGGTATTTGTAAATACCATAAACACAGTGTTATAGTCCAACAAAGATGTCATGATAAATACTACATTTTCTCATTTCACAGAGTGGGTTAAACAGCTTTCCATCAGTGTACTAATATACTCAAGATTATTGAAGTATTAGAGAAAAGATTTAGTTAGCTCACAGTTCTAAAGATTGTTGTCTAAGATTGAGCAGACTCATGACATTGGACCTCTGTTGGGGGTGCCACATGGCAACTGAGAGGAGTGCATGGTGGAGCAAATTGCTTTCTAAAAACTAGGAAGGAGCCAGCATGCCCAAAGCCATCTCTGGGTGCACCTCCAATAACCAACCACCCCTCACCTCCTAGCATTTCCCCAGCACCCTGGGGATCGACCTCTTACACATGGGCTGTTGGGTGATTTTCAGGATCCAATCTGTAGCAATAAGTTTGATTAATTTCTTATGTCAAGTATTTTTAATATGACTCCTCCAGGTTAGGTTTCATTAATGAAATTAAAGTTAAACTTTAAAAATAGCTTTCCTTTGACATGAATACACTTTACCTGAAGAGTGACATCATCCCTGGCACAATGGTTCAGGTTTGCAATCCCAGTGGCTAGGGAGGCTGAGGCAAAAGGATGGCAAGTTCAAAGCCAACCTCAGCAACTTTGTGAGGCCCTAAGCAACTTGGTGAGACACTGTCTCAAAATAAATATAAATAGGCTGCGGATGTGGCTCAGTGGTTAAGTGACCCTGGTTCAATACGAGATAAAAAAATTTTTTTTTTTACATTTAACAATTAAAAATAAATAAAAAGTGAGGTCATGATTTATTTCCTCAGTCACCTCGATTTTCCTCAACCTCAGTCACACCAAAACCATTAGGACAGACACCTTTTCCATTGTTCCTATAAAATTTTCCTTTTCCTCCCAATACATACAACTGCCAGAAATAGCACACAAAAGAGGTTGAGAGAACTTTCTGGCACCCAGCAGAGAGGACTGTCAGAGAAGGATGGGAGTTTGTCTTTTACTTTGTATAAAAAATATTGGGTTCTACACTAATACCATCTTTGCTCTGGTTAGGAGGGACATAACTTTGCAGAATAATGTGCTGCATGTCTATATGTATGAAGATAGAAGCACACTTGTAGGTTTTTATTAATTTTGAAGGAATCACAAATAAAAATTATGTGCTCCTTCTCTTCATGTCCCTTCTCCCTTTATTACACTATTGGCTGCCAAACCCACACGTATTTTCCAAGTTCCTGAATTCTATTCCACATTCACAGCTTGGCTCTCTACCTGATATGCTCTCTTCTGCTTGTGTTATAATTGCTTGTATACATTGTTGTCATCAGAAATCTGATGGACTTTGCTGTCTTAAGCGACTTTGAATGACAGAGGCATTTAATTTTAAAAGAGACCATTTAGCTATTAGAGTCTAGCAAAGGCAGATTGATACCTGTTTATAATAATGTTAATAATTACTTTTCTCCTGTTGCCTTATCATTGCTCTAAAATTAAGAGAACATAGGCAACATCTGGCCTTTGTTTGCAAGATTTTTACTTTTCAACTTCTCATCCTCTGTCTCCCTGCAGCATTCACATATGGACACATATTATTTGTGTTGAACATGATTCAAGTACTGTTTTGAGTTATGTGGTTCAATGTCTGAAATATGTTGTATATAAAAATAAAGGGTCTAATACATTCCTTCAAAGAATAATCAAGGTAAATAATGTGCACACGGGGAATACACTGCACAAATAAATACCACAACGAGACAGCAGTCCTTGCTGTGCGACACATATCTTCCCTGGTGACCTCCCCAATGACAATAGCTACACTTCACTAAGGAAGAATAAGAATTCTTTTTTTTATTATTATTCTAGCAGAGGAGAACAAAGTACTATTATTTTGAATGCATTTATCTTCTTTCTTTCCATCTGTCCTTCTGCTTCCTTGTCCATCCAATTTCTATTTCCCAAGACTTATTCAACTTTTCAAGCATGACATGGTTTTGCTCTCTGGTTCTACATGTCTGTCTGTCTCCCTTTCTCTTTCTCTCTGCTTTTCTCTCATATCTTCCTTAGACTCTCACTTTCTCCCTTTGATTTCATCTCTGGGTTTGTGCTTGGTTATATGTGTGAGTTGTGCATCTCACTCTCCTTAAACACACACATATTTCACAATGCATTGTTCCTCTTTTGTTTCTTTATATTCATAAACACACACACACACAGAAATAATTTATACTTTATAGGTTGAACTCATTCCTGTTCTGCTGTCTTGAATAGTAAAATATCAATCACACTAACCCACTTACTGAGGCAAAGTTCTTCCTTACAGTCAAGAAACCTCCTAAGAGTCTAAAAATGAACAGTCTTATCCATAATGATGACAGCATGCATCTGATTTGCATAGTGTCTCTTCAGTCAAACTGCTTTGCAGCCCAGTTAGACTTCTGACTACAAGAATGCACAGACTTATTTAACACAGTGACCTTGATACGCCTCACAGTCAAGTCTCATTGTGAGAGAATCACACTTAAAAGAAAAAAAATATTTTACATCTAGCATTCCGAATCTAATTATACCCATGATAGGCATTATTTCTTGGGACTGAATCTATGGCTACATTACATGGTGCATTGGGAAAGGGAAAGAAAGAAATAATTGTTTCTTGAATGCATATCATTGACTAAGCACATGGCTAATTGTTTTATGCACAATATCTCATTTTATTCTATGTCACACATTTACCCTTCTGAGTTACCTCTTATACAAATGAGGAAACTGGAGTGCTAAGAAAGTAAATATACTTGTTTAACATCATAAATTTAGGATGTGGTATGTTGGGGATTCAACCCCAGAGGCAGAGGATTTAAAATATGCCTGTCTCTTCTTGTGAGTGCTATTTCTTTGCTGAAAAACTTTCTGGCTTATTGAAACATGCTTAATTGGAATAAACCTCTACACTTTGTTCTTTTTTGCAATCTTCAAATTACTATTCCAAAAGGTGACATCTAGCAATTCCTGAATGTGTGAAATATGTGGCAGAATAACAGGAATATAAAGAAACTTGAGTGTCACCAAAAAATAAAAAAATAAAAAATAAATAAAAACAAACAAACAACAAAAAATGCTTCTCTTGAACATGGGTCATAGAAAACATAAATATTCCAAAGTAAAAGTAATAATTTCATCAGAACATTTAAACTGTCTAGGTATATCAGTTTTGAGTAATTAAATATCCTGAATAATTCAATTAACTTCTCATATTCTATAAACTAATATTTGTTGACTTTCAAAGAGTTTAATTTCGTTAGGAAAGTTTGAATCTTTGGCATTTTTCACCCTAACAACAACCTTAAATACATGATACGATGGAGCTAGGAGGGTTTGTCTAATTATTCAAACTTAGGTAGTAATTAGAATGTTGAATAAACACACACACATTTTAAAAATGATTTCAAGTTCAGTACTTTTCACTAATCACCATTTCCCCCAGATCAAGTCTGGACTGACTTTTCTATATTGAAGACATATTCTGGTTAACATTGTAAAATCCAACCTCTAGCAATAGAACCACTACTGCACTGCATTTGAGAACTGGTAGAATATCACTTGTGTTAATGATGACCTTAATAGTAAGAGTTTTTTTCTCAACTTCAATTGATTGAACTATAAAATTAACATTTATCTTGTTCTCATTTTGTCAGTAGCTACTGTTAATTAAAATTTTAATTAAGCTGCAGTTGTTAGCAATTTTAACTTGTTAGAATTCATGATAGTCTAAAACAAAAAGGTTAGTAGATTCATGTTTAAAAATAGGTGCTATCTGAAGTTCATAAATAATTGTTCTCGCCTGTTTTAATGGCTACATTTAGTTATACTTACATGTAACTTGGAAGGAACCAATTTAAGGATATCCAGTCCAAGAACTAGCATGTTTTTCTTAACAGCATCCTTGACAAAGAGTCAGTCCTTTGCTTCTATTCCTACGTATAGGCTGAAAAAGTCATTCTGATCTGGCAAACAGCTCACTGGTTTTGTATATCAGTATTGCTATCACTAATACGGAGATAATAATTTTGACCTACCTCACAGGGATCTGCAATGATTAATTGGATGATGTTGACTAAGTGCTTCTAGCTACTTAGAATAAATGTACTATATGGCTATTAAGCATTGTTATTATAAGATGTTGCTTAGATGTACTATCAGTGACTGCTCCATGATTATGGGGGAAATTGCTTCCTATGATATTATGAGTATAATACATATTGATTCAAAAATATATCCTTTGGAATACATTTAGGCTTTTTGAATGAGCTAAACAAAGGGCAGTGTTCCGCATGGTTTTGTAGTTGCATATTTAAGAACACACACCACCTGCCAGGCATCTTATAAGCACTTCATTCTTATAATAATACTATATGCAGATACTATTTTCTCATGTTATAGGAAGAACCAAAAGCACTGAAATTATAATGGTTTGCCCAGAGTAACAGAGGCAGCAAACTAAACAGCCAGAACATAAAATCCTTGGAAAACTGACCTCAGACCACCCAAACTTGACTACTCCACTATACTCCATGTCTCTTACAATTACACTTACATTTATCTCTTTGCTCAAGGAAATGGAAGTACTTGGTTCCATACAATCTGCAAAACTTGTGTAAACATCTCTTTGAAGATAAGTCCAGGAAAATCCCCCAAGAGAACAACAACTTCACCGTGGATTGACATATGAAGAAGGCAGGAGCAAGAGTGAGAAAGGAAATGTACGCGGAGGCTCCTCTCCATGTGCAACCTGCTCTCAATTCCTGTTCTTTGGGAAGCATATTTTCAGTGCAATCTAGAATTTAGGTGTCTTCAAATTTTTGAAAATATAGAAATGAAGAATAATGTAGAAATTAAGAAATTGTATATGTCCCGGGAAAAGGAACAGATATTTTATTCCTAATCTTTTATCAGTTGGGATGATTTGGTTTGTATATAAAATGAAATCCAATACAACATGTTTAAACCATGAAACTAAATTATTGTCTCTGAGATCAAGAAGTCCAGAGGTAAAGTCATATAACTTAACTTTTAATTCAACACCACAACACCATCATCAGGGCCTGGACTCTTCCCATCTGTCTCCTCGCTACCCCACAGCATGTCACCCTCTTCCCTCTTCCTTTGCAAGAAGGCAGCAGCAGATCCATACACCTCTTTACACACACAGATATCTATCAGAACCAGTGTTCCACCTTCCTTGCTTCCCTTCCAAAGTTCTGTGAGAATCATCCTTCTAACGTATCACTGGATAAAACTTGATTGCATGCTTATCCTTAAAACAAGTAGCAAGAGAGATCGAACTTACATGGCTCCCTGAATTAATCAAAATATGTTTCCTTGCTTAGGGACTTGAGCTCCCCTTCTTTGAATCCCAAGGCTTCATAAACAAATGTGGTTTTCTGAACATAATTAGCATTCTTTTAACAAGGATCAAGAAGAATGTCTATTGGATGGGCAACTGTACAGGGTCTGATATCACATTTATGTTTTACTAAATATACTTCTGTTTTTTCTATCCTTTATATTCCTAAGGTAAGAATGAATGTATTTAATTGTTATTAATTTTAAACATAATGAAAATTTTACATAGCAAAATGAAGGAAAGTTCAGTAGATTCTCTGGCATTACTGACCTGAATTTTCTCCTAATTTCATAATTCATGACTCACAACCCATTTTGAAACAAAAATACAGACATTACACAAGATTCATTAATCAGACTCTGACATTTATGTCTGATTTGTGTGATCCTCTAGATGTCAAACCAACGTGCCATTTCAACATATGCACAATGCAAACTGACTCAACTGGCATGCCCATTTCAGGACTCTATCCTCATTAATATGCCATTTACATTTTGATTTATTGATTTTTTTTTTTGCATAGCAGTTTGGTGGTGGTGGTGGTGGTGTGTGTGTGTGTACATATACATATGTAATTGTGTATGTACAAAAAGTGTAATGGGCTATGGGGATCCCCAACTCTCACCTTCTGTATGGGTTATATCAATATTATGAAGATCATGTTATTTGATTTTCACAACACTGATTAGCACTCCCCTTCCACAAGATGGTAAGATATCATTTGCACTGTTTTTATTATGCTGTGAGTCTGTGTGCTGCAGCTATTTGTATAATTATACCATTACTCCTACAATAGTCAGATAATAAAGACACAACTAACATTTACATAATGTTTAATTTACTCAGTATTTTCCATGATAGAATAATTTCCTGCAGTGATAATAGGTATCGTATGACAAAGGACTTCAGTTAAAACTTTTGGAGAATGCTAATTTAAACAAAATCGTTGAGCTTGTAAAAGTTTATATGTAAGTGGAATAGATATAGTATGATCATAGATATAATATGTTGTGTTTCCAAAAAACTTTGACCAAGTATTACTTTCCTTGGAAGTCTTAGCAGGACTAGTGCTTGGTGAAATGCATTGCATTCATAATAATATTATGATTTATATTACACAAACTACACATTCAAAATATATTTTATTTGATTTTCACAAAACATCTTATGTAGGTAGATCAAAAATTGATATTACCTGTACATTAGATGAGAAAACTCATTTTTAATATGTGACACATAACTTTCCTTGTAAATTCAGAATAAAATATGTTCAAATTTCTACTAAATCTTGTGCTGTCTTCATTACACTATTAGAGGCATGCTTAAATCTCGATTTTCTTTGTATTTCTTTCTGCACCTGGAATAGTAATTTATACCTTGTTACCTACTTTAAAAAATACTGTTGCTTCAAACTTCATCTGATTTAGTAGTAAATTGCCGTTAAAGCAATAAACATGTAATCAAGATGTACAGCTTTGTACCTAATATTTTGTGCACACATTGATATAATAAAATTATTTTTATTTAATTAGTTCAAGGTCCTATGGCATTTTCAAAAGCCTGTCAAAAATGCAATTAATTCTCTTATTTTCTATCAAATCTGTGGGCCTAGAATATAGTGAAAAATCAGGTGTAAATCATGAATTGGAAAATCTGTTCTGACACAGCTCTAGGTATGAAATAGGATGATTAATCCAGACCATAACGAATATAAATGGAGTTTTACCTGTTCTATTAAGTCAACCACAGGAACTAGTCAATACCATTTGTCTTGAAGACAAGTAAAGATTGAGCCAATGTACACACTAAAAAGGGCTCTATTGATGTGGATTGGTAATTAACCAGAGTCCCCCACAATCTAGTCATGAATAATACTAATAATAAAAAAGTGTGTGTGTGTGTGTGTATATATATATATATGTATACATATATATATATAACTAATATCAACCTCTTTGCAAAGGCATACAATTTAATCTCATATCTTTAAACTATTACTTTTGAAATGAATTTTCCCATTTTAAGAACCTAAGAAATTGAGGGATCTCACTGCTTTAGTGACTCCATGAAGTTTCTCTGTCTTCCCCTCTTGCTATGAGTCTTATTATTATAAATGTTCTAGGTCTACTAGCCCAGAGTTAAATTGAAAATTTTACCTAAACATCAATTAAAATGTGTATTAGCTGTCCAATCATTAAACATAAAAAAGTACCTATTTTTAATTTATTAGACATTTCAGATAAAAGGAAAAATGTTTTGGCCTTAAGAATTATCTAGAATAAAATCTCAGGTCTTCCTTTCAGACTGAATAGCCTCTGATCATATCTCCTGCTTTAACAGATTGTCAATATTTGCTAAAATCTCCTGCGATAGCACTGACTTGTAAAATAAAATTTACAGCCAAACTTTCTTTATTCACAAATAGCAGTGTATCAGCTACCAGATGTAGCAAAATATATTTTAATAATACAAAACAAAATATGATAGTCTATCCCCTACCAGGTTATTTTGCTAAAAGTCAGAGGCACATGGGCTCAAAGGAGTTGATGAAAAACTATTTGAAAAGTCTGAGAATAGAAAAAAAAATACAAATACGTTTCTTTACCTATTTGCTATGTTTGAATTTTTAAAATATCACAAGAAAAAGCATATTATTATGAGGTTAAATTAGAGAATATGGTGTTAATAGAATAAATGGAACACATTTGAAAAAAATAACCTGTACTGGAGCCATCTACATAGGACAAATTGCAGTGAACAGTGAAGATGCCAGTGGAAGAATGAAGCATAATTGGATGGAGGAGAGAAAACCTGGTGGTCCCTTTCCTTCAGCCATTAAGCGATGTCCAAAGAACTGGCTCTGTTCATCTGATTAGCCCAGGAGAGACTGGATGAAACTGGAAGCTGACCTCTGAGAACTCTCCTTTCAACATGGCCACTTGCTCAGGCAGGAACCCTGACCATCACAGAGATGCAAGATGCATCTCTTAAAGTGTGTAGACCCTTAGAAGGGCTGGGGTCTCTCTACTGTAGTTCTTCCTGTGGTGAGTGCACCTGCTGTTAGCATGAGAGACTGTAGATCTTTTGAGACATCCTATTTCTCAAAACAAAACCAAACCCCTCAGTTTTACATATATATATGCATATATATATATGTATATATATATATATATATGTATTAGGGTGCTATTGGAGAGTGGCCATCATCCCTATAATGTAAGCCAAGGATCTAATATCCAAATGCAGTTGCAAAATCTAGACTTTATTCTAAACAAACAATCTCAGAATTCTAGCTTGGTGGTGAAGTGCTTGTCTGGCATGCAGGAAGCCCCGGGATTGATCCTAAGCACCACAAAGAAATATTTAAAACATACTAAACTGAAGATTCAAAGTCATGTAAACATGAAAAAGTCCTTCATGGCTTTTGGTTTTTGCTATTTTTATGTTGAAACTATCCTTCAAGGTACGTTTTTTATGGGGCAACCTATTCTTTCCTAAGTCATGTGTTAAGGAAGCAGTCCTTATACTTGAAATAGCTACGTGCAGATATCCACTTGAGTGCTTAGCAACTCTGTGCTCCATTATCCCATAACTGTGCTCTTTTCCTGTCTTCCTCACCTGAATAAGCCAGGGATTTAGCTTTTCATAATATACACCAGGCTCCTTGTTTTATTCCTCTCTTTGATTTCATCTTCTATTTCAACAGCCACTTGGTTGGTTCTATCTCAAGTATCTTCTCAATTCTTCGACTTCACATCTCCCCATTGCAAGTACCAGCACAGCATCTGTGTCTTCCTGCTGCATCCAAGCTTTCTCTCACCCTCCTGTCAAAACTTCTCTCTTTCACAGGGGATTGGAAACCATTATTAAATTAGAACACACCACTTCTTTCCCACTAACAGCAATATGCAAATTCAGAATCCTTGCAGGATCCGGCCATGTTCCACTTCTTCTACTTTATAATCTACCCTCCTCCATATTTTACTTGGCATAACCTGTCCCTAGCTGTGTTCATGATTTGTCTGTTTACTTCACTTTTCAATGAAAACATCATCTGATCAGCAATGTCTACTTTACCACCTAATCTCACAAATGGGCCCAAGATCATATGCACAACTTCCCTCACTCTGACTGTTGTTTTTATTCTATTGTACTTATGACAATTGTATGTCATACATATTCACTTTCATACATATTTATTTATTTATTGCTACATTGAATATAAAGGTTATAAAAATTGAGAATCTGACTTTCTAAGTTATTGAACCCTCTGTACTTAACACATTTACTAATATAAGTGTTTATATAAATTATGTAGTCATAATATGGCAGAATCAATAAATTTCCCAATGTGTATACTTACTTGAGAATATATTTCATAGAAAATTACTTTCCTTTTTTTCTTGTTAATTAGTTCATCTTTTGAATGAATGAGCATGTATTGAAAAACAAAATTAAACTTCTCCTAATTTGAGTGTGAGACTCATCCTGTAGTACCTGGTGCCTGAAAATTTTGCTTCAGATAGGAGGACATCATGAACTCCAGGGGCAAATTGCATAGCACAAGGAGACATTATATCAACCTATAAAACTCTACAAATTCACTGAAATTCCAATGATTCAAAGAAATCCACGTGAAATCACAAACTGTGCTTTAGATTTACTTTTCTTTTGGATCTGTACATAGTAGGCAAAACAAAACTAATTTTGATTTCTGCTTTAAGGAATTAATGACACCCAGCTGGATCAAGCCATTGGGGGTACAATCCTAGAGCAAATTTGTTCTGACAGACTATTAGAAAGTGAGGAGAACTGTTCCCCCATACCACCAACCACTCACTCCTCCATACAACTTGCACAGGTATTGCCTCACATGTTCTAATCTGTAAAATCACTAGTTAGAAATTTCTCTCTTAGAATTAGCAACTCTTGGTGAGTTTTTAAAATAACAGATGATTTTGACAGATTAAAATAAACAATAAAGCGCTGCGGCTTCAGCTGAGATTTACCCGGGAGCGGAGCTGTTTGCCGGCCCCAGCGGGGAATTTGGGCCCGGTCGGGGCCATTCTACAGTTTCCCTGGCGGAGAGACTTCATTTTGACCTCTGAACCCTCGGACCTAAGCCCACCCCTTTCGCGAGGACACGGCGCTGCGGCTCCAGGGACACAGTGCGGCATCTCCTGGTTGCCTCTGCCCAGAAACATTGATCATTCCCAACCTGGAGGTGGTGAGATAGCGGCTATCTTGGTTCACCACTTGATCAAGCACCTCTCAAACATCTGGTGAGTTGCTGGAAATCTGCAGGGACGCTCTGGGTCTTTACAGGAAAGTTGCAATCCCTCTGATTTGCACTACTAGAGGGGAGGATATATGAGCAGCATGGGAAGACACAGGAAGAAAGTGTCCCAAACAAACCTGGATGGTGCATCAGGAGATCCTAAGGACAGCACGGTAGAGGGAATGACAGAAATGGAGTTCAGAATGTTCATAATTAAAATGATCCGAGAAGAGAATGAGGTGACGAGAGAGCAGATTCAGGCTATGAATAATCAACTATTAGAGCAATTTCAGAAAGCAAAAAATCATTTCAATAAAGAGATAGAAGTTCTGAGAAAAAAGCAAACAGAAATCCTTGAAGAAAACAAGGAAATGAAGGAAACAATCAACCAAGTTAAAAACTCAATAGAAAGCATAATTAATAGAATAGGTCACTTGGAAGATAGAACCTCAGACAATGAAGACAAAATATTTAATCTTGAAAACAAAGTCGAACAAACAGAGAAGATGGTTAGGAATCATGAACGAACCCTCCAAGAAATATGGGACATCATGAAAAGACCAAATTTAAGAGTTATTGGGATTGAGGAAGGCACAGAGATACAAACCAAGGGTATGAACAATCTGTTCAATGAAATAATATCAGAAAATTTCCGAAATATGATGAATGAGATGGAAAATCAATTACAAGAGGCCTACAGGACACCGAACACACAGAATTTCAACAGATCCACACCAAGGCACATTATAATGAAAATACCTAACATACAAAACAAAGATAGAATTTTAAAGGCTACGAGAGAAAAGCAGCAGATTACCTACAGGGGGAAACCAATACGGATATCAGCAGATTTCTCAGCCCAGACCCTAAAAGCAAGAAGGGCCTGGAACAACATATTTCAAGCTCTGAAAGAAAATGGATGCCAACCAAGAATCTTATATCCAGCAAAACTTACCTTCAGATATGATGACGAAATAAAATCCTTCCATGATAAACAAAAGCTTAAAGAATTCACAAAGAGAAAGCCTGCCCTACAGAACATTCTCAACAAAATATTCGAAGAGGAAGAAATGAAAAATAACAATCTCGGTCACCATGGGGAGGAACTACCCTAAAGAAAGAGTCAATCAAAGGAGAAACAAAGTTAAGCTAAAAACCCTAAAAAAGCTAAAATGACAGGAAATACAAGTCATATCTCAATAATAACCCTGAATGTAAATGGCCTAAACTCATCAATCAAAAGACATAGACTGGCAGACTGGATTAAAAAGAAAGACCCAACAATATGCTGCCTTCAAGAGACTCATCTCATAGAAAAACATGCCCACAGACTAAAGGTGAAAGGTTGGGAAAAAGCATACCATGCACACGGACTGAGTAAAAAAGCTGGGGTTTCCAT
>JAJEJO010002583.1:655135-775873 GCA_020662805.1 Glaucomys volans
TACTCCATTTGCGTTCAATGAATCAATAAGTAAATAAAAAAAAAATGAATTTCCATTTAAAAAAATAAATAAATAAAATAAACAATAAACATAGGCTTGTCAACTTTTAATTCCCATAATAAAATAATACTTTACTATCTTCATATCACGAAAAACAGGGAATAGGAAATGTCAATGCTGATGGTGAAATGAAGAAAGTGAGGGGCTCCTGCTTGTCACTAGGTATATCTTTCTGCTGCACTTCGGCAGAACAATCCAGGAATACCAACATATTTGCTATCTTCTGAATAAGATCCTCAAGGGCTTAATTGTCCTTGCCTTCTGCCTAGCAGTGATGACTCTCTCTCCTTCCTCTCACTAGCTTTTATTCAAATTTTAGGTCAGGGCCCAAAGTTATTCTCCTCCAGATGGCCTCCTTCTCCCCTGTGATCCAAATGAGGCATGGCTCAAGCTGGACTCCACTGAAACACCATGGATATCCTGAGATATTATTGACTTAATCATCCACATGCTCATTAAAGCCTTCCTTGTGTTATTGTGCTACATTATTGTTATGGAGGTTATTAATTATCCTCAGAGCGACAAGTAACTATGGAAAGAACAGTAACATTTTTGCAGGTGTATTATTTTTTGATATATGCATTCTCATACTTTTTAAAACCATTTTTATTATAAATAATGGAAGTACATTTATGAAGCAGAAAATTTATTCATCAGTCCTTGCACTTTTTTTCTGTTTTTTTTTTTTTCTGTTAATGAAATTGTTGGAAGCTAAAATTACTGGATAAATGATACAACATTAATAACTATTGTTATGGTGCATTCTGAATTCTTGTGCCAGATCAAATCAATTTTTCCCCCACATACATTCTAGGTATTATCAACATTTCTAATATTACAAAACTGAGAAAGAAATGAACTGTGTTGTTCTATGGTTCTATTATACCACAAGAAGTCATGGAAGTAGTCAAGAAAGTCTTAATGCCATTACAAATTTGGTATTGAAGGAAATTTCCCTTTCTAGTTATACATATCTATTTTAAAATTTGACTTAATGAATATACTACATTTTAGTAACAACAATTGTACTAAAATTATTTTCAATTGAGAAACCTCTTTAATAGTCTCACTTTAAAAAGACAGTCTTGCTAATTGTTTCCTTTCCTGAGAAAAAGCTTTTTAGTTTGACTCTATCCCAATTATTGATTCTTGCTTTTATTTCTTGTGCTTTAGGAGTCATGTTAAGGAAATCCGGTCCTAAGCCAACATGAAGAAGATTTGGACCTATTTTTTCTTCTATTAGGTGCAGGGTCTCTGGTCTAATTCCTAGGTCCTTGATCCATTTTGAGTTGAGTTTTGTATAGAGTGAGAGAGATGGGTTTAGTTTCATTTTCCTGCATATGAATTTCCAGTTTTCCCAGCACCAATTGTTGAAGAGGCTATCTTTTCTCCACAGTATTTTTTTGGTGCCTTTATCAACTATGAGATAACCATATTTATGTGGGTTTGTCTCTGTGTCCTCTATTCTGTACCATTGATCTACCTGCCTATTTTGGTGCCAATATCATGCTGTTTTTGTTACTATTGCTCTATAGTATAGTTGAAGGTCCAGTATTGTGATACCCCCTGCTTCGCTCTTCTTGCTAATGTGAAGAGAGAACTTACAGAGTGGGAGAAAATCTTTGCCACACACACTTCAGATAGAGCACTAATCTCCAGAATCTATAAAGTACTCAAAAATCTTTACAATCAATAAATGGGTCAAGGAAATGAACAGAAATGAACATTGCTTGTAGATCTTCTTCTGTAGAAGAAGATCTACAAGTAATCAACAGATATATGAAAAAATGTTCAACATACCTAGTAATATACCTAGAGAAATGCAAATCAAAACCACCTTAAGATTTCATCTCACCCCAATTAGAATGCCTTTTATCAAGAATACAAGCAACAACAGGAGTTGGTGAGAATGTGGGGAAAAGGGTACACTCATACATTGCTGGTGGGTTACAAGTTAGTGAAGTCACTCTGGAAAGCAGTGTGGAGATTCCTTAGAAAACTTGGAATGGATCCACCATTTGACCCAGCTATCCCACTCCATGACCTATACCCAAAGGACTTAAAATCAGATTGCTACAGTGATGCAGCCACATCAATGTACATAGCTGCTCAATTCACAACAGTTAGATTGTGGAACCAACCTAGATGCCCTTCAATAGATGAATGGATAAAGAAACTGTGGTATATAAACACAATGGAATATTACTCATCCATAAAGAAGAATAAAATTATGGCATTTGCAGGTAAATGGATGATGTTGGAGACAGTCATGCTAAGTGAGATTAGCCAATCCCATAAAACCAAAGGCCAAATGATCTCTCTGATAAGTGGATGATGATGCATAATGTGGGGTGGAAGGGAGGCAAGAATGGAGGAAGGATGGATTGTATAGAGGGAAGAGAGGGGTGGAGTTGGGTTGGGGGGTAAGAATAATAACAGAATAGATAGATACCATTGCCCTGTGTACATGTATGATTGCATGGATAGTGGGACTCTACTTCATGTACAACCAGAGAAACAACAGCTGTACCCCATTTGTGTACAATGAATCAAAATAAACAAAAAAAAGACAGTATTGCACATTAATTAAACTTGTAAGGCCAGAACTCAGTTGAACCCAAATTCAAATTCAAGCACAGGCACTTGAAACTCAGGGTCTTTTTCTGGACTGAGGGTGTGAGAAAACTTGCACTCCTAGGGATAAAAATGATCTTGTAAGGACTGAGGACTCACACCAGCACGAGCACATCACGGTTAGTTAAAACAGCACTGAAGACACTCCTTTTCAATGCTGCAACTCAGACTGATGCATTTTCAAAACAGCATGCATCTCGTTGTGTACTTAGACATCTAGTCTTCATCATGCTGCTTTTTCCTCCTCAAAGATAATGGATATAAGGAAGCAAAATTAATTTCAATGTGATCATTTGTTTTGTTATCAACTATGGGTTTATGACATATTATAGAACATTTTTTGGTGGAAGATTAATTGCATTTGTCCAATAAAAACAGACTTAGTACCATAAATAGAAATCACTTAAATGTTTTTGGAATTTGTCTTAAAAGTAATTGAGGCTAAATATAAACTACAATATTTTTCTCATTTTCTTAAAGGTAGAAAACAAATTAAATGTTTCAGAAATTATTTTAATGTAAACCTAGAATCAAAATTATTATTTTTCAAAAATACAGTAAAATAGCTCTATTTTTTTACTCATTTACAAGTTTAATGAAAAAAAAATTGATAGTTTAGGGCACTTAGCTCCTTCTGTCTATAATGCTTTTAAAAAAAGTGTTTAAATTTTATCACTCTGGTAGTCCTACTGGATAAAAACCAGTAATACCATACAATTAAAGAAGAGTATCAGAAAAAAATTTAAAATAAATTCAAACATAAATTAATTGACAGAACAAATTTGTCTTTCCACATATTAACTTAGCATGCTTAAAGTCCCAGAATTTAGAAATTCAGGGCAATATTGAATGGTAAGTTTTGTGATCTGTCTCCAAAAATGAGAACATTAGTTTACCAAGCAAAGAGAATAGCCAGGTATTATGAGCACAGGAAGCAGTTGAGATAGGATGAGAGAAGGGTAAGGCCAAGATGAAATCCCTCAAACTGGTGTGGAAGAAGTTTACCATGAAGCTCATGAGTCCAGTCAGAGACATGGTAAAGAACAGATTGTTTAGCATGTTATAAAATTATGATAATGTCCTAGAGGTGGTAAATATACTAAAGCACAGTAAAATGTAATAAGTTAAGATTTTTTTTTTAAATTGACTTTTTGGAAGAGTTCATCTTATTTACTTTATTCACTTATCAAAGAATTTTGAAATTCTCAGAATTTTTGTCTCCTTTAACAATTACTGCAATGTTGGATGATATGAATGCTGCAGTTGATACCCTAAATCATAAATCATTTGTTGCCTAATCTTATAACATTTTCTACTTTGGAGGCTCTGCCATCATCCTCTTTTCTCTGTACTACAAACCTTAACCCTCAAAATCATATGAAGTATACATGGTAAATGCCTTACACTTCTTCCTGTGACATACAAATTCATCTGAGTCTACAATGAACAACTTTAAATAAAATCTTTTATGGCAGATGAATAATCTATTTTCCTATGTAGTACAATTCTTAACCAAAGTCTTAACCATTGAGTTTTCTATACTCAATGGAAGTATTTCAGTTTCTGAATCAGAATGCTTTTAAGGCATACAGCAAAGTTTCTCACAGCATACATAACCATGTACTGTTTATAGCTAGTCATCTTGCCTACATAGGTCACATTGCTAGAAATCTATGGGTAAAGGAAACAGTTGCAAAATCAGAAATCCACCCACCCAGAATTAAGGACTTGGTAGCTTAGGAGGATACCACTTATGTGATGAAGATCAGAGAATGAGTTATCCATGGTTTATGTTCTGACCTGTACTGGGAGGAGGCCTAGTCTGGAAAGGACTGCAAATAAGCCTTTAAAACTACAAAGGTTTAACATTAGAGAAATTTGAGCCTGTCCTCCCAGTTTTGTAGATCACTTGGTTTTAGACAAGGCATAGAACACATATTAACTCTGTTTCTTTGTTTGTTAAATGGGCAACAATGACTACTTTTAAGATTGCACAAAGAACTTATTAAGACAATTATTCAAAATACTTGGCAAGTAACACCTGAAAAAGAGATAAAAAAGGGACCATGGCTCAGGCCTGTAATCCCAGCAGTCTGGAGGATTGAGCGTTCAAAGCTGGCCTCAATAACTTAGCAAGGCACTTTGCAACTCAGCAAGACCTTGTCTCCTAATAAAATATGAAAAAAGGGCTGAGGATGTGGCTGAGTGGTTAAGCATGCCTGGGTTCAATCCCTAGTATAAAAAAAAATGATAAAATAACATCATTTTGATTGTGACAGAGTCCTAACTTTGAAAGAAATAGTGAAATAGTTAAAGTTGACCCTCTATTTTAGAAATTGGAAATGGTGCTTCATTGCCTTGTGTATAAATTGTCACTAGTAAAATCTGCAATGCTGCCGTTTTCACTGAGCTGAAGTTCAAGGCAGAGTTTAACTTCAGAGCCATAAGTAGCCATTGCTGGGGGTGCCTTTTTTATCTATTCCTCAACAACCACATCAAGAACTTATCTCTGGGTATAACATTTCCATTTCTATTAATTGTGCAAATAGTGACCCAAAGCAAATAAAGAGTGTTGGGGTTTTAATAAATGTGCATTCAGAAATAATGAACACTGGAGACACAAACACAGGAAAGAAAAACCAAACTGGAAAGTGGGAAACAGATTCCTTCTGAAGCCTCTACTTCTTCTCACTTAGGGCTCCTGCACTGACTTCACCTGTGAAGACTTGGATTAATGTCAATTTGTAAGAGGGCCATGTCATCACACTGCTGTGAACTCCCTCACCCAAGCTGTTCTCCCATTCTTCACATCTCCATTTTGAAAATAAGAGCACTCATGTATTTGCTTAAAGCCCAGTTTCATTAGCACAGTGCCTACTACATAGAGTTCAAGGCTTTTTCACTGTTTTATCACATCAAGTCTTGTTTATCTCTAGATGTGCGCTTATAAACTTTCTTCTCCATTTCATGCCTCACAAATAAAATATCCATTTGCTCATCTTAAAAAATGAACATGTTTCTCCTTCTCTCCAGGGCAAATACCAGGGCACATTACTAAACTCCTTTTACAGAAAAGGCACACCTGAACTATTGGCACCCAGCCTGAATTGCTTACAGGAAATAGCTATGTAAAATATCTAAGAAATGTTTACAGTGCCATTCACAGTATGTCCCTTGTCATACCACTCATTGTCTTAAGTACAGTTAGGTATCAATGAGAGAATGTGTGCTTATCTCTAATAATATACGTGAAGGAGTTCATGGCCAAAAAGTAAATCTGCCCATGCAGCAAGATATTTTCAAAAAAGTGTATAATGTAACGGAAGTTTTTCACTTATAATTTATCACTGAATTGTGAAATGCAATAGATGTTGAGAGATCAGTTCCATTTAAATTCTTTCTACAAGAGATTTCTGTTACCTATACATGGGTGTATATTCATTTTCCTATTGCTATTGTTGTTTTTACTGGGGATTGAACCAAAGACTTCACACATGCTAAGTATGTGCTCTACCACTGAGTTGCACCTGATTGCCTGTTTGCATACTCTAAAACTCATAAAAATAAAATAAAATAATTCTGTTATTTGCACTAGGAATAGTAGAAACTAATGGTGAGACATTTTACAGAGAGAAATTGGGGATCCAAATCACATTAAACACACTTGTAATTCCCCAAACATTCTGAGGAGATGCGTGAGTCATTCATTTGTTTCTAAAAACACCTGATAGAAATTCATCTGGGCATCCCCTGGGGGAATTTCTCTTCTTAAGTGCCCTTGAGTTAAATCTCTCTGGCTAAGTTAAGGACCTGGCATTATTAGGAATCCTAATTTTATATTTGCCTTCTTATATAGGCTGCATAAAATTTAGGGAAAGTAATGCTGTCTCTTTCAAAGTCAATTTAAAAAACACATATGTGAGGAACTTTTAAAAAGTAATGATTCTTATTCAGTAAAATCTTAACTGAAATTTATTAATACCAAGTCTTTTGCCTATTTCATTCTGATTTGATATGATTTCACAGAGATAAGTTTTGAAGTCAGTCTTTGAACACACTGCTTTGCTTTACTGAAGGCAGAAGAACTAGAGAAAATCTCTTCACATACTTTTTCATTCTCAGATATAGCAACTTTTCTATCTATAGCAGTTTATATACCCACAAAAGACAGTTCTAATTATGCATTTTAATCATATAATTGAATCATTCCCATTTGTGTAAGAGTATGTTAGAAAAGTTACTTAATAAAATAAGAGGTTTTAATGAAAATATCTGATAGTAAGCTTTTTTATTTTATTTTTATTTTTTATTTATTTGGTATCAGGGATTGAACACAGGGGTGCAGTGCTTAACCATGGACCCACAACCCCAGTGCTTCTTATGTATTTATTTTATTTTGAAACAGGATCTTCCTAAGTTGCCTAGGGCCTATGTTGCTGAGGCTTGTCATGAACTTGAGATACTCCTGCCTCAGCCTCCTGAGCTGCTAGGATTATAGGCATGTGCCACTGCACCCATCCTGAGGAAACTTCTTGAAGAAAACACTTTCAATGAAAATTTTAGAGCTTAACCTAAACCTTATGTTTAGATGCTCCAGGATATTTATATTTATTTAAAATAAAAACTTTTGAAACGCAGTATACATTCAGTTTAGGGATTTTATAATAAAGGAGAGGAAACTCATAAATGAGTTAAACATTCGGATGTCATTTCACTTCTTAGGTACCAAGTCAAGGCTTCTGCATCTTTTGCGCGGTTGTTGTTTCATAAATTGCTAGTGTTGCTCACAAGTGCATGTGGGTCACGGCTTAAGGCTCTTGTGCAAACGCAAGAATGAACACACAGGACAGTCCGGAGGAGCAAGAGAGCAGTGCTGGCAAGTCGGCAGATGGGGCTTATGTTGCTGGCAGGTGATATAACTCAGGAAAGACAGAATCATCTCAAATTCAAGGGACCAATAATTTCATCTCAGAAATGAAAATACCCCATTTGCCAATATCAGAAGTGGCGAATGAAATCATTCCTAACCATGCCTTGGTTCTGTCACCTTCTCAAGAGGAAATAAAGAGGTTCTGTTTATGTAAGAAGCAACTGAATGCTCTTTCCTTGCCTCTCCTAGCTCCTGGCATTCACCACAACAGTGACCATTTAATCAAGATTCCTTTTAAACTGGTGAACGCTAGCTGAATATCTCAAGAGGGCTGATTTCTTTCACTTTCAAGTCCATTTTGACCCCAAATGCATTAACCCAGACTGCCCACATCTCTTCCTGTGCTGTCATGTAAGATATACTCCACATAAAATAAAGAACATCGACCTTGAAAGGAGGGGGGAAGAAGGGGAAAAAAACACATTTAGTAACCCTGACTAGAATCTACGCTCTGTCAAAGTGATTTCTTATTCCCTTTTATTGAAGCAGCGCCATGCTTTATCACTCCTGGGTCTGTGGTCTTACAGCTGAGGCCACCCACTTGAATTGCTAAGTTGCTTAGTTAAAGTCTACACGTGCTGTTCACATCGCCACTGTGATTTAAAGTGAGAGAGGTGTTCTGCAGGTAAAATGCCACTGAAATACTCTAAGTAGGAATAAGAAATGTCAAACCATGTGCAGTTAACAGCTCTGATTCAAGCGGATCTTCTGGATCTCCTTCAATGGCTGGAATGCAGATGCCCTAATTGCGGTGGGGGGCGGGCGAGATACTTGGTGATGATGGTTCTGATTTAGCATTATCCTACATCCTTCATTCAAGTTGGTTTCAGGAATGAAAATGGGAAACATAGGTCTGATCATGGCAGCTCCATCTGACAAACTGTCATCTACCTACACCATTTACGGAAGATTTCCATAAACGTCTTCTGTCGGTGAATACTTTGAAGGGCTTTATGGCCATCACGCTTTCATTTTGGAGGTAGGAATGTTTCATTATCTTCAATTAAAACTCTCTGAGAAGCAAGATTGGCAAGAATTTATTTATATATTTTCCTTAGAGCCAGCATGGGAGGCATGGATTTTGTAAAGTAGGCAGGGTGCTGCTCTGTGCTGCAGCAAAAGGCAATGCTGATTTGGAATAATTCTCCTAATTTGAAGCTATCCCCATTAAAACATAAACCATAATTGTGAAAAGCAATTTGCTCAGTAGCAGAGAACTAACAGGGTTTCTCATTGTGATTCAGTAACAAGGGAGCATGGAGATGTAATGCTGAAAAGGCTACTGAAACTCTTTTAATTTTGTTGAAATGTGATTTTCCTCCATGAAACCAATGTGAAGAGTTGAACTCATTTCTCTTACACTCAGAAGCAAGATGTATGTACATTTTCTGTAAATGAGCATTCACCGAGTTCAGTGAGTTTCAACACTTTCATTTGTACATTCCAAAATGTGAACTGATAAAAACTTGAGCCTGTGACACTGCTGTCAAACAGAAGTAAATCCACAGCTGGGTCAAGAGTAGGTGTCCTTACAATTCTATAAGATTCTTCATAGTTGTGCAGTTGTTCCCTTTCACTAACAATCGATATAGTTCAGTAAAGATTATATACCAATGTGAAAGCTTAATAAATATCAATAATAAATACATTGAAAACCAATAGCATTATTAATAGAATCCTTGTAACATAGTATAGTCAAAATCAATAATCACATATAAATATATCAGATGCATAGATATTTCATACTATATGCTACTAAAGTTAAAATCAATATTAACGTTCAGTGAATGTTTTATTTTATTACTTACAATAAGTACATCATCCTTCTATATATTGCTATTTATTAGGTAGAAGGTGGATTAAGCAAATGTTAGAAACATACATGATTCTAATGAATTTAGAAAAACAGATTTGTTTAAAATCTGTAGCTAGCTCATTCTTTTTATAACATTATCCACTTTCAAAGACAAGAAATGTAAATAACTTTTTATATTTTTTATAATTTTGGTGGTAGTGCCCAGTAGTTCTATAATCAATGTTTTTGGGACCCAGGGGACCCAGGGGATAAGAGCCCAGGTGCACCCTCCCCCAGCCCCTTGGCCCTGTGTGCTGCAGCTCCCTATGGCCCCTGTGTGCTTCTCTAAGTCTTGCTGACTTCACAGCTGGAGACCAGATACTTTCACTCCTTTACCTCTTGGCAACAGATGCCTCTCACTTAGGCACAGATGCTCAGTACCCACCCATCCCTAACATTAGCCTTGTGTTCTGGACTAATTGGGCCAGCAGAGTCGCAATTAAGATTTGAATAATTAGATAACAGACATGATTACTTTTGCAATTAATCGTCATATTGAGTCATCATGATCTGCCCTGGGTGAAGACCACTGGTTCATATTTAATTCAAATGCAAGCAATGAGTGTTAAAAGCAAAGCATTGCCAAAAATGTTCCCTTATTTCTCCCCAAGAATGAAGGTATTTTTAATGTGATGCTATGTATAGATATGTAATTTCGTTTCCAAGTAGATTTTCATTGGAATCTGCTGGATGAAGAGTACTCATTTTAATTCAGTTCATTCTAATGAGTTTGGCTGCTAGACAGTTTCAGTGCTGGATACAACATTTTTAAAAGAATGCCTTTTTTTGTCCTTTTTCATGAAGTTTATGTTATAATAAAAACACATCCATAAAAAGCAAACTGAAGGTGACCCCTGTCCTCTCTCTTGCCTGCACAGAGCCATCGATGTTAGTGATTTTTATGAGTTAGCCATGAGTTCCTTCTCTTATCACTTCTCTCCACATCTTGTCCATATCAATGGCTCTCAAATTATCACCAGGAAGAGTTCTCATGCGGAAGTACACTTAAAACCAAAGTCCAGAGCAGACTTGTCAGATCTTTTCTCTGCCCATCACTCACTGGGATCTACTTTGAATCCACTTGGATTCATCCTCTTTTCATTGAAAGGATCTACCCTCTCTATAAATCAGAGCTGGCAGCTGCACTCCCAGTCATAACATTCCAACCCACCAGCAAACAGCGATGACTTTTCTTTTTAAATATTTCTCAAGTACACCCATTTCTCTCCATCACCATAATGCAGGGACTCCTGATACCTTTGCTGAAGTAATGCATTACTTTTCCTTACCCATTCCTGTCCCATTACAAAATGTTCATGATTTCCTTTTTTTAATTTTTTGTTCTTTTTATTTATATGTGACAGTAGAGCATAATTTGACTGATTTATACAAACATGGAGCACATCTTATTCTAATTAGAATCCCACTTCTTGCAGTTGTACATGATGAAGAGATTCACTGTGGTGTATCCATATATGTAGAGGGAAGTAGAATAATCCCACTGTCTCTCCAATCCATGCCTCCCCATCCCATTCTACAACCATGCTCCACCACTTCTGTCTTGTAGAACTCTGGTATCTCTCAATCCTTTGAATATAGCAGCAGTCTACTTGCTTTAGCAGCAACTGCCCTATCAGAAAGGCACAGTTCCTTCCCTCTTCACCTAATGAACTGCACAGACTCAGAATCCTGTTTGCTAATTCTTTCAAGGAGGCTTCTCCCATTTCTCTAGCCCAAGACCAGCTCCTCCTTTATATTTTCTGATAGCATCTTTAACACTTACTTTGGAGTACTTTACTCATTTTATGATTATATCCTTTTTCATTGTTATTGCTGCTGTTGATAATTTTGGCTATAGTTACACTGAATCTGGCCCACTTTCTGAAACACAAGAGACATTTTGATGTTAAAGTAATAAATAAGAAGATGGTATTACAATAGAAAAGTCAATTATATGATAAGTAACCAAGAAAAAGGGATGTCTCAAAAGTCATTACTTAGTCTAATTTATAAATTGGTCATACTAGCAACACTCCTTAATGAACTGATTCCTTCATATGTGCTCATGTTTATAAAATCAGTAGTAGAAGTATAAGTATGTGACAGACACTTACAGATCACTGAAGATATGAATAGACATACTAGAGAGACTGGGCCTGCAAGGGAACTGAAATCTCACAGGTGACAGATCCAAACAGCAAAATTGAGTTGCAGTATGGCAAATGTAGTCAAGGCAGTGGGCTGTGGACTGGAGATCGGAGAGGTGTGCCTGGTGCAAATGATGTCTATTGTGAGTTTCAAAGAGAAACTAGGAATCAGCCAGAAAAGTTAAGAGGAAAAGGAAAGATAAGGAGTAAAATAGGAACACACAGGTAAGACCCCATGGAGGATGTGAATGAAATGCATAGAGGGCACATATACCATCAGGTGTGTGTGTGTGTGTGCGCACACACACATTTACACGTGACTACAGATTATAGTAGTGTCTAAAGATAAAGGGATGGTGAAACATAAGTGGGATGGGAGAAGCTGGGGTCTCACTTGGGGCCATTTAGGCCTTGACTCCTTGTTAGAGACTTCAGTTCTCAATGTACGTAACAGCCATTAGAGGTTTCAGGGAAGAAAGTGGCAAAGCCAAATCTGTATTTTAGAGAGATCAGAGTGAGGGGACCTCACGGAAAGGAGAAGGTTCTGAGGTCAGAATATGAAAGAGGTGGCTGAGACCAGGAAAAGTCCTGCTATCCTTGCCTGCATAGGTGTAGGCAAGAATAAGATGTTGCCTTCAGAGAGAAACAGAAAGTGTGAAGATGAGGTTATAGAGTTCAACAATCAGGAAGCCAAACTGAGAACTTCAGTATAGGGAGGGAATGTGGGGGGAAAAATCCCACAGTTCAGCAAGACATTCAGAATCAAACTTGAATGCTGGGGAAATTGTAGGTTAAACAAATACACTTGGCATCTCTGACTGATGAATTCAATACCTGCTTAAAAGGCTTTTTGCTTGCTTGTTTTTGAATGCTGACTGTTTTTATCAGTTTGCACAAATGAAAAGGCAAACATGAACTAAAGTTGTTATAAATTCCCAAAGTTTCAGGCTCAAGTTTCTGGTAGAATATAATGTTGAAATTTGAACCAGGAATATAAAGAAATTTAATGAGGCAATGTGAATGAAAATCTTTTCTGAGGTTGTGTTTTTGAAGCTGTAAATTGTAGATGATGGGAAGACTATAATTTCTTTTATGCTTTCCATGGGGTATTTTTTATTCTTCCTTTTGGTTGGCACTTTTCCAAGCATTGAGGACTATAAGTGGATTCATAATTTACCTTTGGAGTAGGATTTTGCTGTCAACCTTGTATTTTAATATGCACAATTTAGTACAGAAAGATAAGTGTTCTGTTAGGCTGTATCCCTTTGAATCTTTTTAACTTCATGCGTGTATGGATTTGTAGAAGCAACCAAGTTTGACAGACACATTTTTGGGAAGACTCGTGTTTATATCATTGTTCATGTCATTATTTTACAGAAGCAAAGACCAATGAGGATAGCTGAGTGGATCAGGGGTCTCCACAGCACACTTTGCTGCAGAGGAAAAGGTGATATGAGTGTGATTTGGCTCAGTACAAGGTGTAATCTTCCCCTGCTTGTGTTATTTAAGGCTGACTAATAGAAACAATTTAGGTAGGATTATTTTCTTTTAATTTTTCTATCATGAGGAGGTTGGTGGATAAAAGTGAAGAATGATTTTTTACTAAAGTGAGTTTGCATGCCCATAGCCAATACTTGAGAGTTAGCATCAGAAAATGATAATGAAATGTTCCCTAATCAAAGTGCAGAAAGGAGTCTGGGGTTTTGCCTCTTATGCCTCATGGGATCTGATTCCTCGTCTCGATGCAGAAGATCTGTTTGAATGCAGTCCTCTTGGTCAAAGATAGCTGGCTCTCTGCCCAGGATGGATGGAGTCTTCATCAAGCATTTGGGTACCTAGCCTGTGACTTTGAGAGGTGACACACTGCCTAGCTCTCCACTGTGTCTTCTGTATTCTACCTCCCTAGCATTATTTCTTGACTTTATGAACAGAATACAAAACTTGATACTTAGTCTGAATGTGCTGTGTGGCCTTGATGGAAGGGCCAGGCTCATGCTCCATAGAAAAAGCATCAGGGAAAGGACAGTGTTCTTACCCTGTGGCTGCAGTTATGAACAGTGGGGACCATGTGCAGGGGATGGTTTTGCCCAGAGGAACTGTGATCTCCCAAGAGACATCAGCAGCACAGGTCTCACCTGACATATGGCAAGAGGTCAGAGAGAAAAGCACAAGAATCTTGTTTTCAAAAACACGAGTTAGCATCTTGGGAGTCTTCACACACCGCCCGGGAGACACTGAGTGCCCCAGGTACAGCAATCAAGGCACAGGTCCTGAATCGTAAAGCAGCCTTTGATGAAAATAGATTCCAATTTTATTACCCCAGGAGTAGACATTTGGGTTGCCATAGCCCCTCAACAAAACTTAGTTTTCCAACCTCCTGGTACACAGAGGCTTTTCAGGCTTGAAATTAGTGGAGATCTTTGGGGTCAAGGTTGAAGCTGGGGTCAGAAAAAATGAAGCCGGCAACTCTGAAACTGAAAGAGGCGGAAAGATTCTAAGGGGCATGGGGGAAGATATATGTGGACCTGGGCCAGGCACTTAATGTAATAATGATAAAATCCACAACAGCTGCGTGACTCTTGTAAGTCAGACATTTTGCTAAGAACATTTATTACAGTAGTCCACTATGTAATGACCAGTAAGATTCATGATATAATCTGTGTTACACTAGAGAAGGAAACCAGGGCTTTAAAAGACTAAAGAAACCTGCCTAAAGCTCAAAGGAAATAAGTACTAGAGTCAGTGTTGAACCGCAAATGCCATTTCTTTAATCATTAAATCATTACCCCCTTTGGGCTTTTCCCCAACAGTCCTGGACATGCTACCAAAGGAAAAACAATTATTATTATTTTTTCTTTCAGAAATTGTCAGTCATCAGGCACTATGATGGGTGCCTTTTTCATGCTTTATTTCATTGATTTTTCCCCAAATGAGGAAATATAGCAATGTATACTATATACCTTCTAAAAACAAGCAAGCAAGGAGACCTCTGGCTTTCACTCGATTATACCAGGTTTGTTTCTTAGGAAGATTTATCTTCTATAATCTTCTGTAAAATAGAGCATGATCTGTCAGTTTTTTTCTCCCTTACTTTCTTGTTCCTGGATTTACTTCAACATGAGGGAATATAAGCCTGGGGATCAAGTTCTCACTTTTTTTTCTGCACGGAGTCTCTTTCATATACATGTGCACACGCACACACACACACACACAAACACACACACACACACACACACACACACACACAATGCCCTATCAAATTTTAAAACCTAAGGAAAAGAGGCATGCTTATATTAATCACAAGATTGAACTCTGGATGTCCATAGGGATTCAAATAAGGACATAAACATCTCCATATTATATTACAGAAGTCCTGGTGGAAGTTGTGTGAATGTGTGTGTGTCTTGCAAATTGTGTGTGCACTTTCCATTCACTTCTGAGAGAGAAATAGAATTTCCCTACTTCTGTCTGGTGTGCTTCATTTCAGATAGCATCCCATATGAAAGCTACATATATAGCCAGAACATATACTGAATTGACCTCAAGCAGGCAGAAGAATGTATAAAGCACTTAAATTTCTCTTACTTCTTACCTTGGAAAGGATTATCTGCAAAGGGGATAGGGAAAAGGGGAACTTACCCCAACATGCAAATCAGGCTCAGAACCACTTGAGGGATACCGCAAGCTCAGATAGGCATCTCTTATTCTCTCCCCTTGCTGCTCCAATTTCTCCCTCAACATGAAGTCACTGTGAGTTTGGGACACCACTGCAAGCTCTGCTCTCCCTTTAACCTATTTCATAAGACAGACCTTTCTTCTTTTCTCCAACACTTGGGGTGGAGAGTGTCTCAGTCTCCAACTTCTCAATCCACAACCAAGAAGATGAAAACTGATCAGGGTAAGATGTTGGTTAGAACAAAAGTGCTTTTTGCATTTCCAGCACCAGGGCCTTCAATATTCTCAATGCAAAATACTGCCAAAGTAGGTCTTGTCAGCAAACTTTGGGGAGATGCTTTTGATGAGAAGGAGTTTTCAGCACTGTTATTTCTGTTCTGCTCAGCAATTCCTCTGTTTTCTCTTGAATTACTATCCATTGCTCTTTTAAAATCATGTATTAGGAAAGTATCTTTTTATTGAATTGGTTCATCTAAAACTATGATGCTATTATCACCAATTTTCAAAAATACTCCTGCACATTAAAAAGTTTTGGACAATTATTTTATTTCTGTCTCAACCTTCCATCAGATGAGCTCTTCAAACACAAAATCATTACCTTCAAAAAATGTCTCTCAACAAGTATGGATTTCTCTGATTTATAAATTTGAAGGCTTCTTGCAGAAAATTCTTGCATGCTTCTTCATTTCTTTTCTTATGGATCTATGTGCAATCAGTTTGAAAGCTCTAAAATATTTGGCAGGGAGTTTCTCACTTGCAAATTTGTGGAACAAAATTAATTATGGCATAATTGAATATAACGAATGTTATTTTCTTCACAATAATATCAATCTCAATATTATTTTAAAAAAATCAAATAACATTTATAATTACAAAAATGTTTATTGCAAACTATTCAGAATAAATTTTTATTATTAGAGAGTCATACTTAATATGTGTCTCTTTGTGTGCATATAGATAGATAAGTAGGTAGAGAGATAGATGTGCAGATAGATGGATAGATAGATATAAATCCATAAAGTCACATTCCCTATCAAAGTGATAGTCACTCAGAAGACTCCTTTTTTGTACATTTTCTCAGTCAATACCCCCAATAGTAAATCAGTTATAATGGTGGCTAAATATTAAAACATTTTAAGCTTCCATCATACGCAAATTAACACATTTAAAAATTGTTTCAAATACAAAGTCCACACCAAATGAGTATTCTGTGTGTATAAGTTCACTTTTCAACTGCTGTGATCAAAACCTAAAAAAAAGCAAAGAGGAGGAAAATTTTATTTTGAACTCGTGAGTACAGAGGTCTCAGTCCATGGTCAGTGGACTCCATTACTCTAGGTCTAGGTGAGGCATTCCATCACAGAGGAGGGGCCTGAAGGACTCAGCCCAAGGTGACCAGAAAGCAGAGAGAGAGAGAAAGACAGAGAGAGAGAGCGAGAGAGAGAGAGAGAGAGAGAGAGAGAGGTACAGAGGTGCTTGGAACAAAGCATAAACCCCCAAAACACGTCCCCTGAGACCTATTTCCTCACCCAAACCCTACCTGCAGTTATCACCCAGTGAAATAGTCCTTTTGAATTATTCATCCACCAAAAGGATTAATCCACTGATGAGGTTACCACACTCTTATCTAACCATTTCACTTCTGAATATTCCTGCATGGTCTCACACATGAGCTTTCAGGGCACACCTCACATATAAACCATAGCACTGTACACACATGATATGTAGATGATAATTATGCTATCTGGAAACAGGAGAAACAGGCTTTTTAATATAGTTCAATAGTTTTATTTTATGTAGGAATCATAAACAAGGCCTAAAAACCTTAATGCACATCAAATTGTTTCTGCTTTTAAAATTATGTGTAGCAACCCAAATGCTTAACTGGCTACCTTTGCATGTGCTATTATAGTTCCATCAGATATTAATTAACAACTGTATTCTTTGTATTCCTGCATTACTCCAACAGCTCTGTTGTATATAGTAATAACTTTGTACACAAAATGCCAGGTTGATTTTTTTAAAATATCTGTTACTTATATTTATAATAGTTTTGTGCATACAAACATGCCATTGGGTCTGGAATCTCCCACTTGAAATGAGAACCAATGACACAGTTCAATGAGTGTAACACTAATTGTTATCCTCACCAATCCCCAAGATTCTGAAATGTTTACCAATCCAGGTGATATGGTTTGGATATGGTTTGAGTGTGTCCCCTAAGGATATTTGTGTGGAAATTTAATCTGTACTGTGAAGTATTAAACGGATGGAAACTTAACCCAACTGACTATGGCCTTTAGAAGTAGGGTCTTTGGGAGGAGACTAAGATCAGACAAAATCATTAGGATGGAGCCACCATGTTCCAATCCTGGTGACTTTGTTAGAAGAGGGAGATAAACCAGATGAGATATAAATACACACACATGTTCCCTTTCTTCTGCCATGTGATGCCCTGCAGCACTTCGTGACACTACCAGAAAGAAGGCCATCATTATATATGGTCTCTCAACCATGGACCTCTAGAACTATGAGCCAAAACCAGGTTCTTTTCTTTCACTCAGGCTGTGTTATTACCAACAGAAAATAAACTAACACACCTGACAGTGCTTACTTTTAGTAAAGCAAACAAATGACCCACAGCCTTCATATTTGGTATGGGTCACAGGGAAGAGAGTGCATGGCCTTTCAAGAACTTCAAGCTGTCAAACACTGAAAAGTGAACCCTGGATTTATGCATGAACCTGGATTCTGCCATAGAAAAAGCATTACGACACCGAGAATTTTAAGCCTGGATAATATCAATCATATTAGAAAAGGGTTTTCATATGGAAGGATAATTTTATCTCGCTTATTGACTTGTCAATTATTTTATAATCCTACTGTTCAGAACTAGCCAAAGGTAGTAGAAGAAATATAATTTGATTTCTATGGTTCTAAAAAGGATGTTATCTGTGAGCACTCAATCCTGCTTAGAATGAGGGAAAGCTTTCCCAGTCTGACTCCTCATTGGAATGAACCATTTTGGGAAGCAAAACGTTTTAACTTACTGCTTGTAGTCAACGCAAAAACCATCAAATTTTTGAGTAGGATACCACCATGGTAGACACACAAACAAAGACAGACAATACAGAGTCTCTATGTCTCTTTTTACTTGGTCATGAGCATTAGATGACCCAAGAGTCTGTAGTAACTGGAGAGAGAGATGAAGACGGCAGTGTGGATGGGACAGTTCTGGTAACTTCTTAAGTCACTCTGCAGTGCAAAATCCAGGGCAATGTGAGCTGTCATCACATAAGATTTGCTTGCTTAATGGAATCAGGGTGACACTTCCATTGCTTCATGTAAAGGTTTCTATATTAACTGTTCTCACTCAATACTCCAAGTCTGAGCTGGGTACCTCTTCCCATGCCTGCATTCCTAAAGAACAGAATTGAACCTGCTTCATTCTCTCTGTCTCTCTCCCTCAAATGTTTCAAAAATAAAAATGGCTTATCACTCAGCAGAGAAAAAACATTTCTGATGTCTAATTATACCACTGAGTACATATAGAATTGTACGATATTATACCGATTTACTGTTTTTTTCTGAGAAGAGATATTTCTCTATTATGTTTATATTACGTTCCTCCTTAGACACTAGTCACAACATTTATCTTTGCATTATGTTTCTCTCTGCCTTTCAGATGTTTGCCTTCAGGGGCACTGAAAGAAAACATTATATTTGGTGGATCTGCATTAAAAATCACTTCTCTTCCTGACAAGCTATTTAAAATGTTATTTGTGCCTTGTGAAGGCTTTTAGAAAAATCCAGAGACCTAGACCCAGATGACCCAAACTGTGTTTCTGCAAGGACTGCAATTTCCTTTTGAGGATTATGGTTCCAGGGAAGATTGCTGCTAAATATCTGCGAGGAAAAATACCTTCCAAAATTAATGTTGCTGTTCACTCTGTATTGATTTTTGGAGCATTTCACCTCACCCCATATAAAGGACAAGTAATAAAACACAGTTTAATTATGGTAATATTAAATATAACAATGCAGCCATTCCTTAAAGATGAGAGGTTACAACATATTTATTCTGGATGTGCTTTCTGATTACTGATTCATAAGTAAAACCAATTTCTGTTGTTTACTCTACCAGCTATATTTTTCTAATGATCAAAAAGCCTAAGAATAGGAATTAGTGTATTTTCCCTACACTAAATATCACCTACTTATGAAATAAGAATGCATAAAGTATAACTTTTGTAGAGAATGGACTTGTGAGTTTAAATCTACATGTTCTTTGATCACAAAGGGATAAGAAATGTCATCCAGTTATTACACAGAAAGGAGCTGGTTAAAACAGGTGACCTTTAGCCAACATGTGCATGAATAATCTCTTCTGCTGGTTATAGATGAGATATCTACATAGTTCATAAGGTGGATATGGTGTCTGAAAACATTAAACAGGTTTTAGTAGAATCATGACAAATGTTTTGAAATGATCTAAATGTTCCTATATTTTTACTTTTTCTGAAATTTCATGAAGATGATTTGGAAGATCAAAATTATTCTCTGAATGGTAGGAATTTTAAGTTTCCAAATGGTAGTAACACTAACCTATGAATAAATGACTGTTCTTTAATTCAGAGAAGAAAATAAACTGATATTTTTACCAAGGTTTTTGTATGTGAGCCCCTGCCCCTGGGAATGTAGTACTGGAGGAGAGAGGCCTAGAGCTTGCCAGCAAAGGATTTGATGTTTAGCATTATTAAACAGCACAACGGGTTCTGTGATTAGAGTTGAAGTGGCAGAGTATGTGAGAGAAACTTGTAGGAGGGGCTTTCAACCTTTTCTAAGAAGCAAAAGATCTGGATAGGCAAAATTCTACTTAAGGTGACAGGAAAAATGGAGACCCAGAGACTAAAAAATAATAATAATAAATGATGTTGATTGTGGCCGGGTCAAACACTGATGGAAATCAGGCAAGAGAAGAGGACACAGCATCCATGCCTTGTGTAGAAATGGTTGCTAAAAGAATGTCTTCATTGTGTTCTAAAAGAGATGGAAAACTCTTGGTGGAGCCATTAAAATAGGATAAATGTAACAAGTCTGTATTTAGAATGATCAATTTTCTAGCAGTATGGAGCATTTTTCATGGAAAAGAGGAGTATAGAAAAGTGAACAGACGGCAAGTTACAGACTAAGGTGATGTGAAACTTGGGGAAGTGAAGAGGAGAACCCATATGAGAGAGAGTCAGAAGACAAGATTGACAGGGCAGGATGTCTACTGGATGTCTGCATATAAGAAGCCAGGGGGCAAATATGAAGACATATTTCTAACTGAGCACACTGGCTAGGCAATGGCTTCACTGTCATTTACCAAGATAGTGTGGAGGGCAGAGGTAGAAGATTTATAGAGCAAGACTGGAAGATGCAGTCACCCCTCCAGCTTGCCTTCTCCATCCTTCCTCTCTCCCTTGCTCCCTTCTTCCTTTCCTCCATTTAAGGCGGAAGTACTGGGTGCATGATAGACACTGGTCTAGGTGGTGGGGCAGAAGCCATAAAGAAAGCAAGGTTCTTATTATCTTCAGAGGACTTATGTTCCCATAAGAAGAACTATCGTCAGGTAGTAAATAGCAAATGTCAGATGAACAGCAATGAGACAGAGGCAGAGGGATGATATCTTAGGCAAGAGAAAGCTTATTTGAAGAGGTGACATCACCTATTCAATTTCAGCTAAAATTAACTGCATCAACAACAAAGTACCACACAAAAGAGGCAGTTTTGCCAAATAGAGTTACTATCTAATATTCTACCTCTGAAATGAAAGACTCAAAAGGTTTCCCTCCTAAGAATGGTAATGCCGATAAATCTGGATAATTCATGTGATTTGGTTATCTAATAAGAGTAGAGGTAAAAACTGGGCAGGGCTCTTTGGTCACAGACAAGAAACAAGAGAAAGTGAACACTTCTCCATTCAGTATATGTAAGCATGTCCTCCACAGTCTGGCACTTTCCCTGAATTTTAAAATTGAAATAAATCATTCAATTAATCATTCAATATAGAAACTCTAAAGGTCACATGAGAATATATACTTATCCAAATTCCTGTTGGTTCAAGCTCTCGTTTGGTACATATGAACTTCCATGTATCCTTGGCATAGCATTTTAAGTGTGTTTCTCTCTCTTTCTTCAATCCCCATTATAAACTTATTTTATCCTCTGGTATTTTGGGTTTTCTTTTAATTTTCAAGTGTCTTTTATAAACAGTTGAGATATCATCACATTATGTATTTTATGGTCAGGTGTCATTTAGTGATGAAAAAATGTTCTGAAAAATTAGTCAATAGGCAAATATTTTGTCATTGCATGAACATCATAGAGTGCATTTATGCTAGCTGAGAGGGCTGTTTTCTCACTAGGTGACAAAAATCGTATGGTACCACCATCATTTATGAAGCTCAGCATTGGCTGAAATGTCATTATGTGTACATGATGCCATGTATTTTTTTAAATTTGAAGTGATGAAAAATAAAATGAAAGATGCAGAATAGAGCAGAGATAAATGTTTCTCTTCCATTTTCAAAATGCTGACAGGATTTTCACTGTTCCTAGGCTAAAGTTAAGCCTTCAGATACAGGTATATATGAAGGTGCCATTTTTTCATATATATACCCAGTTATCATGTTAATGTGGTGCTGGAGGGTTTCAGGAACTCTCTCATCCTGTCTCTGTTATTTTATACATAATATGACTTCTTTTATTTATTTATTTTTAATGTCTTTAAAAAATTTGTTTTATTTGGTTATAGATGACAGTAGAATGCATTTTGAAACATTGTACACAAATGGAACTCAACTTCTCATTCCTCTGGCTGTACATGGTTCTGAGTCACACCAGCAGTGTAATCATATATGTATATAGGATAATAATGTCTGCCTTATCCTACTGTCCTTCCCATCCCTACTGCCTCACCCCTCCCCTCACTCTCCCCAGCTCCCCGGCATTATCCAAATTCCTTCATTCTTCCCTACCCAACCCCCATCCATTTATCAGAGAAAACTTTTGACCTTTGGATTTTGGGGATTGGCTTATTTCACTTAGCATGATTTTCTCTAGTTCCATCCATTTACTTGCAAATGACATAATTTCATTCTTCTTAAAGGCTGGGTAATATTCCACTGTGTATATACACAATGGCTTCTTTTGAGAGCTAATGATCCTTCTAAGTTCAAGTTACCCTTCAATTTTTACCTTAGGTAATTTCTTGTAAGCGTTCTTTGGCTACTCTGAGTTAAGTTAGGAACTCTGTGCACAAATTATACCTGTTACATATTTTCCTTGAGCGTATACCTCAGTGTATTATAACTACTCTTTCTCTTACCATCTCCCCTCACTATTATCAGGCTTAGCATTATTATTCTTAGGAACTAGGCCTTGTCCACATGTGTCCCTCCTATGGAGCAGAGTACCTGAAACTTAGGAGGTACACAATGATTTCTGATGTAACCAAGTGAATAGATTTAATTAAAATGTACTACAGACTTACATAGTCCTAAGCAAATGCAAATGTATGATTATTTAGTATTTGCCTCTGCCTTAAAATACAGACCAGACACTATTTGATTACTTTGGAACATCCATTCATTCTTCTTTACCAGTTATTTTCTGAGCATCAGCTCTGTGATATGTGTTTGGTGGCCACTTTGAATAACAGCAACAAAAACTCTGCCTTCACAGAGCTCACATTCCGAAGTCTAATGGGGAGCGAAACAATAAATAGTAATAAAATCAATTTAAAAGTATATGTTCAACAAGATGCCAAACATTATAGAAAAAATAATGGGAGAGGAAAATAGGAAATTTTGTGGGCAGATTTGCAATTTTAAAAATTGTAACAATATAAATTATTTCAATTTTGTGATTTACAAGTTTTAACATTAACAAAGAAATATTACAGTTGGGAATTGAGAGAGAGAAAAAAAGATTAAATAGAGAGCTGAAGTCTATATCCTTACAATTCACTTGGGAGAGAAAAGAAATAAGTGGAACTGACAAATAACACGGCCTTAGGACTGCATTCCTCCAACGAAGAGAAGTTAATACTTTCTGATGATTTTTGAGCTGTGATATGGAGATTCTGTGGATGGAAGTAAAGGCAAACCTTTGTGTCTGCTGGAAAACTGTTGGGGGAGCAATGTACACCCTGTCTCCTCTTCACTACAAAAAGTTAGATATGTTAGTGGTGCTTACTTAAATATTTGGCTTTGTAAAACTTCTAATTAATCTGTGACCAAAATGGGTAAGTGGAAAGTAATGACAGTTTGTGTATGTATACAGTAGTAGCATAGCATATTAATCTACATACACACACATAGCGCATATATACTTGCTATACATTCGTGTGTGTCTGTGTATGTGTCTGTGTATGTGTGTGCTTGTCAGCTTTGACCTGGCTCAGAATTTCCCCTCACCTTCCAGAGTTGAGAAGAACTTCTTGAGAAGACCGATACACTGCTGGCCCAGGTGAGCTGGACAGTAAGTCACAGCCCAACTAGGTTTTCAAATGGATGTTTGCACACCTGCAGCCCCCATGGCTCAGAGAAAGGAGGTGAGGAAGGATGAAAGCAACATTCCTCAGCTACCTCAGCATGAACATTTCTGGGAGGTTTTTTAGAAACGCAGAATCTCAGGCCACGTTTAACTACTAAGTAACACTACCAGATAATTTATGTAGGTGTGGGAATTGCTGATCTACTGTAGCATCCTCAAATTTGGCTGCCTAACAGGGTTACCCAAGAAATTTTTAAACCCCTGATGATGAAGCCACATTTTTACACATTCTGATTTTGTTGGAATTCCCTGCAAAGGTCTCAAAGTGGGTTTCCTGAGTCTTTTCCTCAACCTACTAAATAAGCCCTCCAGTAATAAGACTGATAGTATAAATTGCATACCTGTTAATACCTGTATGAATTAAACTATAAGAATATGCAGCTGGGAGTCTAAAACACATTGGGTTCTATTACAGGATCATTATGCTAATAACATGACTCAATATACAAAGTATGGAATGGAAGATTTTTTGCATAGATAGAATAGATAGAATCTAATAATTTTTTTGTCAAAATTTAAAATTAAAGAATTTAAATTCCATATTAAAATATAATGAGTTAGTGGGTAAGAGGAAACAATAGTCATGAGTCTATAAGTAAATGGGCATGTAGATGATCACTTTCAAGATATTTAATTTTTTCTTCCAAATATTCATTGTGCATATAATAAAAAAATGCAAGGTGAATATTTTCTTATAAACATAGAGTCAGCCAACTTGTTCTTTTAAAAGGCAAAATAGAAAACATTTTCAGCTTTGCAGACTGCATAATCTATTTGTGCTCAACTATTCAAATCTGACCTTGCAGCATGAATGCAGCCATCAGTAGTATAGACGTGAATAGCCATGGTTGTGTTCCACTTACAATAACAGGTTGAGGACCATTCTTCTTACATCTTTGCAATCTAGTTAGGTGGTGACTAACAGTAGTTGAAAGGGACTAGCCTTTTAATTTTGTTCTGTTCCTGCCAACATCCTTAAGACAGAATTAGAGTAAATGATTCAATTGCTTCTTTAGTCCTCTGTCAAAAATAGGAAGGTATAACCTTATTGCTGACTTACATCCACTCACTAGTGTAAATCCAACAAGAAGATAAAAGGATGCTCCTAAAATTCAAGGTTACATATATCAACAAAATATTAGGAAGCTGATCCTGGACCTCTAGCAAGATTCAATTGTTCATCCTTACTGAAGAGAGAAAATGTCCTTAGTTGTGTCTATATGACAAATAAGGAAGTAATAACAAGGTTATTACTATTATTTCCTGAGCATTTGAGAAACTATGTTAGACAATTATCTTCCTTATTTCTCATGACGAATATATAGGAAAGGTAAAATGGCCCACTCCCTATTGAAGAAGATAAAGGTCGTAAAGAAATCTGTCCAAGAGCACAGAGCAAGCAAATATCCCCAGCTGGATTTGAACCCAGATAGCAGAATGCAGAACATGTACTTCCAGTTACTACACATTACTGCTCCACCCGTTGTCTACCAGAAATATGAACACATAGCTTCATTGCTCCCCCACAAGGGAGTAACACCTCTTGCACATAAGAATCATGATTGGCTAGAAAAATGTGTCTCTTTTAATTGATTTAAAGCAATTTCTGTTGTTTCTATCCATCTCATGACTGATGTTTATTTGTAAATGAGGAGACTATCATCTCCACATGACTCAAATTTTGCTTCTATCAGCTCCTAGAGATTCATATAATATTTTGTATAAAAAGTCACCAAGTCTGATATTTGTTCCCTCTTACAGAACATCTTTCATCAGCATGGTATTTCTGTGAAGTCACATGGTGGCTACTGGCCATTCTTGAGAGGTGTCTTAGACCTGCTCACACTCATCTCTGGTCAAATACATGGGACTAACACATGGTCATATAGCCTTAATGGGCACACGTGTGCATTGTGGACACTCACCAGTGCAAGATTTTTTGCAATATAGTTCTTTACAGACCATGTTTATATCTTTGGAATGTTGATAAAGGAGACAATACCTATGTATTGTTCTGCTATTCATTACACAGTAGTTAATTAAAGCCAACTGTTAATTCAAAATAAAACTTTAGAAAATCAAAATTGCACTGATTTGTTGGATATTATGTGTATATATTTCCTCATCATGCTCCTAATAAGTATGTACTTTTATTCTCAGCATCTTGAACAGTGTTCTTTTTAATGTTTAAATATATTTGAGGACATGCTGAAGCATAGTAAATGATCCTAGCTTTTACCATGGCATCTAACTCACCTCTATCACCTCCTTAACATGTCCTTGAATATGATTTCGAATTGTACTAAGATTTTCAAGGCAATTCTAAATTTTTAATGTCTCTCTCTCCTTGACACACATGTGGGTCAAATTTTATTTTAAAAATACAAGTTTTGTCAGAGTTCAACATAATTAGGTACAAGGGAAGTTTTATGTAAAGTCAACAGAGCAAAATGCACCTGTAAATCTAAGTCTGTTTGCTATTTAAGTTCACTTTTGACACGCAATTCCAACCATTAGTTTCTCTGTCCTTATGAATATATATGGTCTTTTGCCACTAACATGAATTCCCTTTGACTTCCCTTTCATCTTTTTTTGATAGAAGTAACATTGGATTTCTTTCTTTATATTTGATTTCATCCTGTGAGTATGTCAATCTCTTTGGAAAGATGTTCATATTACAAAAACTAAATTTACATTGCAGCATAGTGTTCTTTCTGTCAGTAGTAATAAATAAAATAGAAACAAAGACTTCTAAAACACCTCTTTCAGAAGTTAGAAAAACAAATTTTATAGGTTTTTTTTTTTTTTGGTGGTGGTACCAGGGATTAAACTTAAACACTGAGTTACATATCCAGTCCTTTTTTATATTTTATGTAGAAACAAGGTATCTCTGAGTTGGATTGGGCCTCACTAAGTTGCTAAGACTGCCTTTGAACTCACAATCCTCCTCAGTCAGCTTTCTGAGCCCCTGGGATTATAGGTATGCATCACTGTACCCGACTATGAAATATATTCTACTTCAAACATCCATGGCTATGGAATTGATGACATTAGTTATTTTAATAAGGCAAGGGTTACACTACTCTAAAGGTAATAGAATAACTCTGCATCATCATAAATATAGCTTGAAAACATTTGTATGTTTCAATTTAAGTATTGGAAATATTCACCATAAAGGAGGTGATAAAGAAGTATGGAATAAGGATCATGAACTCTGACCACCAAGATCTGAGTTTGAAACTCCTATAGGAATTCATAACCCACTATGGTACACCCGTGGCCCAGCTACACGTCCTTTTGGCTTTCATCTCCTCAGGAAAATGGAGGTAAATAACATTATTTTGGGGAACCGATGATTATCTGGTGTACACACCAAGTCTATAACTCAGTTGTCTAGAATTTCAAATAACTTCAAGTATGTTATATATTGCCTTTTCTGTTGTGTTTTAAATTAAAAATACTGTATATTGTGGAGCTTCTGGAAGTTTTAATAGTTTTTTCCTTTAAATTTTGAAACTACGTTACTCCAATGAAGCTGTCCTATAAAACGTTTTCTGGGGCTGTGGTTGTGGTTCTGTGGTAGAGCCCTTGCCTGGCATGTGTGAGGCACAGGGTTCGATCTTCAACACCACATAGAAGTGATAAATAAAATAAAGGTATCATGCCCATCTACAGCTAAAAATATATTTTAAAATGTTTTCTGCTCTTATAACAGAAATAAATTACCATAAAACGAATGAAAACGGGAAAGAGATATGGTGGTAGCTGAGGAAAATATAGTAAGTTGGAATAAATAGACGGGGGCAAGGGCTACATAATTTACCTAACTACTAATTTTCAATTGCACCCACTACTTTCTCCATTTCTCATCAGTCTGTGTGATGCAAATTAAAACAAAATACACAGCGATGACAAAACTTCTTTAGAAACTTTAGATAGATCCTTTTGAATAAGTACTATAATTACCTTCATGTTTAAACATAAATATTTTATTAAGCACTAAATGCACACTTCAGTGGCCATACACTATTTATATACTTCAGTGGTAAGAACATCCAATAAAAATTCAATGGGACTGACAGCCATCAGGTTTGAACTCAGCGCATGGCATAATCTAACATACAAAGATATTTTCTTCAATATGCAGGTTTTTGAGTGTCTTATGTGCTCCTACTTGACTAATGTCCCTTATTTCTGTTTATTATGTGTGCTTACAAGAAAAAGAATGAAATCAAGAACCCAGTGACAGTCAATGTGGTCAACACAATCTTCTCACAGTTATCCTTGAATTGATCAAGATACTATCTGCCCTCCAAACAAGATAGAAGTCTTAGCCCACCAGGAGTAGACAGCTGTCTTCAGTCTTTGGCTGAAAACATGCAGACAGACAATTGGCAAGTACATGTCAGAACATATCCATATCCTGCAAATATTTTTTTTTTTCCTTTGTAAGAAGCAATAACCTCAACATCAGTCTGAAAGGTTCTTCAGGGAATTTCAGAAGGATAGACAATTACTACAAAAAGTGTGTTGACATCTTTATAAAATATCCCATAGCAAGATACCTGGAAATACTAGAGGTACTCAAGATACTCAGGAAATATGAGTGCTCATTCCAGAAAGCACATTTAAAGTACTTTTTAAATTTTTACATAAAAGCAATTAGATGTTTACATTGTGTATTACCATTACAGATCTAATATTGAAATTCATTTTGCATATATGTTAAAACAACATGTGGTGATTTTTAAAGAATTTTTTTTTTCATTATCTGAAAATGATTTCCTAGTAAAAGTCCTAAACAATAGCAAGGCATGTGGTTGCTATTTTTCATATACTTTGAGTGCTAACAAATAGATCACATATAATTATAGTAATAGAATTAGTTTGCTTCTCTTACATGAGACTTAACCATAAAATTGCATAGAATCATCAGACTATATTACATGTACAAAATAAAATAGAAAAGAAAAAGTTCAGATAATTAAGTCTAAGTTTGGAAAAAAGTTTCTTCCATTATCTCTGTGAATTTTATTAACAAGCTTATGAGAAAAAGTGGAAATAGAAGAAACAAAGCAAACTAGTTTATCTACATTACCTGTATAATTACCCTAAAGTAAAAAAATATAAAACTAAACTCAATTCACTATTGTTTGATAACAAAACGCCCACTCAGACATGAAATATCTTAAAGTCAGGATTTCAACAAAAGCTAACTTTAATCTCTTAATAAGGAAATTTTCTTATCAAAAATAAGCATCTTAGAGAGCAGTTAATTTATTTAATTTTTTATTAACCTATGCCATTCAAGAATTACATCTCTCATGTATAAGAACTAGACATTATATCAATGGATTATTAAAGCTTCTAGGTTCAGTTTTCTTAACAGTGTCATCAGAAGCTATAACATTTACATTTTAATTCCTAAATGGAAACAGTTAAAATATTAGGGATTTAGCCCTAAATCCCTAAGCCAAAAGGGAGCTCAGGGAAACTGCTAACATAGAAAGCTTCATGAAATTTCAACTCCCATTTGCAAATTTTTTTCCATCTAATTTAACTTTGAAGCTTTCAACTCAGATTTTATCATAGGACATCAACAGACCACTTCAAACAAAATCCAGTCGCCTTGGCAGTGCACAGCCCTCCAAACAGATTATTAAAAAGGCAAAATAAGAAATTAACTCCCTTTCCACATTCCCTGGTATTTTATTTTGATGCAAGGCAGAACGACTGTATTTCAAAAGAATTGCTCCAGAATATCGTTATCCCCAAATGCCAGGTTTCATTCTAGGACACTTGCTTATAAACTAAGCCTTTTCCTGACATAAACAGTCACTTGCTGCAGTGCAGAATGTCAGTTTAGTCAGTTAGAACTTTCAATGCAGAAATTCAGTGCGATGCAGTCACCCAGATAAAGCAGGCACTTACCTTAATTGAAATATTTTCTGTGAACGAGGTGAGAAATCAGTCAAATCAACCGTGAAAGGGGTGGGGAGATCGAAGTTTTCAATCAACACCCTCCAAGTAGCAGCATACTGTGCTCTTTCCCCCTGTTTATGTTGAGCTCCTCACTGTCTAAAGGGAGAAAAAAGATCAGCTGAAATCCTCAGAGATTCCCAGTGAGTAAATGAGGACTAAGCGATGTTTCTTAACGGGAGATTCTCCGTGAGCATACAAGGTTTGGAGGCTCCCTAACTGCTCTGATAGACTCCTGTCATGTCCCTGGAGCCCGGGGATACTCATTGACCTGATTAGCAGGAAAAGCCCCTTCTGCCCCAACACGCGGATGGTTGGTGGGTCTCCCGGGAACTGGAAAAGGAACCGAGGCCACTTGGGGATCTGGTCTTTTCCAGCCTAACGGATGAACTACAACTATGATCATAATTTGCAAGGAGATTAGCCACCGTGTTAGCCATTGCAGGATTTAAACAAATGTGCTTTCTCCTGCTGGTTTTCAAGATGCATTCGTGCTAGATACAAGGTACAGTGAAACAATTACTAGACTGAGAGAGCTGATTTGTAAGACAAGTCTAAAGCTGAAAAATGTTTAAAGCAATGTGATAAAACAGTTGCACTTGCCTTTGCCCCCAGCCTGCCACATATATCAACCTTTGTCTAAGTAAAATGAATTTAAAGGTTTATTACAGCCCTCCAGAGTGCAACTCTCTGAATTTATAAAAAGGTAGTATTCATACTAAATAAGCATATTTGGCAGTTTTGTACAGATCCCAGCACTCAAACCAAAGCATGCACAACACAGCTTTGCTTGTGGAGTTTTGCAAATAGCATTTTCAGTTAGCACCACACTTGCAAAAATGTTTGCATTGTACCATTAACCTGAGGAACACAGGAGAGTACAATATCACACCTAACTGGATCATCTCTTCTATTATCTGTCAAACTAATGATTTACTAAAGCAAATACAAGAAAGAACATGAAAGAATCCAAAATGTCAAATGACTTTATAAATGTAGTCATGTGTCTTTACCTACCTGCTGATCTCCATTCCTCATGCACTCTTTTTGCCAGTGACCCCCTTCTCAGTACACGACCACATCTCTCAAACCAAAGTTACTATTTCCCTGAAGAGATCTAATTCTCTGGAAAAGGTCATGGAACTGAATGGGAAACCCCAAATGGTTAATTTTTGACAGCTCTCACTTTTGTGGGAGAAAATTATGCAAATGACATAAAAAGAACAGATGAAAAAAGTCATTTGCATGTCTTGAGGGTGAGAAACTTCTCCTTGCTAGAGATAAAACCGACTGACTGTCCTCTCACAAGGATGCTGTGTGATATGTTCAGCACTTCTGTTTTCCAAGTAGGTCTCACTTGGGACATATGGCATTCCCTTAAGTTCTCTCTCTCTCTCTCTCTCTCTCTCTCATGCAGAGAGAGAGAGAGAGAGAGAGAGAGAGAGAGAGAGACACTATATTTGCATTGCAATATTTAGACACATCTCAGAAAACCCCCAAAGGTCTATCAGAAAATACCAAAACATACACAATAGAGAGAGTTTGTCTTATAATCCCAAGTAAACTTTCTTTACAGTATCTAATTAAATATGAGATATTTGATGGAAATTTTTTGGCAAAATAAAACTTCAGTTATAATGAACTTGCTGTATATAGGATAGATGCTCATACTTGAACTGAAAATGCAGATGTCCCCTCAGAAGCCCCAGGAGGAGGGGCTGCTACAGTCTCCTGTGCCAAGGTCTCCTGCTCCCTCAACTGGTAGAAGGTGAGAGCTGAAGATGGAGAAACCTGATCAATACACTTCGGGAGAGGGAGAGCAACTTTAGCTGCTGTTAAGCAGGAAGCACATTATCCAATTATAGACTGGCATTAGAGTGCTCCAGTAGAAAAGAGGCTGCTTAAATTGAAATTGATGAACCCTGAGCATAAATAGCAAACAGGAAATATAATGGCTAATTTCTTCAGAGAGGGTCTTGACTAGTTTTTAAAATAGCACTTGTAAATGAAAATTGGTTGGATTTCATGATACTGGTGTGTAGTTTGTTGTCATGCAATTAAAACACACTGTTTCTCATAATGCTCTGAGCTGCATTATGTGGATCTTCGCTTTAGTTGTAACCTTTTAAAAAACTTTTTAACTCTTTAACAAAGAGCTTATCTTCCTGAACCCTATCCACTGTCAATATTGATATAAACTAAAGCAGGTGCATACAAAACTAACTTTGTGCCCCGTAGTGGACAGTTAGACCATAAGGATGATACTTTCAAACAACCAGTCTTACCATTCTTTTCTTTTTAAAGAGGATTTTCTCACTTCTAAATAATACCTTCAGAGAGTAAGAGTGATGTTTTAGGAATTTTTAAACCTGTGTCACATCCTTAATTCACCTTATGTGGATATGCACTCATGACAAACAAAGGAAATTTAGTTTATTTTGTGGGGACAGTAGGGGAAATAATAGCGATGTTGCAATAATAGGTCCTATGTATTTAGAATTTCCCATGTGCCAGGTGCTTTTAATGCACTTTAGCTGGAGCTGTTCATGAAATCTTGTTATGCAGATATTATTTTTAAACTTTTTAATTAATTATTTTATCTCAAAAATGTTAAATAAATTGACCAATGCCACACAGTAAGTTCAGAGCAAGCCAAGAATTACCACAGAGGTCACTGTACTTATGAAATCTTAATAAACTTTTAAAAATTATTGAACATTAAAACCAACAAATACTTGTTTCCAACAGAATAGGGAAATTGTTTAGTTTTTATGATTTGCAAAAATCACATTGGTATACTTACAAATATGTTTTCAAACTGATAATATATTATATTGTAATAAATTACATCCCTACAAATGTGTTTTAAAACTGATAAAATGTTATGTACTGATAGTTTTGTAACCAAAAAAATATATTTGGGTATATATTTCCATAATACAGAATTCAAAGATCAACTTTAGTCTAAAAATAAATTCAGTCCAGAACTTCCAAAATGTTTTATTAGTGCAAATTAGTTAAGTTTTAAAAAATGTGTTATCTCTTTTGCAATTCATTTGCTTCCTCCAACAATCATAGTAATTATTGTTTTCTCAAACAGAAAAAAATGATCCTGTTCTAAGTATGTGGCTATTTCATAAACACTTACTAAATATATATTCGACCAAAATTATGGTGATCTTTGATATTTAAATTCTTCAAGAACCACAATGTAAGAGCAAAGCTCAGAAGTAATGTGGAGCTGAAAAATTCATTTCTAGTTTGTTCAGGCTTTATCTGGCAGTTTCTCCAACTTCACATGAATCCCACTATTTCATAGACTTCTTTGAAATTCCCAGACACATTCATAAGCTTACAGAAAAATGTTGTGACCACATTTTTAAAAAGTGTCTAATAAAAATTCTGTCTGAAAAGAAATGATGATAACTCAAATTAATTCAGTCTTTAAACTTTGCCAAGAACTTTCTTACCTATTATCTCATTCGATTCTTACAGGAATTTTGTGAAATGAGTCTCCATAAGTATATTCTCACATTTTAATGGTGGGGAAATGAGTTATGAAAATAATAAGTTCTTGCCTTTGATCTTCAATTTTTAGTGAAAACCATTGTCCTCCTTTTCAGACAAGTTTCATTGTTTTCCACAATGACTAATGAATATGTTTATCTGAATCATGTTAGAATCTGAAATGTTCATAAGTGAATATAAAATTCAGGCACACTTCCTTTGTTTACTTACATTTGTTCTAAACTGCAAACTGGAATTGTCATTTTAGAGAAGGTAAAATTACTATGAGCCAATAAGGAGATTGTGACTGTGATTCTCCTTTTAGATTTCTCCTAGACTTTATCTGATCTTGCCTATCATTATTTCAGTTTGGCATATGTAAAGATAATTATCCAAATGTTGTTTTTATGATTTTTAAATCTAATCTTATGTCTCCATACAACTTTGGACTCCAATATTACCTCCTTACAAATATTTGTGTTCATTTAATTATTGAAGAGAGTAAATCCCCAAAATTAGTGTTGTTTTAAGAATTAGAAAAACAAGTCACCTAATAACAAATTGATCTTTCAGCAGCAGTATCGAGGTAATACCATCACAGAAATGTTTGCTGAATGCTAATAGATTCTCATGTATTTTGGATATTTCTGCTTATGTTGAAGTCATAGAAGCTGAATGGTGCAATTTACTAGCTTTTAAGGGAAATCTTTTACATTCTGGGGACCAGCTTCATTCTTATATATTTGTAAGTTTGAGATACTATAAAATTTATGGGAAAAAGAAAGCTAGACTGGATATTAGAAAGCTTTGCCTGCAGTTAAAAGTATGGCACTAACTTGCCTCATAACCTTTAGCCATTAAACAAGCATCTAGTCAATAATTTCATTGGAAAATGTGAGGAAATTAAACTACATTATCTCTAAGATCTCAGCTAGCTATAAAAACACATTATCTGACTAATAATTTGTGATATCCTTCCTACCTAATTCAGAAATAATCAGGCAGTCAAGAAGAAAACGTTGTATGCAAATACACATTGTGTCCCCTTCTCACCTTTCCATGCCCTTCACAATTTGTTTTCCTCAATAAATAACATTAAAGGAATAATATTTTGATTTTTATAGTTCAAATAATTTAGGAATCAGCTACTAAGTTACCGACCATTGTACCAATGGATTCTATGGAGTACAAGCAAAACTTGCTCTAGTCAGAATATTATTTAAATATTTTTAAATTACTGGGACATTTTCCTATAAAATGACCTACTTGTTTTATTGTAACTAGATCGAACGTTTTACTTTTTCTTTTATTATTGTCAGTAAAAACTGAAAGTAATTTAATTAAAATGATTAAAAATTAACTTAGAGCTGAGGAGCATATATGAAAAATGGACACATAATATTAATATATTTTGTCTTTTCAAAACCACATTTTCATGTTAGGGCTGTTACTATAAAATGACAAAAAAGAAGGCTGCACAATTAAAATGAAAAAAAAAAGCTTTCTGGAGATATAATTGCTTGGCATTTTAAACCTTTCTTGTTAGCTGAGATTTATTGTTCTGTATCTTTCAGATGTGACTATTAAGTGCAAGCAAAATGAAATAAATAATATATGAAGTTTTTTAGGATGTTAAGTTTAATTTATATTAAATTCACTTAAAGACACTAAAAAGTAGTGATGATTAAAATTACACAGTTAAGACCCAAAACTAATATATTTTCATCCATGATTAAAAAATAAGTCATTAAAACTATGCATATGTGAGATGTGAGATATTAATACTGAGTAAGATGGCTTAATAGAAAAATCCTTTATTGCATGGACATTTTGACTTTATTGCATGGACATTTTGACTTTTTTCTTATTTTTTTATTTTTTGGAGACATGGACATTTTGACTTTTTTGTTTATTGCATGGACATTTTGACTTTTTTCTTTCTTTTTTTTTTTTGCGAATGAAGGAGACTTGAATAAGTAGAGTCAATTGTAGAAAGACCTACAGTCATTAATATGAGAAACCGTATCAAGTCAATTCTCTGCTCACTAAAAATTCCTATGGTTACAGTCAATTTTAATTTAAATATTCCTATTCATTTGGAAGGATACAAATATAAATTTGATTATTTAAAAAGTAATTTTGACCACAATGTTTATTAGAATAATTAAACTCAAAAAAAAAAAAGTAGCCGATTTCAGTGGCATATGCCTGCAATCTCAACCACCCATGGGACAGAGGAAAGAGCCTGGAAAGTTCATGATCAGCCTCAGAAGTTTAGCAAGACCTTCAGCAACTTAGCAAGACTCTCCAAAGAAAGAGAGAAAGAAAGAAAGAAAGAAAGAAAGAAAGAAAGAAAGAAAGAAAATAACTAACAATACCAGGTCTCAATAAGAATGTGAAAAATCTAAATCTCATATGATGTTCAAGGAAATATAAAGTGGTACAATATTTTGAAGGAGATTTTGATAATTTCTTAAAAGTTAAGATTATGCCTATTGTGCCTATGGCGTTTGCTGGTAAATGGGTGGAGTTGGAGAATATCATGCTAAGTGAAATAAGCCAAATCCAAAAAATGCCAAATGTTTTCTCTGATCAGTGGATGCTGATACATAACGGGAGTGGGTGGGTTATGGGGCAAGGATAAGAAAAGAATGGAGGAAGTATGGATGGTGTAGAGGAAAATGGGACAGGAGGGATAGGGGGAAGGAAAACTAGTAGACTGAGACAGTATTACCCTATGTACCTGTAAGATTATATGAATCATGTGAATCTACATTGTGGAAAAAAAAGATATATTCCCTGCTGTATAATAATATCAAAATGGGTTGCACTGTCATGTATAATTAAAAAGAACCAATTTTTAAAAAAGTTAAGATTATGCCTATTGTGTGATGTAGCTAACTCACTCTGAGATATGTACTCCAAAGAAAAGAAAACATACATCCTTCCAAAGACTAGCAAGCACGATGACCTTTTCTAAATGTTCCTAACTGGACACACCCAAATATCCATCAACAGATGAAGGAATAAAGCATGAAAGTTTCATAGAATGGAATACTACTTGGTAATTAAATGGGAAAAAACCTACTGGTACACTAAAATACTGGATTGTTAGATTATTACACTGGTAGAAGAAACTCAGAACCTAATACATTACTATTACTCCGTTCCATTCATAAAAATTCAAAAACATGGATGTTAGTCAATAATGATGGAAAGCACATAAGTGATTGAATATTATATAGTGGGGTAGAATGAAACACAGCAAAGCATAAAAATATTTGGGAATAGCTGGGCAGAGTGGTACATGTCTGTAATCCAGCAACTCCAGAAGCTGAACCAGGATGCTTGCAAGCCCAAGGTCAGCCTCAGAACTTAGTGAGACACTGTATCAAAATCAAAATAAAAGACTGGTGATGTAGCTTAGTGGTAAAGCATCCCTGGGTTCCATCCCCAGTTAAAAATAAGAAAAAGAATAGGAAGGAAGGAAGGAAGGAAGGAAGGAAGGAAGGAAGGAAGGAAGGAGAGAGGGAGGGAGGGAGGGAAGGAGGGAAGGAAGGAAGGAAGGAAGGAAGGAAGGAAGGAAGGAAGGAAGGAAGGAAGGAAGGAAGGGAAGGGAGAGAGAGAGAGAAAAAAAATAAATGAAAAAGAAAATCTTGATTATGATGGTAGTTTCAGAAGTGTAAATATCCTTCAAAATTTATTTAATTTGCAATTTAATGTATGCAAAATTATACATCAATAAAGCTACAAAACCCTCATTTTTCCTCATTTCTCTTTTAACAAAATATTCTCATAACTAAACGCTAAATGTCATATTATATCCATCATAATCCAGCAACCTATATGCCTTTAACATGATTTCTTGTTCTTTTAAAGATACCATATGGAAGATAAAGTAGAATCACCTACTTCATATTTCTAATGGTTTCTTAAATTGTGTAGAGCATTCTCCATTCAATTGTAGCTTAAGACAACTTTAAATTTAATGTTCTAGTACATATCCAGATAATAGTTCAGTAAAATTTTATATAGGGAAATAAAGTGCCAGTCCATTTCAAACAATGACCACTGTGAAATGCTTAATTAGTTTTTGATACACATATATCATTGTCCATTTGTTCCTAACTTCTCTGTAATGTGTACTGAAATATCACTCTAGCATATCTTTAGCATCTATGCCATAGAAAGTGACATTATATTGTAGAAAAAGCACTGGACTCTCTCAGGCTCTAACCGCATTTGACAAGCCATAAGATGAAAACACCTTATATTGCATAATAACACTGGCCTGGTTACAGAGCAGCTCTAAAAGGATATCCCTCTTACCTTTATTTACTTATTTACTGAATTGAATTTTTCTTCAGGTTTCATGGTGACTCTATTAACTCCTAAATACCGGGTTTCATTCTGCTCTCAACTACACTGACTATAATACCCAGTTTCCTCTCATGTCAACTAGCTCTTTTTCACTCCTGGCAAAAGTCAATAATCTGCTGCCACAACAGAAAGAATAGGGAACTTCTGCCTGGCTGACTCTATTTCACTTATTAAAATAATTTAAACTCTCCACAGAGATACAGGGAGCAGTCTGAAGTGACACTTTTACCCCCTAGATAAAATTTCCAAGTTTAAGATTTTGTAGTAATAATAGAACTAGTGGTGAAAATAGCTATGATTTTGAAGGTTTTCTTTTGAGATAAAATGATACAACAGTGACAAACAGCAATTGTGAATCCTTGGCCTGCTTAATGTACATTGACCTCAGTTTCCTCAGATGGAGCAGGAAAACAGAACATTGTGAAATGAGTTGATGCACGTGGGAAAATCAGATGGGGTTAATTGATCCACAGCACTAATAAGATAATGTTAATGAATGAGGTCTCAATAATACAGGCAGTGTATGCACAGTTTATATTCCCAAATAAAACTTTGGTTTAAACTGCAATGATTAGGTCTATTTTGATGTTGGCTGAATACTGCAATACTATTGCTCATACTATGAATCATGAGGATATTTTCCCATTAAGAAGTCTTTGCCATTGTTATTAAAAAATGTTAAAAACATACTGTCCGTTTGTAGCATGAATGATAATGAATATAATAACAAAGTCCTGGTGGAAATATAAATTGTTTGTAACAAAATGACATGTGTATTCAGGCCCACATGTGTGTGGGCATATCTGGATATGTGCAAGGAAAAAGACTGGGGGTTTTACAGATGTTATTAAGAAAATACCATGCTTATAATAGTGAAAAACTAGAAATATTAACATTTAATATTATTTAGATACAGTATGAAAGTTCCATTAATGAAAGTGTTCTTTAGCATGCTTTACAACTATATTTTGCATATAGTTGTAATTAGTAACACATTTAAATACATAATTTAAAAACTAAACAAAAACTTTTTGTCAAATTCTACTCCAAAGCCCAATATGAATGTGTGATTCCATATCTGCAGTACATGTAAAGACCCTGCCAGAGTTGATCCAGTAGAGAAAAGCAGACAATTTCACCAAATCTTGGGACTGTGTGTAGAGTTTCCATAGATTAACTCATCATATCTAGTTCATAAGTACTGTAAGCTTAAGAAAATGAATGGAAGTTATAATCTTTATTTTATTTATCTATTCCCCTTCCAATGTTTTTCAACTTTTCACATACATACACAAAGAAAGAGGAAGCCACAATTTAGGTAATTACATAAAATTCAGGTTTAAATATTTTAAATGAGTGAATATCTGACTTCTTTCAGGGTAGATGTTGATTATCTCACAAATGTTTCCAAACACCATTGGCAGATTTATCAACAGAAATTTTAAGCCCCAAAGCTTCATGGTGGACTAGTATAGTGTCTGCATTCTCATTTTTTATTCCATCTCCATCCATTTAGAATGGGGGAAAGAATCAAGAAAACTGGTTCTCATCCAACAGAAAAACAGATCAGCTACTGTTTGGTGGAAAGGCTTCTATGAAGATACCTCAGTCAAATAAGAATATAAATATTCTGGAGCTGGGAAAAACCCCATGATTTAGTGCAATCCTATGCTTTTCATTGTTGGATCAACTCTGGCAGGGTCTTTGTTTGCATTGCAGAGAAGGAATTAGACATTCATATTGGTCTTTGGAGTAGAATTAGGCAAAATGTTCACATTTGTTTAGTTTTCAATTTATCTATTTAGACTTTTTATTAATAAATTTCAAACAAAAAAAAAAGGCAGAGGAAACAGTATTAATAGACAGCTGTGTTCTGATCACCGAGCTTGTTCATTTAGATATTCTTGGTCAATCTTGTTTGAAAGATATTCGTTGACTCTATCACTAACCTCCTGTAGAATACTGTTGAAGCAGATACCAGATGTTACATTAGTCTGCATATAAATATTTCAGTTCAGTTTGTGGTGTACATTCTAAGGATTTCTTCCTTTGTCTCTCTTCTCTCTCTCTCTCACTCTTTCTCTCCCTCAAAAGACATACACAATATCCTTATCACGTGGTGTTTTGATTTTTTTAAAAATGATTTTTGGTACCCAGGAGTGAACCCAAGGACACTTAACCACTGACCTACATCCCCAGCCCTTTTTAAAGTTTTACTTAGAGACATGTTCTTGCTGAGTAGCTTAGGGCCTCACTAAGTTACTGAGGCTGACTTTGAACATGTGATCTTCCTGCCTCAGCCTCTGGAGCCTTTGGGATTACAGGCATGCACCACTGCACCAGGCTCTTTAGCACTGACTCTGTTTTAAAAAAATACTTTTATTTTATTTATTTACTTGTATGTGGTGCTGAGAATTGAAACCAATGCCTCACATGTGCTAGGCAAGTGTGCTACCACTAAGCTACAACCCCAACCCCTTGCACTGGCTCTGAAGTGATTATCACTAATGGCCCTACCTTGATCATTTCATCCAGTATAATTTACTATATTTCTGCATATGGTCTGTTTTCATACTCCAACTAGTAAACAGAGAGTGTATTATTCTACTACAAACTTCAAAAAGATGTTAACTGGCAAATAATATCTTAAACTTGATTCATGCAGCCATTACCCACATCACCCAACATGTCTACTGCTAGTGGGAAAGAACAACAGCTAAAGATATATTATTTATTATAAAGCTCAATAATTGAGAGATCACTCATTTGGCTAACAAAACAGAAAACCTTCAATAATTTATAGTTGCTTGTTGGATAAAATGTAAATTTCTTGTGGATAATTAAAAATTCTTTTTGACATGGCTATAAAGTGATTTCCTAAAATTTAAAAAAATAAAAGTTGGTTGCTTTAATTGTTGTCAGCATATACTTTTCTACTCTCAGTTTTCAATTCTGGGGGTGTGCCTGACTTCGTCCCAAACTCCACATATGTGTGGGTAATTAAAAGGACATGTTACTATCCGACAGCTCCAACAGTGTTCAATATAAGTACTGGATACTAAACAGACACTAAGTAAATGTTTGCTGAACAAATGGTATAATGCCCTATTGAATAAAGCATTGCCTTTCTGCAAATGGCAGATGTTTACCTGAACTGTCCTTTTACTATTCTATTTTAAAGCATCACGGAAATATGTTTGGGGAATAAGATTTCCAGATGCTGCTTCTCTGCTTGGGAATATGAAAACCTATCACAATTCACCACACCAGAACTATTTTCAATAAGGACAGTTCTCTCGAAGGGACTACAAAGCAAGGACCATTTATCTTTATCATATAGGGCTATTTTTTAAATCTAAAGACCAAGAATTAGGCTCATGCTTCCTAATGGGGAAGAAAAAAAAAAAAAAAAAACAGTACTGACTTTGAGATGCCTTTTTTGGTTTGCTGTATTTTATAATGACTAACTTTATAATTTCTTTGTTGATCTCACTGAGTTCGTATTCCATTTAAAAAATGAGTAATTTTTCATTTCATAAATTGTCATTTTATTTTTCAAATGCATTTTAAACTCAGTGCTATAGTTATGAAAATATCAAAATCATATATTATTAATATTTCTTGAGAAAATATTTTACACTTTATATTTTCATTTATAATTAAAGCACACACTTCATTATATTAATGACAGAGGACAAACATACTTTCAGTTGGTTGCAAGATGATGAATTATGGTACAGCAGAGTTGCTATACTCTCCTTTTACTAGCTTTAATTAAGAAAAAAATCAGATAATTAGGGAACTCATTTGTAAGCAAGATAATTTAGAAATAATTTAATACATAAACACTAAAAGAACCAAAATAACTTTTATAAATAATGTTAAGTAATTCTCATTACTACAGAAATTATTATGCTGTTTGCTTTATGTATTCTAGCCAATGCTTGTGTTAGTAGGAAGATGGTTTGTTCCTTTCCTGGTGAACTGATTCTAAAGTCAAGAATTCGAAAAAAAAAAAAACCCAAAAAACAAAAAAACCCAGTCTTCTCTAAATTGAGTTTTGACATATGATAAAATGAATAATTTAATTTAGAATCTCTGGGGAGACTGGATCCATTCCCTAGAGCTGATCAGACTGGATAGAACCTCAGAATCAGCTGCTCAGTTCACAAAAATCTAGGAAAATAGGATAGTTAATAGTAACAAATGTTTACGATCCCGATGTTTCAGAGGTAAATATGAATGCCACACAGGTCTACAATTTGTGGCAAGTACAGGTGATTGAGGGATACAAATGAGCCTGAAGCTGGGTGAAGTTGTGAGTCTCCGTAGTTGCCCTAGGAAGAACAGTACCAATTGGTTAGTCTTACAAGTGATCTTGCTGGCATCCTTCTTGGATGAACAAAGTCTAAAAGTATTTGTGATGCATCAGGCTCAAGAACAGGGCTGTACCTGACTTATGACTCAGGAAATCCAACAGGAAGATTTTGTTCTTAGGGTTTTTCATTAGAACTCTCATCTGTTGCTGATGTGCAAGCCAGTGAGACTCACAATAGGTCCACACAAGGAAAGGGGGGATTCTTATAGTAGGAAATTTATTTTAATCTCACAGTTGGGGGTGATGTTTTCCAGCAACTGAACCCCCAAAAGCTTCAGTCCTAAGAGAAGGGCATTCTAGAATAAAACAATCATTATGAGGGCATGTGTCAATGTTGGTCAAGGAAAGAAGCAGGTGAAACAATGAGGGACCTGGGGACTCTGCTAACAGTTGCTTCTTAGTTGGCCCTTTACCCTTGTGCCCCAGGAAGTTATTCAAAGATTACTAGGAAGACTAACCTAGACTAATTTGGGTGATTTTCTTAAATCAGCAATGTTAGAAGGAGGCCCATACAGTATTAAAATACAGCAGTCACATGTGCCTGCTTTTAAAGTAGGGACTTGTGAGTGTTCTGATTCCTCAACCTGGTTATTTTATATTGTTATATTCTTTGCAAAGAACAAACAGCATGCTGTTTTCTTCAAGAAGGGAGAAAATGTACAAAGGAAGCAAAATCACATTAATAGTTCCATTTTAAAGATTAAAAAATTCAGGCAGGCTAAAATAAATGATTATGTTATGAGCTCACATATATTAATTTACAACCTACCTAAGTTGCTTTAGAGAATAACTTTAAAAACAAGCGTCCAGAATTCATGCCTTCTTACATTTTCCTGTGTTCATTTGACATGAAGTTTAACACACTCTTTTCTTAAAATACTAGAAAGTAAGTATCTTAGATTTTGAGGCAAAAATTGATTATTATGCACATACATATGTAATCATTTAAAATGTAACAATTTTACAGTATTATATCTTTTGCTGTTTGAGAGTCATAGAAGGTCAAATCTGACCCATGAGCCACATTTTGATAATCCTGGAGTAGGAAAATTATGAATTAGATCTTAATGTACATCTTTTACTCAATTAAGTTCTGATGTTGTATAGAAGAAAGTAAGTCTTGATTTACATATAACTAATTATAGAATGACTTAATTTATAACATTTCATGTGCACAATACCTCAATTTATATTGAGGTATATATGTTTATATATACATGTGTGTGTGAGTGTGTGCATGTGTGCTTTTAAAAAACAATGAAATATATAATCATTCCCACCAAAAAAAATGTTGACTTGAGGCAAATTACATCCTTCAGCACTTTTTCTCCAGAGGTAACATTTATGCATTGAAATAATGCCATTTTGTACCATTTCCAAAACAAAGCAATGACATTCAGGTATATGAAATTTCTACCATAATAATAATGTTGCTTGCTTCATCTGTGATGTTTTCTGATAATGTTTTATGAGATTTTAGTTAATACATATGTTCAGAATGATGTACAAAGGAGCTCTATAATTATAAATATTAAAACATTTTTCCATCCTCAGGAAACATGTAAATTTTGGTAAAAGAATTTTACTGAAATATAAATAAATAGGAAACTAGTCACTTTGTCTTCCTTGTTTTACAGGCTTTTATACTCTCCATGAATAAATGACAAATTGAAGCAATGATAGCAATTGTTGGTAATACAAATGAAATGACATTTAGCAATCACTGGAATTATTATCACTTTGTCATAAGCTTTTAATTGTTTTCATCTTTATTTTTAATACAATAGCAATGTATTTTTTAAGTTTTTTAACTGAACATTTTTGAAGATAAATAGATAACTTTTTCTTTTTATTTTTATTTGTACTCTTAACAATTGCCTAGGGAAAATGAAGTGTCCATTTGTCATGCTATGGTATGATGTATGAACTGCAGTACCGGAAAACCTTCTTCTTAAGGAAGACTTGAAATTAGGGTGTACATGAAAAATATCAGACTCTCTCTCAGAATGAGGCAAACCACAAAACTTTGCCAATTTTAGTTGTCTTTCTACATCAGAGTTATGTTTAAAATCAATCTCAATATGGCAAACACAGTTAGTCAACTTTCCATTGCTGTGATAAAATATCTGATAAAAACAACTTAGAGAAGGAAAGGTTTATTTTATATCATAGTTTCAATTACTTCAGTCCATAATCTTCTATTGCTGTAGCCTTAAAGTGAGACAGAATATCTTGGCTAAGATGGTGTAGCAGAATAAAGAAGTTCACACCCTGGTGATGAAGAAGCAGACAGAGAACAAAGAAGGGACCAGGGATAAGTTATATTCTTCCAGGGCATGCTAACAATAAGCCACTTTCTCCAACTAGATCTCACCTCTTGCAGTTTTCACACCTCCAAATGATGCTATCAAATTACTCCTCTATCAGTGGATTCATCTCCAGATGAGGTGAGAACCCTCATGATCCATTTTCTTCCCACGAGCTGAACATTGCTACACTGGGGACCATGTCTTCAACAAGAAATATTCCAGTTTCAAACCACAGCACAACATTGAAGAGGAAGAATATGCAAGACTATAAAACATTGCCTTTCACCTAAAAACATTTTACCCCCCTAAACTGTGGGCACTAGTGAACAGTACTGATAAGTGGTTCATATGGAACTTACTGCAATGTTAAAATGAAGTTTTAGAACATATAGAGATCATGTGACTTGTGTTATTGATTACTACCTGTTTTTCATTTAATGAAGCATAAGTAAATGACTGTTCCTGATCATGGAAGTTGGGTCCTTGACAAAGCCATGCAGAACTTGTACACCATTTCTGTATATGACAGTTGAACATACCTAATCAATTGAGGAACTTCATGAAAAAAGGAAAGAGCTAGTTTTGATAGAGTGTGATACAATGATATTTCACCAAGACAGAAAAACGTTGGTTGTTTAAAAAAACGGTAGTCATAGCATCTTATTCTTTTTATGTGAACTTGGTTAGGATAAAGTCCTCAGCTATGTAATAAAAAGTCAGTTTGGGGAAAGATATGGTTAAAGTCCATAATTATTTGATTTTAAGTAAGTCCATAATGATTTAGACTGTCCTAAAAAATGTGAGTGGGCTTAACTCAATCTCTTGTAAGTCTTTAAGAGGAAAACTGAGACTTCCCTTTAAAAATACTCTTCTATGGATAACTGAGTCAGCAGAGCTCCAGCCTGTTGTTTCTGAGGCTGGTCCTGCAAATGATGGACTTGCCTGACCAGCCCCTTCACTTCCTTATGCCAATTCCTAAAAGAGATATGAATCACTTCATACATATTCCAGTTAGTTTTTCCTTTTCCTCTAATATAGACCCATATGATTCTCCAAGACTTTCATTTGATTAAAGATTCAAAAACTTCCTGCAAAATCCCCAAAGGGAAAGTAAATGATTCCTAATATTATCACCAAATACATAATGGAAAGCCAACAACAACAATAGAAATAACAACAGTAGAAGCAAAAAAATAAACACATGGGGATCCAGGAAAAACATGAAGCAGAGTAGGGAACTGAACAAGCAGACATAGAATGTCAATGGGCTTCAGTTTAGAAAAGAGAAGTGTGGCATCCCCATTAGATCCGTTACCACAATCTTCCCTCCCCCCTTTCTCTCTCTCTCTCTCTCTCTCTTTCTCTCTCTCTCTTCCTCTCTCATTTCTGTCCTTCGTTTCTAAACATGTTATTCCACATTCAGGTGTCTGTGTCACTGTACACTGCAATATCAAGTACGAGGGCAAAGATGCACTCTGAGTGGGATGACCTCTCCACTCTGTGTCCCATTCCTCTCTCTGTGATAGGCAGAATCCTAAAATGGTCGAAATTACCCTCACCCTTTTATAATGGCAAAAGAGTTTTTGCAGATGTAATTAAGGTGCCAGTTGATCATAAATAGAAAAAGAGGGTGCTGCTACTGGCTTAATGATGGGGGTGGGAGTTTGTAGAAAATATCAGAGTAGCTTGTACCATGATGACGGAAAGGACAAGTAGGACAAATGTCCCTATTTGCTTACCTTCTGTCAGCCAGGAGTTCCTCTCAGACAGTACTGCCTGCTCTCATCCTTTGCACAGGGCTTCCCCTCAATTTTAAGGCAGCATCAGCTACCCCCTGCCCCATGAACATAAAAGGTGATTTTTCCCTAGACCCTGCAAATAAAAGTCCAGGCTGCCTGAAATCTTGACTTCAACCTCATGATATCCTAATTGAAGAGCACAGTGGAGCCTGCCCAGACCAACTACTCTACAGAATCATGATATATATGTTGGTGTATGCTGTTCTGTTGGCTTAGCGTTCTCAGTAATCGGTTGCACAGCATGAGAAACTAACATCATGTTCATTGCAAGACATTTTGAGACTTCCCACTTCATGGAACACATTATATTCTTATTTGATCATAAGTGCTTAGCAAAGGGCAGGACACATAGTATATGTTAAATATGTGAAGGAAAGGAATGCCACCAAGGACCCTAATGCCCAGCCTTGCATGACTCAGACTGTTCTTGATCTCTGAATATATATATATATATATATACTGAATCAACAGAACTCATGTAAACAAAAGGTAAGACTGGATACATCCTGTTTTTAACATAAATTCGTACATGAAATTCCAATAACACCATACATATCCCATTTTAAATTTTAGTATGCATTAAATTATGCAATTGAGATTAATATAGATTAATCAGATTAATCAGAGTTAAGGAAATGTGGCTTATATAGAAAGGACTCCCACATGCCCTACTCTGAATCGTAGAGGAACGAGACAGATGTGGAGTGGTGTTGTCCAGGAGTCTTAGATCTTCTCTTATTTGCACTAATTCCAACTTGTTAAATGGTCAACTCTAATAAAAGAAGCAAAATATATGTAACTATGTGGGGAGGGACTCATCTGTATTCTGAGAGATCCAGTGGTTAAAGAATCAGATGAATCAGTTTATATAGATGAACAAGGTCTCACATAAACTGACTTTTCAAATTATAAACACAATAATTGTTGAATTGTGGATATGTGAAAAGTTGTTTGGTCAAGGAATCATTTTGTTTGATTTTCAAGGCTTTCTTCAATGTACTTTAAGATTGACTAATTGGCAAATTATTCAAAGTGGGAACTTTGAAGAGCAGCTACTTCTAAAACCTCAGCCAGTATAATTTGGAGCCTTTGAGAATATTCCCTTGAGTGAGAAACAGGCCATCTCATGCAACAAAACTTTTCTACAATTATTTATAATATACTCTCTTTAATATGTTCATGTTCAAAACACTGGAAACTTCAAAGACATAAAAAAAATACTGTAGAAAATTGGTGAATCTCTAATTCCCCAATTGCCTGCATTCTCTTCCCACCCAGAACAAGTGGCCATCATGGTCCCATTAGGCCCCATTCTCAGAGAAATAGAAACCCTCATTGTCATTGGACAAAACAGTGGTTCCTCACATACCACCCTTGGTTATTTCCTCTTTGGTAAAGTGAGCCATTCTAGATCGTGTGACCTCAGGCTGGACTTCAAGTCATCACTATTCTATAACTGTCACATTTTTCAGGTAGTGTAAAATTCCTTGCTATTTAATAACTGCAAATGTGGGACAAGTGATATTACTTTTAAAACCTCAGTATTACAATTTGCAAAATTTGATCCAGCAATGTCTACATATAGAATATTTATAAAGATGAATGCAGTACATTTCAGTAAAACATTTAGGGGCTGGGGACATAGCTAAGGGGCAGAGGGCTTGCTTAGCATGTGTGGAGCCCTGATTCAATCACCAGGACTGCCATATATTAACTAATCAAAGATAAATATTAAAAGTTTGGGGTAATGATGTCTGTCTCATTCCACCGTTTTTCATACCCCCCCCCTCATTTTCCGCTTTGTAATCTAAAGTTCCTCCATTCTTCTTTCACCCCCACCCTCCTAAACTATATCATATCAAATCTATATCAAATCTATATCATCATCCACTTATCAGGTAAAACATTTGGCCTTTGTTTTTTTGGGATTGGCTTATTTCACCTAGCATAATAATCTCCTATCCATTTATCTGCATCATGAACAATCATAGAAATGAAAATTCGCACCTCATTTGTGTACAATGAATCAAAATGAAGTCTGTAAAAATTTTAAAAAAAAATTTAGGGAAGTACTATTGAATCATAATAAATTAACCTACCCCAGTTTACTGCATGAATGATGAGTTAGCCCCAAAGGACCTGGTATGCAGAGAAATCCAACCTCGCTTGTGTGCAAGCAGATTCTACTCTAACCTAAGAAGATAGCTGTGTAGCTAAGCAACGGAGCCTTAGCCTATAACAACATCCAAACTTGCAGCCAATCCCAGGCTGCAGGTTACCTAACTAGGCCCAAATAAAGCAATGCCAAACTACATGAGTCATAATTTCCTATCTTTCTGGCTATAAAAGGAGCTCATTCCATTGTAATACAAGCATTCTGAACCATGTTTAGTCAGAAATATTGCTGGATTCTACAGCCCTTTCCTTGAGCAAGTAAACTGAATAAGCTTCTTTTTTTTCCTTTTTTTTTAAACATTTCTTAATAATGTTATCTGCTATTAATATTAACAATAATAAAACTTTAATAATTTACAATATATTCACAAAATAATAGATGTAAGTATAAAGGTATCTGAATAATTGGCCAAATGTGATGACATATATTCATCTTCTGCCAAAATTTCAGAATGTTTTCCTATTAATTGATGATATGAAATTTTGAAGAATCTTAAAGTTACTAACTAAATCTAACTAAATATTTAATATTGGAAAAACTGTGTTTTCTATGGAAGATTATCGTTCTTTGTATAATGCTTTTTAGTTCTGATAAAAAATGAATTAATGTATAAATGTCAATAAGTAACTAAACTCAAGTTTTGAACAAAAACAAATCATTTATTTTGCAACTTCTGATAGTGGAAAAATAAATGCAACTCAATAACTTGTAGTATATATTTTTATCAAGTGTTTGAGGAATTCTCTCCTATTCTTATTAATGAAAGCATAAGCATGATTCTAATTAGCCTGAATATGCCCTGGAAATGCATAAATCCCTTCCTCAGAAATGAGAAATGAAATCTGGTCACCACCTTGAAATGCCAAATATATTCACAGAAGAAATGTTTTTTCCTCTAATTAAAACTATAGCTTCCATAATGAAAACAATATAATCAAAGATGAAATAAAATAATCAAGAAATGTTTTATTTCATTATGTAAGATACTATTTTAATAGATACATTAACAAAGAAACTTTTCCATCTCCTTTGAAGTTATAATGCATGTTTTCCTAATTTAAAAGGATGTAATTATTCAACCGAATAGATATTCCATGTTCAACTTATTATATCTCCAACTCAAATTACTAGTATTTTGAAGAATTACATACCAAATTTATAGCATAGATTATTTCAATACCATTACTTATTTCCTACAAGACTGGAAATCCTTTCTCTTCTTTCAGTGTATTCCACCATCAAGGTAATGAACTTCTTGTTGGAGTATGATTACAGTTTGTTCCCCAAACAAAACTAATTTTGGCACCTTTCATTCTTATTCTTTGGACTGGAGATGGATACTTATTGCTATATCATCTTGTTCCATAACTTCTAGAATCAAGCACAGATGCACTTTACTTTTTCTTTTTTCTTCTCTGTCTTTGCCCAAAACATTGTTATGCATCATGTCTAACGTAAGTCTTTGGCCTTCTTGACTTGATGCTGAAAGGACTCAAAAGTAAATTTAAATCATGGAAATCATATAAATATCTTAGGAAGAATGATAATTATTCAGTTATTTCATACAGCATTATGTTTTTCAATAATGGTCATAGCAGCAAAGAACTTTTGCACTTTGATCAAAATGCAAGCTGAGTTTTATTGTATTTTTTTAAGTTGACTTACATTTCAAGCCCATGTCTGAAATGTGTGCCCTTGTAGTGGTTTCTGTTCTCCACCACCTGCAGTTTATTCTGGATTCCAGATACTCTTTGTATTGTAATCCATCAATGTTGCAAACGCAGCCAAAGGTTAAATGTCAGGTTGCCTGATCTAGTAGGACTCTCACATACATCCATGCTTACACATTACTTCAAATAATAAAGTACAAATTTGCTAATTTTTAACCTTATCAAGTGATATTTTAAAGGTTAATAACAAATTAGAGTACAGTAATATCTATTGGTAAGTGAGGGTGGGACTTTGCTTCTATAAAAACAGTGATTTAGAAAACAGAGGTAAGACAATTATTGGGAAATTAAAAATCACAGGGTTCATAGCTCAAAAGCAAATGGATTTTTTGAACAATGACCTCAATTTAAAAAAAAAAAATCGTCTATGTAGACAACCCTAGTCTCTACATGCATGAATGGTTGTGTGCACACACACAATGAGTCAAGTGCCTGTACGTTTTTATTCATTTGCATGACAAATCCAAGAAGAAAATCATTGAGAGGAGAGTAGAGGAACCACGCTTTGGCTATTTTTTTGTTGCCTTACATTACATAATAAAATTATTTACTTTTCAATCTCCTTATTATTGCATAAGAATTGGGGAGATCAGCTTGCTTATACCATTGCCAGAGCACAGCCATTAACAAGAATATAGCTTGGTGCCAAACTAAATTTCATTTTTTAAATTTTCTTACAAACTGTTGCCACAATAATGAGAATACTAAAATTTTGTAATGTTTTTAATGATTTCTGGAGGGAGACTGCCTAAGGCATTGGTGAATTGCCTTTACTTTTCTCTGTTGTAAGAAATGGATATAAGTTTTAATATCTTTACTTCAATTCATGAATGATGAAAATGGACAAATCACATGTATTAAAACACACTGAAAATATTAGAGTAGGGTGTTTCTTTTTACTGTTTCCAAATAATGCCATGTGTTTATCACTTGAGTGTGTTTATCACTTGAGTTGCAATGTGGGCAATATATAGGGGAAAATATGATTATATTCTGTAAATTCCCATCAAAACAATTTTGTTATACTAGAGAAAAATATACATATATTCAGGAAATATTTTGTGACAATGCAGAAATTTTAATCATTAGTTCCTCTTTACATTACATTTTAATGTATATTTATGCTTATGTGCATGAAAAATTATCCCACAGTTAACAATAAAGGAGGAAATTCCCACTTTACAATATTCATTGTAGTGTAGCTGGTAGATTAGATTGAAAATTTGGAATGGGAACAACATCAATTAGCTCAAATTTGTACCAACTTCCATTGGGTGAGACATTATTAAACACAGATTATAGAGAATTTATGAAGAATAACCATGGTTTTCTTAATTATTTTAATGATTATTTCTTTCATTTTAATTTAATGGGTATTCAACAAACTGTTCATTAGGGGATTATATGTTTAATATTACTAATGAAATTAAATGAAAAAGATATATAGTACTGCTAAAGTACCATCTAAGAAAAATGCTACTGCTAAAATAACTCTTTGTTTAGTAGGTACCAAGAGATACATATGAAAGTCATATTTCATGTGGTAGTTCTTCTATTGGAATCTATTAAAATATGAATCTATTAAAATATTTTTCCCTTCCTCGTTGTAGAGGCATAAACTCAAAGCTTGCTCTTTTTATGCATGGTGAGATGTTATAAGTGACTTCTAAATTAACAGAATCGAAAAATTGCAAAAATTAAAAACTTTGTCTTATATAAATACAAAAACAAAACTCTTTCTTGATCTGCTTCAATTGCAATGACTAAACCAACCAACCAACACAATAAATTATCTACCCATGTATCAATCTAAAATCATTGCTACAATGAATGAATTCAGGAGGGTGGAAATCTATATTGCACATAAAGAATCATGACCATTATAGAAGCTCATTACAGAAGGATTAGCATAAGTAAAAATAGAACTATTTCATAAGGCATTTTATATATTCCCTAACCTATTAACAAAGACACTTGTGTTTTTTATTTTATTCCTTTAAACACAATCTGTGTTAGTGATTTACATTCTTAAGGATCATAGACATATCCTAAGTTCATTGCATTTCACATCTAAGATACTGTGAAATAACTAGAAAGGAACAATGATTTTGTTACCTATTTTATATTTGTATGTTTTGTTGGACCTTAATAAAATATTAGTTATTTTCATGGTTTTTTAAACAATATACACTTCTATAAATTTTATTTTAATTTCCTAAGAGATGTACATAACAATATTTTAAAAATTGCTTTGAAATATTTCAGATACCTTTGAAATGCAGCTTTGAGATATAAAATTATGAGTTTATATATAAATCATTTCTAAGAAATAACAGGGAAAATGAAAGTCTTAAAAATTATAAGTGATAAAAACTATCAAGTGAATCAATATAAATGGTTCTAATGCTATTAATAATTGTCTAATTAGCAGAGAACCACTATTTCTAGCATAGACCTTTGGGAGAACATTAATAATGGTAAACCCTGGTTATTGAGAAAACATTAACAATTTTTTAATAGTTGACTATTCTGACAGTTCTTGAAATTGTTCTGAAGTGCTTTTACATTGAAACATTGTGCTAGAAATGGTTGTTTTAATTTGTGGATGATCCAACCATGGTGAAAAGAAAACACTGTCCTTTCATCATGGAGACCTGCATGCACGTTCTCTCTTACAGCTAACGATCATGTCTTTACTTCAATGTATACTTATTGAAATTTGTGATATAAGGAAAACCAACCTCATTTTTATTGTGGCAATTTTATATGAGACATAGGGACCTCAGGGCCTAGCTAAAAGGAAATTTCACTCCGGTCAAGTCATTGAATGTTTCAAGCAAACCCTAACTTCTCAGCTTCTACTTTGTCAGTAAACTGGAAGCATCCTCTCAAGCCCATAGTTTACTAATAAAAATGTCATCAGTAAGTCAGTGTTACTGCTTTTTTACTGTTTGATATAAAAATAAAACAATATTAATGTGAGTGATCAAACACCAAATGTCATCTCTTCAGAGTCAGAATAGTATTTTATAGAGACTCTCCTAAGGTACAGTATTTTTTTTTTTTTTTTGAACAAGAGGAACAGCAACATTTTATCGGTGTCATACCTATATTTTTGATGGTGAATGATATAAAGTTGGACAAGGAAAACTAGATAAGGCCTATAAATTCCAAGACAACACACAGAAATGTGACTCATATTTTACAGGAGTTCAGTTGAAACTCAATGGGTTGACACTGTTCTGTCTTATAATCATAGTAAGCAAACTTTGACATGCACCCCAAGGGACTAGACTCCATCCTCTGAAATAATTATCATTCCAAAATCCCAACATTCTCATTTATTAATAAATGCATATGATCAATTTGAATTAGTTTACATAAAGCAAAGTTCCCATGGCTATATTTTAAAAATCTGGTATGGAAAATTGAAAGTGAAGAAAGTTAAAAATATTATGACGATGGTCAATTTTTCTCCTTTTAAAAAAATGCATCTTGTAGATTATTAAATTCTTTTAAGTACCACTTTTAGGATATTTAATTACCTTAACTGATATTATGTAATGAACATAAAAATTAGACAGCAATGTAAAAATATATTATGTATACACATGGATCTATATTTATACTGCCTTAGATTCTTTCTTCTCTCTCTCTCTCTTTTTGTTTTTTTTTTTTTGGTACTGGGGATTGCATCCAGGGCCTGCACTTGCTAAGTGAGTGCCCTACAATTGAACTACATCCCTCCAGTTTAGATCTGTTCATGTGTCCATCTGTGTACCTATTTATTTGTCTTTAATTTTTCAAAGAAAAACAATAAATTTAGATGCCATAAAGGACATAGACAAATATACTAACATAAAATGGAAAATAAGAAATTAAGAAATGTAAATAACAAATTAAAATATAATATCTACTAAGTTTGAAAGACAAAATGATATTTTTATTATAAAGATATACATACAAACTAATAAAGCACATCCATACACACATATCCTGCAAAACAATAAACACCTGAGAAGAGATGTACACAGATAATGCAGTGTGAAAAGGGAGACACATTCAGAATGACTTAAAAGCAAATGAAATAATATTCAATCATCCTAGAGAAATAATGCATTATTATTTTCACATTCCTAAATTTTAGATCATCATCTTGTTTAGATGGAAGTTTATTTCATTTAATGTATATGCTAAAACTGAAAATTTTCTTTGAAAGTCTTTGGGGAGTAACAAACTTCTATACATATATGTTGTGTTAGAAATGGTTATTATATATTTTATATATGCTATTTAAAAATGATATCACTGGAACAATGAAATAACACTATAAGGATGATTTCTTTGAGGAGAAAACCTAGATGGTTATGGAAAGGAATTGAAGGAAAATAGAATTCTCATGGCTATTTTTTTGAATTGTGTACCATGTGTATGTTTACGTAGGCAATAAAAGTAAAATGTAATTTTCTAAAATAACCTTCAAAATAAAAAAATAAAAAAATAAAAAAATAAAAAAATAAAAATAATACATCCATAGAATACAGTACGTCATGTAATAATTAGTATATGAGGTAAACAGAAACAGATTGGCACCTTCAATTAAAACAATAAATAATCTTATATGTACAATATTGCTTCAAATATACTCCCTTAATCAACAATAAGGGTAATTTTTAAAAAAAAATTTAGAGTCATATTACAGTAAATGATGCCATGTCTAAAGAATGAATGGGGGTAGTCTAAAAGGGAATGGTACACATTCACCTTGAAGACATTTTTTAAGAAATGCTAGTGGTCTGATTTTTCAACTTCTTCACCCAAATTGTTTCCCCTTTTGACTTCAGTTTGGTCTCCTCAAATTTCATAAGTTGAATTCTTTTTTTTTTTTTTTTCACTTTTTATTGTTTTGTTTGTTTTTTTATTTTTAAGACTGCATTTTTGATTCGTTGTACACAAATGCGGTCATAAGTTGAATTCTTAACCCTGAAGGTGATGATATTTACAAGTGGGGGGAGTGGGAGCAGTTGCTGCTCTAAAGGACTCTCCAGGGAACTGCCTTCACCTTCCAGCCTGAGAGTGCAGTGAGAAGTGAAAGGAGGTTTGTCCACTTACACTCCTACTGTGCAAGTACATCTACCTGTCTGCAAGTGTAAGTAGTAGCGTAGGTAGACTGGACACAGCAAACATTTCCTCCAAGTTATTGCTATTATTATTTCCAAATGATTGACCTTCTCTTCTCACTGGCATGTTTCATATATTTAAATTTAATTGAACTAAACATAACAGAAAATTAAGGCACAGAGCCAGCATCCTCCTCTGCTGCCTCTGAGATATGAGTCCTCAGCAGATATTGAAGTGCCTTAATTGATCTTGCCAGCCTCCATAACACTGAGAAAACATATAAGCTTTTATATGGGATACATCTGATGGTATTTTTATTACAGCATCTTGAACTAAGTAGTTTTTCCTGTGAAAAGAGTTGATAAAATGTGATATTGATGGGTGTGAATAAATGTTAGAAAATTCACTCTGACAAAGAAAAGATGATGACGATTATGTACAGAGCAGGTCATATTATAATATTATGAAGTCCTGGTTGTAATACAGAAAATCTTAACTGGATTCTAATACGTTCTTCATTATGGTGTGGCAAATGGCTTATTGTATTGCTCTTCTTAATTCTTGTACTTGTAGTGTAGGTAGATTGTACACAGAAAAAATTACCTCCAAGTTATTGCTAATATGATTACCAAGTGATTGACCTTCTCTTCTCTCTGGCATGTTTTGTATATTTGAATCTAATTGAACCAAACATAACAGAAAATTCAGGCACAGAGCCAGCATCCTCCTTGATTGACCCTGTTCTGAATGCCAACTCCTGAAGGAGCTTCAAGAGCAGACCAACTTCTCTAGGCAGTGTTTAAAATAGATTCGCTGCTAAGGCAACACAAGGAGACCATACACCTGCTACAACTGGGAAGAACTTCTCTGAGATTACATGTGTTTATCAGTAGGCAAACATTATAATTTGTCATGGGTATGGCTCTTCCTCATGAAGCCTGTACAACACACTGATTATTTTAGATAGAAGCAGCAGGAGTAATTGTACAACAAATCCATCCTTTTTTCAAAGCTTGATAGTGATAATAATTGAAGTGAATAACAAACAATCTTGGGTGTCTTAAAGACCCCTCAAACAATTCTCTGTGTTAACAGATTATGGGCAGGCTATGGGAAGGAAAGCAATGGCACCAGGAGGGTTTTTCCTTGCTAAGAGGTAAACACAATCTGTTTTATCTTAGGTATGCAGGATTTCTCTTAGGTGAGTTTTATCTTAGGTGAGTTTTATCTTAGGTGTGTTTTATCTTAGGTCTGCTAATTTAAAAGAGTCAATATGGACATAACAAGGCCAATTTTGCCAAGAGGAATTCATGTACTAGAAGTTGAATTCAAAATTCATAAAATACAATAAGAAGAGCCTTATTCCACATATTTTCAATCAGTCACATGTTTAGTTTAACTTGTTAGTTTGAGAGGTAGTAGAACTTTTAGCTTTAGAGTAAGTGCCCAAACTTCGTAAAACTAGGTGTCAGATATTGTTAAAACTTTTAGTACTAAAGAAGATACCGAAAAAGTTTCTTCTCAAAATGATTACATCTTAAATTTGGATATTAGGGAAAGAAAAATATTTTCGCATGAATGAATTATCTTTAGAAAATATTCTTCAGGAAAATTGAAAAAAACATGAAAGAATGTCTGGCAAAAAATAGAGTGATATACTGGTCTTAAGAAAGATGGACATTAGTTACATAAAAATGAGTAAAATTTTTGGCTCTTCCTCAGGCTGATGACAGCATAGTCCTTGGATGCACCCACACCCAAAGAGCAAAAGAGGAATGACATCCTCCTACGGTTTACCCTCTATCTTTGAAGCATTGGTATTTCCCCTGAAAATTCCAAGTGAGTTTCCTAACTAGAATCAGGCACAGCCTATCTGAAATGAAAACTCTTTACAGGATATAGGACTATTAAATAAATTAATTTTAGAGATACGTATTGATAAGCATCCACTGAGGCACAGAGCACTGTGAAGGAGAAAGGAATACTGAACAACATTGGAATTCTATGAAGAGGAGGGCAGGCAGGAAGGAATCAATGTTAAATAGGGCCCCTCACAACTCTGTCACTCTAAGACTCAATGTTAAAACATATTAAAATTCAAATCAGGATTACAATATTCACTGCCTCTTAGGAAAAGGGAGAGATGTCACATTCTATATATTATAGTCCTTTCCATTGTAGGGAATTGTAATTTAATACTGTTGATGAAATTAAACTGCAAAAGAAACATAATATTTCAGGTGCAATGTTGCCTTGCCAAAGTAGTTACAATCACAAGATAAACTGAAAATACTACATAAGGTAGTGAAGCAATTCAGGTCTACAGAATGATGACCTAGGAGGTAACAAATGCACTGGGTAATGCAGAAGAAAAACACATTTCTTTTCTTTTTTCATCTCCCTTCTACCTTAACTAGAATTTTAGAGTTCATTTAAACTAATACAATTCCAGTTCCTTGTACAGTATTTTCAATAGCATTAGCAGAATCTTTCTCAATACCATATCTTGCAGTCCCTGCATTTTCTTCCTTAGTATAAGTTTCCGTATCTTCTATACTAAAGGCTGACGAAATATAATTATAGATACAGTTTATTAAAGTATCGACAACTTATAGAAATTGTTTTCCACAAAAGCAATACCATATTCCTCTGAAAATTATTTTTAAAAAGAAAAATTGTGCTTTTGAAGTATATTTTATGTAATTCTTATATTTTCTCTACTACACTATAGATTACCTTTTGCAATGGAGAAATCTGAGTAGAACTGTAAAGATTTGTTGGACTTGCTCTGTATTGGAGTAAATACAATATCTACTAACATGACAAATGACTCCAGGGGCTTGGGAGCCTGAGGCAAGAGGACATCAAGTTCAAAGTCAGCCTCAGCAATTTAGCAAAACCCTGTCTCAAAATAAAACATGAAAAGAATGATGAGGGTGTGGCTTTGTGATTAAGGGCCCCTGGGTTAAACCACTACTACAAAAAAGAGGGGGGGACTCCAGATTACTGGTCATTGTGCCTATGAGAAGGTTAATTCAAATATTTTGGTAATATCTATAAATGTACACTATAAACTGAATTAATTGTAATCAAATATCTACTATTACAATTGTAGTAAAAATGAAGAATTTTAAAATAAATTGCATAATTAACTTCTTGAAGTCATATCTAGAATATTCATATTCTTTTTGTGGTCATTATAAATTTTCATAATATTTAAATCATGTATTAACTGGTTGAGCAGTTTTTAGTACTATCATTTATAGGGACAGGAATGTAATAACATCTTCACCAACATTTTCCTAACTACCTTTTAACAGCATTGTTTTTATAATAAGCTATAAAATTAGTAACACTGATATGCACTGTATGTTTTATTTATATCTATTTTAACCAAACTCAGGGTCTTATTCCTAATTGGATGAGGAATAAGGAATGAGGAATTTCTTGTATTTGCAATAAATAGTAGTCAACCAATAAGAATGTTTTAAAAAGCATATAGTGGGTGCTCAAATATGAAGAAATTATGAAGTTATTCATAAAGTACAAAGATATATACATGACACTGGATTTTTAAATCAATTTAATGACATTTATAAATAGATTGATACAGAAATGTTTCTGTTTTAATTTATTTTAAAATGCCACTTTCATTTGAGATCATTGTATTGAATCACAGCTCTCCACAGGCATTTTAGCATGAAGTACAACTAATAAAGCTCAGAAACTTAATTTTAGGTCATTAAATTTAATACAGCCATGCCAAAATAATAGAAAATTATGTCCATATTGCAAATTTTTATCCCTTAATCCATTTGTCCTCAGTGTGTGTTATAATATTAGGACTAGAACCATTTTGGAGCTTGTATCCTGGCTCCTTCCCCAGTCTTCCTAGTGGAAGCCTGGGTGCACTGGGGGGCTTTGGCCATGGTAAGGCAGGGGTCTCCTCCTTGCTCCTCTTCCTCCAATGCAGTACACCCCAAACAGTGACAGCCACTTCTAGTCTGCGTCTTTTCTTGGCTTTATCAGTACCAGCCTTGCCATCCTATCCAGTCCCCTCAAAGATTCCAACTGCCTCCAGGCCACCCTCTTTCCCACCAAGACACTGAGCTCTAATTCTGCAGGGTGTTTCAGCTGAGATGCTGGCTTCGTTAAGCCCTCTTCATTTCTCTCAGTCTTGTTCTATGTTGTAGAAAATATATATATATTTTTTGCTTCAGGTTTAGGCTTTGATTCCCTCTCTCTCTCTCTCTCTCTTTCTCTCTCTCTCTCCCTCCCTCCCTCCTTCCCTCCCTCCCCCCGTCTAACTTCCCCAGTGCTTATAATATTAAATATTAAATACCTGCTGTACATAGAGCCCCTTGTCTTTGTTTTGTTTTGTGTTAATTCTTGACTGGGCTCTGAATAAAGCATTTCAAACGAATGCTCACTCTCTGAGTTGTGAATGTCTAAAACTTTCCAAAACCCATGAACAACTCATTATTCCTTCATTTACTCATAACAGAATCTTGAATTAAACAGCCTTATTTGGAGAAAGATCTCAGTGGGAGAAATATTGGACAAGTCACTAGAATGTTGTGTAGGTAGTGCTGATGTCAAACAATGTCAAAATAAACAAACAATGTCAAAATAAGAAAGAATATTTTAAGAATAAATAAAATTTATCATCAAAATTCCAGGTACAGTTAAAGTAGAAATCAGATGTAAGGAAAAGTAGGACTATGAGGGAAAGGAATTAGGGGAAGAAAAGGTAGTGCATAGAAAGCAAGGAGATAAAGAAGAAAAATAGTATGTGAAAAATTGATTACAGGATTATTTCAACAAATCCAATGTAATTTGATAGTGGAAATAAAAGATGAAATCACTCACAAATGTCAATTGAGATGTTTTCCAAACTTTTAATTTAACAGTTAATATCGAAGGTAAATAAATGATTTAAGGGTCAAAATTGCAGTTACAAAACAGAAATTTGTTAACATTTTTGTCAGAATTGTATCCTGACTATCAATATATGATCTCTGAAAAATTATTCAATATCTTACAGTTTCCATGTGCATGTACAATGGAGATAGTTGTTTTCCAATTCTAATATTTAAGTTCATACAAAATAAACACAGATCCATGAAGAGTGTGTCATATAATAACAACAACAAATATGTTTCAAAAATAGCTTCTTGTTTTCAGTTCATACTTTAAAGTGAAGAGGTTGAATGAGTGTAATTATGAGTCATCTGCTAGGTACTCAGACGTTAGCAAGTGTTACTGAATTCTTGTCCTGTACTGGTCTCTTTGCTGCAAGGACTGGGGAAAGAAGCACAGCTCAAAAAAGACTATATATATGTATATATATATATATATATACATATACACGTATATATGTATATATGTATGTATATACATGTATACACATACACAAATATACATACACTACATATATAGTCCATTATACTCTGTGTGTGTGTGTGTGTGTGTGTGTGTGTATACAGTACATTGGACATGTCTTTTTAGTGAGGGTAAACAATAAATGCATAAAATATTGGACCGTTCTGACCATAGAAAAACAGAGCACGGCAGGATGTTGGAGAGAAAGAGCAGAGAGAGGCTATATATTAATCTATTTAGCATGGTCAGAGAATGCTTTCTGAAATTTATTATTTGAACAAAGAGCCATCAGAAATGATGTACACAGGTGTCAAGGAAAAGCTTTCCAGATGGAGGGAACAGCAATGTGAAGTCCCTGAAGCAGATCTTGCTGGCATGCTAAGAAAGGCAGGAAGAAGATTGTAGCTAGAACTTGTGTCCCAGAGGATGTTCTAGGAGGAGAGATGTTAGAAATGTCGGAGGAGAAAGGACTATGTGAGGCAGTACTGGTTATAGTTTGGATTTAGAATTTTATTTGTAGAGAAATGAAAAGATGTTACGGTATTTAAGAATAGGAAGTCTCTTCTCTGCTTTAAAATACAGAAAATTTGGCAAATTTATAATCTTCAGCAAAATTATAATCATTCAACTCATCTCTTTCAATTTATCATGAGGTTTAAAATCACAAAGCTAATAAAGGTAATAATTTAAACATGGGAAAAAATAAGAAAAGATGAAGATATAGGACCCAGGATGAAAGCTGAGCAATATCTGGAGAGTGGTTTCCAATAAAAGAGAGAAATGGCTTTGAGTGGATTACAGATATGATTTTAAGGAAATATACGGAATTTATTGAAGAATTTGATGAATAACAACAAGAACATCACCACTATGAACTGAAATTAGCAATATTAACACCTTCGAAGCTACAGTGCTTCCATTGGTTCAGTAAGTAATAGATGATAATTGCAGAAATAAAGTAGAACCAAAGACATAAAGATCTTATACAGCAAAATTTTCCTAAATGTATGTCATTACCATGAGGTTGAGCTTGACTTTCTTTGCTTTTTATTGTCTTTTTTTAAGTTATAAATAATATTGGGATTTATATCCCAATGTTACATATAATTTTGACATATTTATAAAGGCATGGAATATAATTTGCTCTAATTCAGTCCCCAACACCACCCCTTTTCCTCCTTTCCTCCCTCTCCCTCTTCCCTTCACTCTACTCTACTGATCTTTCTGGTATTTACTTTCAACTTATTTTATTGTTAGCATCTTGTGGATGTACACGATGGTGAACTTTACTATAGTAAACTCATATATGTATGTAGGAACCCTATATTTTAAAAAATGTGTCTGGGAATGGAGGAAGCATTCCCCAAGGGAAGCCCCATGAGATCTGGATGGATTCTTCACTGCAGATATACATTAGCAAGGGAATTGATGTTCACAAAGAACTTGCCCAGATTTATTATCCTCCTGTTTAAGTTCATCAAAATCAATGAATAAAAGTAGGAAGATTCATGACCTGAACAGTTGTGGTGAATTTTGCTGTGACAAAGAGGGATTTGATGAGTGGTTTAATCATTTAACAAGAAGACCCAACAAAGCAGACTTAGCTGAATCTAAACGTTGATCTTGGGGCTCCAGTCCACACCAAAATTTACATTAGCCATCTAGACAATGAATGCTCACATCCACCCAAATGATACAACAAATATTTTTCTTTTTAAGTAAGAATTACATTTTGAGGTCTACTTGATATGATGAGATTCTATACCACAGTTAATTAATGGAAATGAAAATGGCTATTAATGACATATTCTATATAAGGCACTGGAGAAGATACACTTGTTATTGAGACATAATATCAGCCTTAATATTTTTGTAGTCTAAAATACTTTAATCAACACTTCATTTAAATGTAATTTCCAGCTCTAATGTAAGGTGAGCTTAATAACACGTGTAAAAATTTAAGATGGGATATACTAGAGTACAATAGAAAGGATCTAATGTGAAAACAAGTACAGAACAAAAAATCCCAATAAACTAACCTCACAGTGCAGTTTTTGAAAGTTCAGCTTTACTTTAATGAACATTTTATTTTTTTCAAAAAAATTATTTATATGACAAATATAATAAAGACAACATTGAAAATATAGTATAAATTTGGTCTCCCAGCATTATTACTAAAATAAAACATTTAAATCTTTTAAGCTAAATCCTTGAAAATGAAAGAAACAAGAGAAGTAATAAATATTCAACTTCTCTTTTTTTTTGTACCAGGGTTTAAACACAGGATCATTTAACCACTAAGCCATACTCCAGCCCTTTTAAAAATTTTGGGGTTCTTTCTTTTTGTTGTTGTTGTTTATTTACTTTTCAAGACCGTCTTGCTAAGTCGTTTAGGACCTCACTAAATTGCTGAGGCTAGCTTTGAACTTCCAACCCTCCTTACCTCAGCATCCCAAGCCTATAAGATTAACAAGTGTGTGTCACCATGCTTGGCTCAACATTTTGTTTTTATTCTAAACAGCTTCTAAATTTTGGTCAAGCACATAATTCCTTTTAAGTCATTATTAACTGTGTTGCATGAAAAATTTTTATAATGCAATCTCTCAATAAAGACTTAAGATGCTAAATTTTCAAATGAACCTGTTAGAAATTAAATTTACTGTTACCTGCTTTTTGTAAATATTTTATTATAAACTTTTGTTGTGATCAATTTTTCCATAAATATTTTGGTGATCTTCAGGAGAATGGGATGAATTTTTGTTCAATGAAATTGGTATTATTATGAAGAAATAGATAATATTTCACATTCAAAAGTCTTTAAGAGAATGATTAGATCTATGAATTAATCACATCAGTCTTCTCAATTACATAAATAAAATTTCTGGACCAAATTATGTTATAAAATATGTGTATGGTTATCTACAAGCAGGTATCTAAGACTCATACATTTTAATTCTAAAAAGACCTTCCCTGTTATTTATAAGACAAGTAAATTCTCTGGGACTATTTCTGATCCACCCCTAGGATCAGAAATAGTCCCAGAGAATTTACTTGTCTTACTAAAGGGCATAAAGTGGTTAAAGTCCACACTAACATTAAAATTATATAAAATCTACTAGGGTTGCCACACATCCACTAAACTTATAGTAATTCCCCCTTCTCTTCTCATGGACTCCTTAATTCAAATAACTCCAATGTCCATTGCCTGAGTACAGCTTCATTACATTTCTCATGAGCACATAGGGCTAGCTACCCTACTCACGGGGCCTGAAGAAAAGAATTTGACAAATTTGAACTCTATCTCTTCTCCATATTCATAAATCCTTTGACATAAAAAATTAACTCTTTTAGTGTCTGGTGCATTATTTTATTATAGAAGAAATTGTCATTTGGGATGAAAAATATGTGTAAACATTACTGGTTTTAAACAAATATTCAGATCATGTGGAAGATAAGTGCTTAGTCTCAAATGAATAAATCCTGCCTCAGTATATGAAAAATTCAGTACCTTTATGGTGAAGCCTCAAAGGCTTGAATTTGGTAATCTACCTTTTGTAAGGCAGACCATTTTAATGTCAAGCCTATCTGGTTTTCACATTTTGGATTATTTTTAATCATTAATATTTCAAACACTAAATACCAAGAGATTCCCAGGAGCATTTTCAGAATTCCAGAACAATTTCAGGGGATATTTCAAATCAGAGGGAAAATAATGCATTTGTAACCTCTGTAGTCCTTTCTTGTCTTATACAAAGGGCATTTGTGCATAAATACATGCTGAAAAGTCTATTTTTACTTGATTGATTGGACATGATCACTCTGGATACCACATTTTTGGCTGACCCCAATGAATGAAATATTACATTAAAATAAAGAAAGAAGTGTAAAATATAGGACAAGAATACTTATTTGGGGAATTATACTTTAATTTATTGAGAAATATGTCAAAAATATTTTCAAGGTTCTTAAAAATTCTCCAAATTATATAACTATACATTAACTGCTGCTTTATTACACCACCCATATCTGGATTTATGTACTTTTGATCATCAGAAAAATATCTAAGCATTATGATAAACACCTGAATTTTCTTTAATCATTTGCATTTAAATGAAAATCAGGAAGATTTCATGAAAAATGTCCTGTTATGTGCTGTGTCTTGGCTCAGTGGTAGAGTTCTTGCCCCCCATGCCAAGGGGCCTCTTTTTGGTCCCCAGCATTACCTAAGTAAATAATAAGCTATTTTTTAAAACGTCATGTTGTGCCCAAATCTAATCTCACATTGTATAGGATTTCACTCAGCAATCTATTGTTCCTTTCCAAAATTTGCCATTTTGTAAGTATGAAATTTAAAACTTCAAATTTATATGTAATAATGAGTCTATAAACTGTGCAATTTTTCTGTGAATATCCAAAGAAAATGCTGTCACACAAATAGACTCACACAACCAATATCTTTTTAAACTGAGGAAAGTGACAAAAGTATCACTGAACCATAGTGTCAATTAATTTTAAATTCATAGAACAGCTGTGAATGTTAGAGCCACTGAGTTTTCCCCAGGACCCCTGTGAATTATCTGTCATGGTTAAAGGAAGCATAACAATTGCCACAGGTGTACCCAGAGGGTATGAACTCATAGGGAAGAGAAGAAAGAAAGTGGCATGGTCACGAAAGAATATGATTGAAGAAAGCTGCATGGGGGAAAGGAGATAAGGTAGGAGAAGAGGTGGAATTCAGAGGAGATATAATGAGAGCGCAGACAGAAGAGAGGAGATTAGGTTTACAAAGCAAGATCTGTATCCATGACTCAAATCTCTGAGAAGAAAATTTCTACACATCAAAAAGCCACAAGGAAATGGTTTACTTTGAATAGAATTTGAAGGCAACAATCAAATGTCAGTGTTGTGGCTACTTCCTAGATGTCTGATGTGATACAATTACTACTCCTGAATGGAATCATCATTCAACTGTGTTTCTCCAAAGTATAAAAAACAGAGCAGAGTTAATAATGCTTCAGTTGTTACTGACAGCCCACATTTAAGGTTCTGAAATTAATACTAAGGCTGATTTTCCTAGAAATGCAACAAATAAATTATATCCTTTTGATGATCATATGTTGGTAGATTGTATGTATTGATTGCATGAACTATACTTACAGATGATTAATCCATTTCTGTATTAATCCAACTTGAGTTATATTTGATGTCAAGTTAAAATGGAGAAAGGAATTCTAGTGCAAACTGGGGGCTATGGGAAGGCACTTAGAAATGGCGTCATGAATCAAATCTTAAGTAACAGTACTTTATCCAGAGATGGTGAGATGGTTAGGAAGTGTTCAGGAAAGAACTGGATATAATTTGCAAATGTCTCCAGATCTTTAAAAATGTGGTATCCATAGGAAAATGCAGACAGTTTAATATAATTCAATTATAATATAATTCATTACATAATATAATTATGCAATATGGAGTGGAAGATTAGGTTCAAGATTAAGAAAAGATTTCTTTGTTGATTGTGTGTGTCCAAATAAGAAATAAAAATTCAAAGCCTAGTGGTTTAAAACAATGAAAACATTCAGAAATCTGCAATTTGGATACAGCCTGGTAGGAAAAATTTACTACCCCTCCACTCAGAGTCAACACTCAGAATCCTCTGAAGTCCTCAATGCTCACTTGTTGTGCAGCCAGATGATGCTGGCTGTCACTTGAGACCTCAGTTGGGATTGTGATTAGAATCTGTTTGGGTGGATGCTGGGTTTTATTGGTATGTTTTGCCTTTTATAACTCAGTCTTATAATCATCCAGTTCTCCTTCCCTACTTATTATTCATTAGAAATGAGTCTAAATCTAATCTATATTCTTGAAAGGCAAATTAGACTTTGTCCCTCAGTGTGTAAATGACACCAGCATGTTGCTAGAAGAGCCTTTAGGAAAGGATATTTTGGCATAATCATCTTTGAGAAAAAAAAAAAAAAAAACTCATGCAATTGCTAAGAATGGTAAATGTATTTCAGTGGCTTTTGAACAGATAGGAGGCATCATAAGACATGTGGCATAAAAAGCTCTGTCTGGACATTTCAGGAGAAATGATAAGATAGGGCTTGTATGTAATGGAAGGGCAACCGTTTAAAAAGCCATTGCAGAAAGTAGCAATGACACCTTGGATTACAGCAGTGAACATGGGAAAAAAGGTCAGAGGCTAATGTACTTCTAGGAGAGTAAAAGTGACCTGCAAAGGTGAATGCTAGAGACAGGCAGAGGAAAATTGAATACAACATGTTCATGGAATTTGGAAACGATCTTAAACAATCTTAGCGTATGTGTCAAACACCCAACGAAGAAGGAAGATTGAAACAATATCCAAAGCTAATAAAGCACTGGAAACTTAAGAATGCAAACACAGAGAATATTAACTGAAGACATGGGAAAAGACTGGATGACAGCTAGAGGAAGCCATTGTAAAGCTAATACATTATTGTATTTACTGTTCTTTATTTTTAAATAGGTGATGGCATTTCATTGAATGAGGCTAAATTCACTTGGGAAGAGCTAGATTATGGAGAATGCAGAGGAAGGGTTCATTATGGACTGTCTACTGAGACTGATAGGAAGTTGGAAAGGTAAGATGCAGGTTAGTGGGACATGATTTGTTAAGGAAGAGAATCTGCTCAATAATATTGTGCAAATTACTAATTTTGGAGAAAACATCAGTGAACACTAATTGCTGCACATGTTGAGAAATAAGACACATGTGCAGGAATTTTTTTCTTTTCTCTTACTTGATTTTGTTACTATGAACTACATGAAAATGCGATCATTCCTTAATCTTTCTCTGGCTTGGATCTATAGGGTAGGGGTAAAAAAAAATAGGGATGGTATATTTTAAATGAACTAATTAATTAAAAAACAACTTAGATTGATGTCTCACATATAGAACTTCTCTATAATCATTAGACAATCTATTAAATCAAAGAAAATATCTCTGCAAGAACAAAGGTACTCTGATCATAGAAATAAAAGCAAAAGAAAACAGTGCTAGCCACAGGAACACATCTGCATTAAAAATATCTCAGTAGAGCTGAGTTGGATCTAACCTTTGGGGAAATATTACTTATCAGAAATTTTTAAAGAAGTTGAACATTACCCAAATAGCAGAAAAAAAGATGTAGACCCATTTTCTTGTGATTAAAATACTTTTAAACATATTCCTAAACACAGTGTATAATAATGAACATATGGGTAGTTTTCTAAATTCCCAAATAAAACCATATCTTAAAATAACATGTTTTTCTTAACATTATAGACATTAATATTGAATTTGTCTTCAAAAACAGCATTTAAATATACGGTTGGTGATTACTATTGCCATCACTTCTTATTTGAATGACTTGATGAATAAATGATTTTCTTTGTTCTCAGTTGACTCATTTTTGAAGATATTTCATCCATTGAAGATCCATTTTGAAGATATTTCATCCGTTTTTCAGGAAAAAAAAGGAAACAAGGACTACAACAGAAAAAAATGAATCGGGATAATAACGTTGGTTATCTGATGTTATATGTGTTCTAATTTCACAAGTGTTAAAGTAGAAAACAAAACAAGAACTGGACATGTGTAGTAAATAGATAAATCATTTTGTCTATGTATGGTTAGTGCGAATTTCTTTAGTGTCTGCGGTGTCATTATGGGTCCCAGTCTTCTTGAGAGGGAGAGAGAGGGAGAGAGAGAGATTTTAACACTTATTTTGTTGAATTAAAATTTCTCTCCAGATATGGGGGATTTTTTTCTGTCTCCCCAAGTTATTATAATTATTTCAACATCCCTCTGTTAATGAATATTATATTCAACAATCCAAATAATCAGTTGAAAGCTCAAGTTTTAGCTTTTATATTACTTTCCCTCTGGCATACTATATTCAAAAAATCACAAGTTTTAAAAACTCACTTCCTGAACCTCCCTCCCCAAGTGCCAATATTTTCTTTTTCTCTGCCAGAACCATCAGCAGCTCTCCCACAGCTTTGGAGCGGCTTCCTGCTACTGAGTTGGGACACTTGTCTCCTCTCTGGTTTGTTTTTTCTGCTTAAATGGAACCACTTATGTGATTCTTCTTTTCCCGAGCTCAGTCTCATCATATGATCCACCCACTTCAGGGATTCTAGCAATGTGTCCTCACTGGGCAACTGCCTCCTGTACTCTCCAGCCTCCTTGACTCCACACACTTCCTGCAGTTCTTGGTTGCAAGCACACTGACTTTAGTCCCTGACACCTGCCCTTATTCATCCTCCAGAGACCTTTATGATTGCTTTCCTCTCTCAGAGGAATGTCCTTCCTTGCCCCTCTTTTCTAAAGTACCTTTTCTTCATCTATGAAATCTTAGTTTCATTGCATCTTTAGTAAATTTTTTGACCTTTCTGACTTTGTGTATCCTATGCTGTCACTGACACTGAGCATTCTTCATTAAGACTCTTATTATAAGTATAATTTTACAGTTACTGGTGTCATTAACAATTAATATCAGCTTCCCACATTAGAACAAAATTTCACAAAGCGACTCTTTGTTTAGTATTTAACTTTGGGTGTTAGACATTAACATCATTTTTAATATCTGGCATCATATCCAAAGCATCTAGCACAGTGTTGGCCATTACTAATAACATTCTTAATTATCATGTGATGAATGAAACAAATTATTGTATGATTTAATATAATAAAATACAAAATATGATGCAGTTCCATGAGGTTATTTAAATTTTGTATTTATGAAAAAAGTTGTAACATTTAATGTCATAATTAGAATTGTATGAATTGTATACTATGTTTGAAATACAGTAAGTCCTGAATACCTGTGGGTTATGGAGCTACAGATTCAATCCATGATGAGTTTGAGGACATTTGGAAAAAATTGGAATCTTTATTGAACAATTAAAAAAAAGTATTTATTGCCTCATACTAGATCCTAAACAATATTGAACAATATATTTTGTGGGATGTTACAAGTAATGTAAAATGATTTAAAGTATACAGGAGGATGTACGGTAAGTCATATAAATATATAACACTACTGTGTATATGGGACTTGAAATCCAGCAGGCTGTGGTGTATGTGTGTGGGGAGTGGGGTTGGAATGACTCTCCCATGAATGAAGAAGAACAAATGTGTAGTACAACACAAGGAAAAGTCGCCATTTTCCTGTCAGAATTACTATTATTTGCTTTAATTTATAACAATAAAACTGTACATAATTTACTTATTTAGGATTCTTAAGCTAAAAGTAGGGCATTTTCAACCATTATCCTCAAATATTAATTGAGGTCATGATATGACCAGCAAAAACTTAATTGAAAAAATATATCATAAAAGTATTTGTCTCTGTAATCTGGTAAATGCCCTGATTTTCATTATTCATTTGTCTTTCTGTACCTCTTCACATTTTTCCTTAAATGCTTATTTTCATACAGTCCCTATTAGCAAACTTCATTTACATTGACAGCCAAAATTTTGACTCTAATTTCTTGTCCTTTTCAATGGTCTTTTTCAATCTAATTCCAAAATTTTAGAAGTCCACTCTCCTGCCTCTCCTCCTCCTCCACTTCCTCTTCTTTTTTAAAAATTACTACACTGTGCTTTCTTGGTGAAGATAAGTACTTAGTAAAAGATGAGGCTTAAAAATGTGAACAGAGATTTTTAAAAAATCAGTTTCAAGAATACTGAATGGAGATAATATCTCTGAATGCATATTTTATGTATTTACAAATATTTTAGTCTTTTGCAAACATTCATGGGTTAGGATCACAACAAGAAATCAGGTATATTGAAGATTACTGTCTTAGAAAATAATTTGAGCAGAAACATGAACAAAGAAAAAATTTGTCTTTGCTGGGTAGCAGATTGACTGTAGTCATACTTTATCTTTTCCCAATCTCCTGTTATTTACTGTAACGTGATTGTTTTAACTTTTAGGTAGTAATTAGTTTAGATAAATCTGTAAGAAACCTGTCATAATTCCAGAGATTGAATCAAAGGAAAGCACAATTGCAAATGAATTTGAGTTCTTTTTTGAACTTGTGGTTGTTTGGTAAGAACTCCAAAAGGGTAGTTTTCAAACAGTATGACTGCACATTCCCTTTTATGGTTTCTCAAAAACTTTAAATGACACATAATAAATATGTTAGTGTGATACAGAGAAAACTATCAAGAACTCCAGCAGGCTCCACCTCACATGCTCCTGCGGTTCTTTATTTCCAAGTGAACTCAGTGTCAGTGCACAGTGCATGTAATGCTGTTTGCATCTTGAAGGAAACTGATGCCCAACCCAGGCTGGAGGGAGAGTGTGAAGCTGTCTTGTCACCAGTGAAGACAAACGCTCCAACCTCGAGTTCCAGCTTACCTCTCAGTGATGAATGAGTTTCTATCTTTTACCAGGACACTCACAAGAATTAAGATATCCTGATGAATAGCATTATTTTTTTAGATACAAATACCTCTAGGTATTCATTATAGAGAGCACACTGACTATAAAAAAATATTTAAACTTAAGATGTTCCTGTTATGATGCTAAATATATAAATACATCCTCTTTCTCATTAGCTCTGTGGCTTTCTGGGAGAGCAAAGTTACCAGGTAATATTAAGTATTAAGTAACTTCTATTATTCTAATTGTGTTTTACTTTTAAAAAGCAGCTTATAATCCTCATAGAGTGGCCACGATTTAGAGCCCACAAAGTTGTTATTGTGGTGTGTTATTGAATTTGAATCCTATTTTCTAAACACAAGTTTCTAATAAAAATGAAAAATAACCCATCACATAATATTTAATCACCAATGATTTAATTGTCATTTTGGAAGGGAAAATTACACACAGTTTAACAAATTATAAAAATGAAATAAAAATTGACCAAATAACCTGTGTACTACCAGGAAAATACTTCACTTTCAAGGTCAAAATTTAAAGTTGCCACATATTTTTATCCATTAAAAATATTTTTAAAAATTAAATTAATAAGAAATGCATGATACATTTAGTTTAATGCATGGTATTTTAGATACATATAATAAGAAGAAAAAATAAGCATACAGAAAAATTGCTGATTTAAGAAAATAAATGGAAAATAAAATTATATTTTCTTTCAAATGGGCATAGTGAAAGCAACAGATTAAACATTGACAAAATTGGGTGTCAAAATTGCCATTATTTATCTTTAATAAAGTAAAGGAAATAATGGGAAATGGATTGCTCATTGTTTCATTAAGCAGAGTGAATTTAATCTGTATTTCACCTCACTATGTATCAAACACTTTGTAAGAGATTATAATTATAAATGCATTGTATCACTTAGTTTTCACATAATCACATAATATTATTACTGAACCAATTTACATCTGAGGAACAGGTGCAGATTTGCTAAATAGTTTGCAAGAGTCACATGTTAATATATGCAAATAAAAACTGAAGCAATGTTGCGCTTTTTATAATGACATACAACTATTGATTATCAGGACAACAATTCACGCTAACCATTGCAAAGTGTGAGACATTACTATAGAATCGTAACATCATTTTAATGTTTCTATTATTATGTATTACACACATACAATGTCTTATCATCTGTCACTGGGCTCATTCAATTTAAATTATATTTTGTTTTACCCGCAAATGAACTATTTAATATACTCATTTGGGTATTTGTACAAACATTATGAATCACACTGAGGGTTGCCCTTTTCTCATTTAAAACTGTGTAAACCAAATAATGGTTTATGAAAATTATAAATGAAAATAAAAGTAAACAAAAAACTCTTTGCCCTGATATCCTAAGGATTATTATAGGTTCTAAAATTCTCATAACATGCTCAAGTAAATTGTCAGACTTAATACTGGGAATGCTAATACCCCAATTTGAAGACCTGTGTTCCAAACCATCATAGTTTCACAGCTCTGTAATATTTTGAAATGATAGGGTGAAATTTCTTAGCCACCATTCTACTGAAAATTTATCCATCACAAAGGAACATTAACTAGAAAAACATATATTCAATTTTAAATTTTATTCTATTGAATGCAGTGGTGCTGTACTGTTTTCATGAAATTCAAAAGAAAATAATGAAATTATTTGTGCTTTTTTATAAATATAACTGAAATACTTGATTTATTGATGTATTTTTTTCACATGATCTGGTGATCTGTGGGTAATTTGAGATATAGAATTAATACTTTAAACCTTCAGAAAGGGCTTGGCATTGCTTTTTGATAATCTTTTCATTTTCTTATGCTAGAGAGTAAAATATTTTTGTGGTTAAGGACTGCAAGTTCTCCTAAGATAAACACACTATGAACATACAATTGTCATTGTATGCTTAATGTTAAGTATTCAGATATTGAATACCTAGGGCTACTTATAATGCCTTTGAAACTTTAGTAGATGCTTCATTATTCCAGTTAAATGCTTTTAGCTTCTCAACAACTGAAATCTAAATGTTTAGTCAAATACACATTTTCTATTTAACTATTTAAATTGTGGATCTTATTTATTTATTTATTATTGTATTTGGTTAGTATTGGAGTTTGAACCAAGGGAAATTCTATCACTAAACAACATCCCTAGCCCATTTTATTTTATTTTGAGGAATGGTCTTGCTGAATCCTGGAACTTGTGATCTTCCTGCCTCAGTCTTCTGTGTCCTTAAGATTACAGGTGTATGTCACCATGCCTGTCTCAAATTATGACTTTTAAACACATTTAATGAACAAAAATTAATTCTTAACAATTATTAACTAAAATCCAGATGATGCCAATTTATATTAGTATGTTCCAGATGTATTTTGAAACTTTTCTGAAATTCAATTTCTCATTTGTAAATTCAGATATTCTGAAATTTAAAATAAAATTCAAATAGTTGTCTAGTAAATCATAGCTGTTACTATTCTGAGGATATCATCTTTAACCTAAAGTGAGTTAAAAATATTTTTGAGTGTAAATATGTTTGAGTGTATATTTGAGGTAGAAAATATATTTGAGTGTAAATGAGGCACAGTGGTACATGCCTGCAATTCTAGCCCCTGGGAAGGCTGAGCAGGAGGGTGCCAAGTTCAACTTGGGCCATTCAGCAAGACTTCATCCCAAAATAAAATAAAAAGAGCTAGGGAAACAGTTCAGAGGTCCAGCACTGGCTTTACCCATAGAGTTTAATTCTAAAGTAGACAGCTAGCTTACTTCTACTGGGTAACAATAGCAGAATGAAATCAGAAAACCCTATCAAGCGAATGATCATATGGTCCCCAATGATTAAATTTACATCCCAGTAGAATTTTTGAATACATGTATACTGCCAAAGTAAAACCATACACATGGAAATCAAGGGGCACGATGACAATTTAATGTAATTGTTTTAAAGCCTTGATACTTCAAGGCAAACTTAAAATCATCTAATATCAAATACTACGGAAAATTTTTACTACAAATTATAAAATGATTTTCTTACAATGGAGTCCATAAAAGCAATGAGGGTCCTCTACAAATTTTGGATTTTTTAAAAAAAATAAATATCAAAATGTTTGGCTATTTATCCTCTAAAGTTATCTCGTTTTTCTTCTTTTTCAATAATTTATTTCCTGTAATCCTCTCTATTCAGTAATTTTTCCTGCAATTTTTGCCAATTTATTCTTAAGACACTTTGTTGTTAATAGCTGGTATACCTGTATCTCTTATTTAACAAAATTGCAGCTGGATCATGAATATTTCTAGAGTTGAAATCGTATCAGCATTTTCATAATAAAACTGTTCTTCAGAGATTTATAATTCAACTCTCCAAATTCACACTGGGCTCATCTTGGCATATGAGGTCAGAGCCTAAAGCAAATTTGTTTTACCAATTTTCAAACAAATTAATGTAGCCATTACTCTAAGTGGTACACATATGAATCAAACACTGGAGAAATTTATCCTTCCAAAATAATAATAACCATTTGGCTCATGCCTATTTTCAATTTATTTAGTTGTTTTTGTTAAATTTTCATGCATCCCACACAGGTGTTGGAAGAAAAATGCTAAGAGAGAAAGAATGTGACAAATGATGGCTTTCATCCAAGCAGCTAATGCTAACATATGTGACCATAAAATAAATAGCCTTCATAGCAGGTGGCTTACCCTAGTACAACAAAACCAATCTCTCAGTATTTTACATAGACAACCATGTAAAATATGCTGAGTCTCCTTTTAGAGAAATAGGCTGTCATATCAAACATCTTTAAAAATATATTTCAAATCCTGTTAAAAATCCCAGAAATATTTTTACGCTATATAGCTTAGAAATTAGCAAATAATAGCAATTTATATACCATTGAATGACTTTATATTAATGACAAAAATAAGCATTATAATTCTACAAATAATTCTCCCTGTTGACACAATCAAATAGAAATGAAATTATGTCATGGTTGGATTTATGAGTTAAGGATTTGGAAAAGAAAACTTATGTACCTGGCACCTCAAGATACCCCTTATTTTAATATTTACAAAGGCTGTAGGCAGCTATTATCAACTCTTTTCCTTTACAAAGTTTTTGGTAAAATAATAGAAACAAGTAAAAATAAATAAAAGAAAGGACATAAAGGAAGAATAGGAAAATAAACAAAAAAAGGTTCTCATTGCAATGTAAGTGATGACTGTCATTCAGGAGAAAATGGGGAAAACCAATTATATAGAAAACTTATGATTAAGCATTGAAGACCAAAAGTTTATTAGTAAGTAAATGTCAGATATGATAACACATGCTAAAATTGAAATAAAAATTCATCACCCTGATAACATACTGGACTTTTAAAAAGTAACTTTTCCTTTGAGGTGTATGTGGATCCATGATTTTTATCAGATACATAATGATACAAATTTTATTTTATTCTTATTGCATTTTTATTTTAAAACTTTATAGTGTTTACATAGCTATAATAATAATGAAAGTCATAGACCTAATCGTAACCAAAACTTACAGAGGTCTTACTGTATGCTTAAAGTTTCTTTTATTTCATCTTCACAACAACTTTCAAGTATTATTATTAGGTTCATTTTTCCATAGGAGGAAATTGAGTTAGCAGATGTAAGTGACTGGTATGTGGCCTAATCGTTATGGGATAGTAAAGCTCGAATTACAACTGAGGCAAAATGCACATATGGTATATCCTTGGCCACATTATATGCTTATCACTTTATTGTTTTATTTGCTAAATTTATTTAAAAACCCATTTCTCTATTCTTAGAATAGTTATTTCCTGTCATTCCTTTTAAGAATTCACATTCATCATGTTGGCCTAGGACCAGATTTCCTTAACATGACTCCCAAAGCGCAAGAAATAAAAGCTGGAATCAATGATTGGGATAGAGTCAAACTAAAAAGCTTTTTCTCAGCAAAGGAGATAATCAGCAATGTGAAGAGAGAGCCTTCAGCGTGGAAGAAAATCTTTGCCACACACACTTCAGATAGAGCACTAATCTCCAGAATCTACAGAGTACTCAAAAATCTTTACACCAAGAACACTAATAACCCAATCAATAAATGGGTCAAGGAAATGAACGGACACTTTACAGAGGAAGATCTACAAGCAATCAACAGATTTATGAAAAAATGTTCAACATCACTCGTTATAAGAGAAATGCAAATCAAAACCACCTTAAGATTTTATCTTACCCCAATTAGAATGTCTTTTATTAAGAACACAGGCAACAACAGGTGTTGGTGAGGATGTGGGGAAAAGGGTACATGCATACATTGCTGGTGGGAGTACAACATAGTGCAGCCACTCTGGAAAGCAGTGTGGAGATTCCTTAGAAAACTTGGAATGGATCCACCATTTGACCCAGCTATCCCACTCCTTAGCCTATCCCCAAAGGACTTAAAATCAGATTACTACAGTGTTTCAGCCATATCAATGCTCATAGCTGCTCAATTCACAATAGCTAGATTGTGGGACCAACCTAGATGCCCTTCAATAGATGAATGGATAAAGAAACTGTAGTATATATACACAATGGAATATTACTCAGCCATAAAGAAGAATAAAATTATGGCATTTGCAGGTAAATGGATGATGTTGGAGACTGTTATGCCAAGTTAGATCAGCCAATCCCAAAAATCCAAAGGCCAAATGATCTCTCTGATAAGTGAATGATGATGCATAATGGGGAGTGGAAAGGAGGCAAGAATGGAGGAAGGATAGAGAGCATAGAGGGAAGGGAGGGGTGAGGTCAGGGAGAGGGGGTAAGAATAATAACAGAATAAGACAGACATCATTGCCATGTGTACATGTATGAATGCACAGATGGTGTGACTCTACATTGTGTACAACCAGAGAAACAATAGCTATACTCCATTTGTGTTCAATGAATCAAAATTAAATAAATTAAAAAAGAAAAAGAAATCACATTCCTTTGAACATCATCACATATATGTCTGTTGTTTTTATATTATTTCCTTGGGATTGATGAATGGAAGTGGTATTACTGAGATAAACATACAAATTAATGCAATTTTATTGTGTTTTGTTTAGTGATTGTTACTATTCATCTGTATCATTGTCAACATATAATTAGGCATGTATATATACAAATACATGAGCATGTGCATGCATTTCTAGTTTGTTTTTATTAACTGGACCCCATTCATTTTTTAATTCTTTGGTGATGTTTAATTTTTAAAAAAAAATTAAATAAATTTGTTTCCTTAATTTGTTTATAACCTCTATTCATATAGTTTTATGAAATTCATATAGTTTTAGAAATTATGTTATTTTTGGAAAATTCACTTTATTGTAAAATTTACTAGATTTAGTGAGAGAAGAAATAAGTCTATTCTTCAAGAAATAAGATTATACAAGTAAACATCATAAATTCAGTTTGGCTTGCCCTTCATTGTCTAAGGTGTCTTCAGAAGATGTACTCAGAAGTGATCGTGACAGCTAATCATGAAAATCTTCATCATGAGCTAGTACTTTGGGATATTTGAATAACCTAATAATAATTTACACCTCACTGCCATTATCTGGGTGCACTGGGGAAGATAACTGGTTCTATATGAGAACAGGAATTTTTTTCCATTTTGCATCCCTGGATCACACCAGAGGGTTTGAGAACCTGAGTGGATAATGTACATCCTTGCCCTCATCGATGTCCAATGGAAGCCAACATTTCCTTCAATTAAATGTTGATGTCATAAACCTGATACCTGCGGCCTTACCACTAATGAGATACCAGTTATATTTATTTCAGTTATAATTGTTGAAAATACCTTAAAATGCTTTCTATACTCACATAGTAATTATTAGGCCGACCAATCCATAAGATCTGTTGTTTTAACAAATGTACTAACATTTGCATATGTATTTGTTATTACATCCCAGGGATTTTAATATTGACAAGTGTATTTCATATAAATCCAATTACTTTACATCCTAAGTATTTCATTTGATGGATTTAAAAAATGGTGGAATGAGACAGACATCATTACCCTATGTACATGTATGATTACATGAATAGTATGAATGTATATTATGCACAACCATAGAAATGAAAATTTGCTACCCATTTGTGTACAATGAATCAAAATGAAGTCTGTAAAAATTAAAAATAAATAAATAAAATAAATAAAATCATTTTAAGAGGGAGTCAGACCCCTAAAGTTTAGGAGTCCCCAAGATGGTATGTGATTCAAGTATATTAGACAACAAGTACTAGCTAGGAGGTGCCTGGATAGTGAAGATAAAATACATCCTAAAGAGGCACAAAAGCTAAAGATCTCCGTCATTCTACATCCAGTGTGTGCAGGGGGAGGAATAAGCATCTTAGGTCTTAATTCACCTCCAAAACACTAGGTCTAATCTTATTTTATGCTCAGCTCACAAAGTACAGGAATGTGACTTGCACTGATTTTTTCATAGAAATGAAATGATCACTTATTGTATCATGGACATCGATGAATGCCTTCTGAGCCATGTGATGGTAAATCTTGATCCAAAATTTGATATTAATAAGACTATGTGTTCACCTTTCACTTACTTTGTTGCAGTAAAAGATTTTGCTTTTCTGATATCAGATAGAAATTTCTTTTTTCCTGACCCTAATTTTTCTGGTATTGCTGTGTGAGGCAAGAAGTGTGAGCCAGCACAAACACTGCTGGGAATCCAATCTGTATGTGCAATGTGTTATGGGCCTGTCACCCCAAATCGTTTATGGCAAGACATTCTTTGACTTGTAGACACTTGTCAAGGTCATGCTGCCGTAAATGACCCTCAGTTTGGGAACTAAGAACAATCTTTTCACAATAACTTTTCTCTGAATACTTTCTGTTAGCCTCAAGTTTTCTTAGCTACCTGAGAAACTAACAACCAAACTTCAAGGACAACAAATTAAATCAGATATGAGTTCCGTCCAGAGAACAGGAGAGAGATGAGAACTGGTGTCTCACAAAATGCTATATACAAAATATTAATGGGATATCCATTATGATTAACACTTATCAGCAGAAGGTTGGAATGCTCAGGAGAAATGTTAGAGGATAAATGTTAGAGAAGAAGGAAATTGAAAATAATAGAAATATAGCACAAATTGTCATGACTGATTATAGCACACTTTTCATGGTAATTAGGACAGAAATCAGTATCTCTTGAAAATTTGAAAAAATCAGTTAAAATGAAATTTTGTTATATCTTAATAATCCAGTAAGAGTTTCCAACTTCAGGAATGCTTTACTACAGACTTATTATATTTTGCCAATCTTTGTAAAGAGAAAGTTTCTCTTACATATTTCAATAGATAGAATAGATAGCGCAAATCTTTGATCTCTTTTAATGGAGGTTATAATTTTAATTAATTAATTTATGGAAATATATTTTCTTAAAAGTTAATTAGTCATAGTTAAGAAGGTATGCTATTTCCTAGGAAACAATTTTCTTTTGTTTTGGTACCAGGGATCAAACCCTGGGATGTATAACCACTGAGCCACATCCCCAGCCCTCTTTATATTTTATTTAGAGACAGTTACTTAGGGCCTCACTAAATTGCTGAGTTCAACTTTCATTTTGCAATCCTCCTGCCTCAGCTTCCTGAGCCACTGGGATTACAATTGTGTGCCATGGTGCCTGACTCTAGGAAAAGACTTTGTAATATGCAACAAAAATTGGAAGAAAAAATGTAGTGTAATGCAAATTAACTCAGGCAGCATTACTTTATTGTGGGCAATGGCCTTCATTCAAAATCAATCCTCAAGAAATTCTAAGATAGTATAGAAGGGAAGATATAAACATGTATAATTCTGCACTAAAATGTATATAAAAATGTACCTCCAAGTACAGGCAGCTAAAGAATAGTAGAGGTCTAAGCCCGGCGCGGTGGCGCACGCCTGTAATCCAAGCAACTTGGGAGGCTGAGTCAGGAGGATTGCAAGTTCAAAGTCAGCCTCAGCAACTTAGCGAGGCCCTAATCAACTCAGTGAGACCCTGTCTCTAAATAGAATACGAAATAGGGCTGGGGATGTGGCTCAGTGGCCGAGTGTCCCTGAGTTCAATCCCTGGTTCTTAAAAAAAAAAAAAAGAAAGAAAAAGAATAGTAGAGGTCTAAAACCCCTCTTTGTTGAACTGACTTAATTTTGAAATCTGTCAATAATACATCAGATGTTAAGGTATTATTATATGTCACATTCAATATACTGAGTGATAACTAGCTAGCTTGGTTAGGCTTGGTTGACTTTTAAACATTAATCTCAATTTTGGAACTTTATTCTGTTTTTCTTCCAACATAAAAACATTTGTGTTTTCCCTGGCAGCACTAACAAGCCCCATACAGGTAGTTTCTGGTGAATGTGCCCCCTGCTTAGAAGGAGGGCTGGCCTGTTTTACATTGGCTTTAAAGCCAGACTTTGAGATTGTAGAGGTCCCATGGAGTTTCTAGTAGAGACAGGGATAACACAGGGGAGTGAAACAGCAGAACCAAAGCATCATGGATTGCATCATGTTGATGGGGATAAATACTTTGGCCACAGCCTAATACTTATCAACCTGTAGAGTCTACAGGCATTTGGAACTTTGTTGGAAACTTCAAACCAAGAATAATTAATATGTAAAAATTGGATTATTTCCTAATTTTCATATTAACTATAAAATACATTATAGCTCCTATTTTTTTCAACTGATTAGGGATTGTTAAAAAGTGTTTATTTGTAGTGCAGATGGTACAGTGCTTGCCTTGCATGGGCAAGACCCTGGGTCCAATTTCCAGCACCACACACACACACGCATACACACACACACAAAGGTGTTTATTTGTGAAACATTCTCAGTTTCCAAGCTTAATATATTTGACGAATTAGTATTTCTGTGATGAGTCCAGTTTTGCTTTTCTTACAAATTAATATTAATTGTGTGAATTAAAATCATTGAAGAAAACATTAGAATTGGATTGTTGTTTTATGAAATTGCTTTCCTTTTAGCATGACATGATGGTGATGTTAGTTATAAAAACCATGCTATTCTTAATCAAACCAGGGTCTTCCTTCTTTTTTCCCTCTTTTCCGTGTTATGCAAGGGTAATATGAGAGCGAAGACATATTAACATGGTGTTGTCAAGGACCTCATCTACTAGTGGAGAAAAACCGATCGATATATCTCAAAATAATATTTTGTAAATACTGACATATGAAAACAGAAGGTAGGTTGTGATCAATTTTTTCTCTACAACATATTGGTCGGAGAAGGTTTCATAGACTCAATTATGGATGACAGGATATTGGCAATTGTGTCACTATACTTACATAATTTCACTTCAATATGCACACATATATCTTTTTATGCACATCAATACTATATAATCTCATTTTTTAGGGTATAAGATATCTAAAAGTCCAGATGACTCAGTTTTTCTCTGAACATTTAAGGTTTACCTACTTCAGTTTTATTTTAGAAATTAATGCATATTTAGACTAAAGAGTATGGTTTAGTCTGTACATAGATTAAAGAGCATGTCTGTCTCGTTCCACCATTTCTCATAATCCCCTCCCTCTCATATCCCTTTACATAATCTAAAGTTCCTCCATTCTTCTCTCACCCCCCCACTTCCCCACTCCCATTATATATCATCATCCACTCATCAGGGAAAACATTCAGCCTTTGGATTTTTGGGCTTGGCTTATTTCACTTAGCATGATATTCTCCAATTCCATCCATTTATCTGCAAATATCATAATATTATTCTTCTTTAAGGCTGAATAATATTCCATTGTGTATATATACCATGATTTCTTTATCCATTAATTGAGCTGCTATAAAAATTGATGTGGTTTCTATTCTTTAGAAACGAAAATATGTACCCCATTTTTGTACAATGAATCAAAATGCAGTCTGTAAAAATAAAAAACAATAAAAAGAGTATGGTTTAATCTGTATATAGAGTATTTTAAATATTTTATATATTCCACTTAGATGCAACTTAGAAATGAAAGCTTCTTTTACTTACAGAATTTTTCAATTTACTACATTTCCATTTACTCTGAGGGGGAAAAAATAGGAAGGATTTTATTAGCTGAAAGAGGCACTTTGGATAATTTGGAATTCTGTGAATCATATTATAGATTGCCTGTGATACATGCAGAGTAAACTGTTTGTATCATTGCTATGCATTTTTCTTTCTGAGCTTCACAATTAAAGGAACCTCACTAATTATGTGCATTTCTGCAGTTTGTCAACAAATAATGAGACACTTTTAGTTAAGGGATTTTAGTCAATTTAACTTGGTTCTCATCACCTCAACCAGTGCATCCAAAGCTTCTCTGTTTTATGGTATGCCTTATGGCTATTTATCCAGGATTATATTTTGTGTGTTTGTAGAGAAATGGAGGAGGGGATTGGCAAAGCAATAAAAGAGAAAAATCCATTATTCTCAAAGAAACTACTTGAATAATTTCATTCTATTGATTTACTAGTTACAAGTCATCTGTTTTAATTCCTCAATATTCCAAATTCTATACTGAGTGTTGATCAATAGACCATGTCTTCCAGAATCCAACATGACCGCATATGTATTGAAAAATTGGTTTATAGGTTATTTCAAATCCTTTAGTATAATTAAATACTATTAAATAATATCTCATTGCAGATGCTTTACCCAATAACCAAATGATCAAATAGCCTTTTTCTTCTCTTTTTCCCCACCCCCACTGAAGGATCTGTTATATTCACATATATGTGTTTTCCTACTACCATCCATGAATGAGTAGAGTAGAATTTATGTGTACCATGTCCCAGAAAAAAAATTCTAATTGGACTTGATCACCCTTAGTTGTCCCCTTTAGAGCTCTAGCCAGTGAATATGACAGATAAACAGCTAGAGATTTTGCATGCTTTCTTTCCACTTTCCACTTCAAGACAGCAAAAGGGCTGTTATTTTTTTTTTTCCTCCCCTGAGAATTGGCCAGATCCAACTTGAGGATGGCATAAAAATATGGAGAAGGACAAAATAAAGAGAAATATAGAAAACCAAGCGAGAGGTTGGAAATTGACTTACATGCCATCATTTACTTGTGATAAAACAAAATTGTTTACTTTCAAGCTACATTTCTTATTTCTTCCAGTTTTAAACATCCCAGCCCTTATACACCACATTTGCCTTTAAATAATGATAATTCAGCACTGTATAGTACCATCTAAGGAAGCTGGGTTATCCTCAATCATCCTTGTGAATGATTAAAAGATGGATATTATCCCAGGTGCGGTGGCACAAGCCTGTAATCAGAGTGTTTGGGAGGCTGAGACTGGAGGGTTTCAAATTCAAATCCAGCCTCAGCAACTTATAGAGGTTCTCATTTTTTTTCTCAAAATAAAATATAAAAAGGGCTAGGGATGTGGCTCAGGGGTTAAGCACCCCTGGCTTCAATTCCTGGCACCCCCCCCCAACAAGACATGAGTATTAGTGGGCAATGGGAATGTATAAGGGGCATCCAGGGCATATAAAGGAAAGTCCATTAGAACCATAAACAACGCCTTACCTCCACTATCACTCATTCAGAATGAAGCCAATCATTGCTTCGAACAGAGGTTTCATAGGAACCTCTTTCTCCTTCCTCTCTGGTCCCTCCCCATGTTCTTATACTCTTGATTTCTCACTTTCTCACACACACACACACACACACACACACACACACACACACACATATCTTCAAGGACAAATAAGATGTATTTTATCATATTTAGAGAGCAAACACATCCTTCTGGGGACCAGTATGTAATACAGGAAAATGTATATAACAGCATTTTAACTCTGGTTAGTAAACCAAAGAGAAAATACTACCTACCCAACACTGATAAGAACAAAAATATTATCTGTTTTGTTAGGAAACTGTTACAAAATTAGTAAAATTTTTGAAACGACAAAGTTTTTAAAGTAAGGAAGACAGAACTTGTAGTATACTCCTGATTTTTGAAACAAAAAGCTACCCTTTTCATGAAATATTAAAACGTATGCAATGCTGAATCTAACCGATTTTAATTATTCAGACTGTACATAGCACATTGCTCTTATTTGTGTAATTATTTAAGTTTTATTTTCTTTAAAGCCTACTCAGTAATATTATTTGGCAATTAGATTCAACCACCTCAAGAAGTTAACTAGAAGGTCTTTCTTTAAATAAAAATAGCAACTTTTAAATATTGAGCACCTCCTATGTAATATTCCAAGCATGTTTTTCTGTTCTTTTTTTTTTTTTTTTTTTTTTTTTGCAGTGCTGGTCATTGAGCCCAGGGCCTTGTGCATCACAAGCAAGCACTCTACCCACTGAGCTATATCCCTACCCCTTATCCCAAGCATTTTTAAGCTTGGGTATTTCTTATGCATCATATTTAACATTATGCCTGGTATGCTCTCCTTAAAGATGTCTTATCAGGTTTGTGCACACACATGTGTTACAAAGGTTGGGGAGATCATGGTTGACACTATCAGTGCTGGAATATCCTGAGTGGTCTCAATCCTGGATCTCTCTAGAGGTTTTATGACCTTGAGAAAATGTGGTAACCACCTTATGTCTGAGCATCCTTACCTGAGAAATAGGAATGGAAATAATATCTTCCCTGATGGCTTGATGAAAGTATGAAAGGATTAATACATTGACTTGTGTGCTGAGACACATCTCGGCAAAAAAAAGAAGTGTTCAACAGTACTATTAATCGACTTTATATTTTCATTGGTGTTGTAACTTGGTTAAAAATAAAACAGTGTATTATAAAAGCAAAAGTCAAAATTCCTACGTGCAACTGTTCCCCTTTGTGCAATTCTGTTTCCCACTCCTCTAATATCTAGTCCATAATGTATCATTGACGCCAGTAGCTATATCCCTCTTGTCACTTCTACTACTTAGACACTATGTCCATACAGTAAAGTAATTTTATTCACATGTTCTGGCTCTACTTGACCTGCTTGCTTGCACTCTATTAAGGTTTCTCCAGGAACGTATGGAATCCACCCCATGCAAACATATTGATTAACTTGTTTCATATCATTCTTATGTTACAACTATCTGAGAAATTTATAGTATGTTCACAATAGTATAAAATTAGTCATTAAGAGCAGAATGGAATCTGGAAAAGCCTTGGTCTTAGGTTGGAGCCAGGCAGCCATTTGAGATGATGCTAGGTGAAACTCCAGGTAACAGTGTCTCATCCTTCACCTGAAATGACATTCTACTTACAGAATATTATGAGATTAATTATCCATCTCTGTATGGCATGAATAATTTATATTTTATATTAAGTCAAAAGTAAAAATAAACCAAAAATGTTCCATAGAAAGAATTTAAAATAAAAATAAAGCTTGTGCCATATGAATGCCTTCAACAAGCTTCAGACCAATTCTAATTTTCATTTGAAAAACAAATCACCATCATCAGAATACAGACATTTCCTGGAAGGATACTCAAATTATGAAATTTTGATTGGTTCTACTTATTTTGGCATGGGTAATTACATACATATTCATATATTTTAAAGTAGCTTTTTAATTGTGTCATCTGACTCACTATTTAACTAAAGGTGTCTTCTAAATTAAATACATCTGTGGGAAGGGTTAGGAATCTGGAGTTCTACCTATTCTTTAATTGTCTCTGATCTTCTCCGTGTCCCCCTTATTGATAACCTGGTATTCTTAGAGATAAACTATTGATAAGTATCCTCTTTCCATTGAATTTATATCTTTCCATTCCTGTTGCTAAAAGTAAACGGATTGTCACAAGTTGATACAAAATATTTTTATGTACTGATATATTTTTAAACTAATTTGTTTCATTTTGATTCACATTCAATTTACCAAATACATAATAGGTTCTTTTTTTATAGGATTTTTCTATATTTTTCTTTAATGAGTGGTATTTACCTTGGGATTCAAGATCACATTTGAAGTTTGAGAAAAAACTTGCTATGTTTGTAATTAAGATGTTGGTATGTGATTTCCCACAATAGTTTCTCTGATCCAAAGGAAAATTTGATGTGTAATAGCATTGCAAAGTAACTGGAAAAATTTAAAAAGTTAATTATGATACTAGGTAGCTGCTTCTGTCCTTCTCTATTACTATTTAAGTAGGTCCTAGAACTCAAAGAAAATATCATACAGGAGAAAGAACTCAGACCTAAGCTCACATGGAGGAGGAACCAAGTACAGGCATCCAGCTCTTACTAAAAGTGCATAGAATAGGCTAAATAAAATACTGTATGGAACTTTAACTACACACCAAATTTTAAAAGTCACAATCATACCCTGGTAGTATAAAGATATAGAAATGTGAAAGCTAGCCTACATCTGTAATAACTAGATATTTAGTTCTAAACCATCCCTGCTAAAAGCTGCACAATTCGAGGTACCCCCCATACCCAGGAATAATATGATAGAAAGGGACTTGAAAATTTTTCAGTTGAATTTAAGTGACTGAAAATGATACAGTGTTTTAGATTCTGTGTACCCTATTCTCTCACTTATCAATGTTTGATTTTTAAAAATATTTTTCCTTAAACTTTAAAATAAAAAGTATCTTTACTTTTAAAATTATTAGATATTACTTTCTTGGACAGACTTGTGTCCATTCCCTGACACTCCAAATTTATATGTTGAAGCCCTGAACTTTTCTATCTTAGAATGAGATTATATCAAGATAGGGGCTTTGAAAGCATAATTATGTAAAAATGAGTCTTACAGGAAGGTTCTGATTGAATCCGAGTGATGTCCTTGAAAGAAGTTTAGGACAAAGAGACATCGGTGATGGACTAGCACAGAAGAAGGAGCATGTGAGACCCAGCAAGATGGGGGTCACCTGTAAGGTCAGAAGAAGAAACCAAACCGGTCAAGCCCTTGTTCTGGGCCTTCCAGCATCAAGAAACATGAAAAATATATTTCTGCTGTGTAATGCATAAGATCCTTATGCAGCACCGGCACACTACTGCAAATCACCTTCGAGAAATTAGAGGAAAGGTGCATAATGAAACCATGTCACTGAAAGTCACTACCTGATTTTAAACTTATTTTTAGTGTTTTCTTGCATTTTGAATTTGTACTTTTGTTGAATATTTTACATTTATATTCAAAAGAAGTCAAATATATGTTTTTCCTCATAGGATTGTGCTTTTGGCAACCTTTTAAAGAATTCCTTCCAATTTCGAAGTTAAACACAGAACAATATATACTCTATGTAAATTAGTGTGTTTTGGCTTTGAGAAAATCTTTGTCTTAACTGAAATTCTTTAATCAAAAACCTGAATTTTACTAAGAAAACATATATATGTAAACAAATACAAATATCCACATGTACGTACATGTACATGTGGATATGTGTACATATACACATATATACATATATACATAATCTATATATGTACACATGTCATACATATATACATACACATATGTATTCATATGTATATATTCATGTATATGCATATGTGTATGTAAAGCATACATATATATGTATATATATATGTGTATATATCTTTACAAATGACTACGTAGCTTAGTTCATATTATCAGGATTATATTATGTTATACACTTTTTTATTTGTTCTTTTTAGATATACATGACAGTAGAGTGTATATTGACATATTATACATATATTGAGTATATCATATTCTAATTATGATGCCATTCTTGTGGTCATACATGATGTGAAGCTTCACTGGTGGCATATTCATATATGAATATGGAAAAGTTATGTCAGTTTACCAAAGTGTTTATACACTCCAGAGTATTTTTACAGTTCTCATATCATGAGAACACATCAAGAAGTAATTAAAAACATTAGATATCCTGACGATTTATATGGGGTAAGAATGCAAATAACACCACTTATAGCTATGGAATTTTGTGAATAATATCATTAATTAATTAGTATTATTATTTTTTTCAGTGGTGGGGAGTGAACCCAGGGCCTTGTGCGTTCAAGGCAAGCACTCTACCAACTGAGCTGTATCCCCAGCCCTAATTAATTCTTTCTACAACTTTAATCACTTAGATTTTTTCTAATGACTGCTGGGAACTCTTAACATCTTATTCCTACATTCATTACCCAAGGAAGAAGCTAGTAGCATTGAGGTAATGAGTCCTTCACTCCCAGTTCTCAGGTGGTGACAGCAAAAGTGACAGAAACACATCACATCATTTTGTTTTTTATGAAGAAGTAAAAGTATCGCTAGACTTGCTTTCTCTTTCTCATTCTACTTATACATCTTTCCCTCTGAAATGAGATCCTAAAGCATGAAGAAATAGAGTTATATTGAGGAGAAACATATTTCTAAATTTAAATTAATAGGATCATAGCACTATAGTGCTACAAATGTAATCATTTTATAATGCCAGTTACTGTGTTATACACACCCTATGCATTATTCTAGTTATTCCTAGGTATAATGGTTATTAAAAATAATATAGAGACACTACTAAGTCATTTTGATGTCCTAAATATGTGCTGAATATATGTCATTTGTGTTCTAAAGTAAATAATTTGGGATTTGGATATGGTGTTTCTCATGGAAAGAGTTTAAAAAATCCACCCTTAGCAACACTAACAAAGAGAAAGAGAGAGAAAATCCAAATTACTAAAATTCATGATGGAAATGGAAACATTACAACAGACACAATTGAAATACAAAACATAATTAGAAGCTACTTTGAAAATCTATACTCCAACAAAATAGAAAACCTGGAAGACATCAACAGGTTCTTAGAGGTATATGAGCCACCCAAACTGAATCTAGAAGACGGACACAACCTAACTAGATCAATTTCAAGCAAGGAAATAGAAGAAGTCATCAAAATTCTATCAACAAAGAAAAGTCCAGGACCAGATGGATTCACAGATGAGTTCTACAAGACCTTCAAAGAGGAGCTCATTCCAATACTCCTCAAAGTATTTCATGAAATAGAGGAGGAGGGAACCCTTCCAATCTCATTCTATGAAGCTAATATCACCCTGATACCAAAACCAGAGAAGGACACATCGAGCAAAGAAAATTTCAGACCCATATCTCTAATGAACATAGATGCAAAAATTCTTAACAAAATTTTAGCGAATCGCATACAAAAGCATATTAAACAGATAGTGCACCATGATCAAGTGGGTTTCATCCTGGGATGCAAGGTTGGTTCAACATCCGGAAATCAATAAATGTAATTCACCACATCAACAGACTGAAAGTCAAGAACCACATGATTATTTCAATAGATTCAGAGAAAGCATTGGATAAAATACAGAACCCCTTTATGCTCAAAACAGTAGAAAAATCAGGGAGAGTAGGAACGTTCCTTAACTTTGTAAAGGCCATCTATGCTAAGTCCACAGCTAACATCATTCTAAATGGAGAAAAATTGAAAGCATTCCCCCTGAGAACTGAAACAAGGCAGGGATGCCCTCTTTCTTCACTTCTGTTCAACATTGTCCTTGAAAATCTAGCCAGAGCAATTAGACAGAGGAAAGAAATTAGAGGAGTACGATTAGGAAAAGAAGAACTCAAACTATCCCTATTTGCTGATGACATGATTCTTTATTTAGAAGACCCTAAAAATTCCACCAGAAAACTTCTGGAACTCATAAACGATTTTAGTAGAGTAGCAGGATATAAAATTAATGCTCATAACTCTAATGCATTTTTATTCGTAAGTGATGCATCCTCTGAGAGAGAAATTAGGAAAACTATACCATTCACAATAGCCTCTAAAAAAATAAAATACTTGGGAATCAATCTAACAAAAGAGGAGAAAGACCTCTACAATGAGAACTACAGAACACTAAAGAATGAAATTAAAGAAAGTCTAAGAAGATGGAAAGATCTCCCATGTTCTTGGATAGGCAGAATTAATATAGTCAAAATGGCCATACTACCAAAAGCACTATACAAATTCAATGCAATTCCAATTAAAATCCCAATGCTGGACCTCGTAGAAATAGAGCAAGCAATCATGAAATTCATCTGGAGGAATAAGAGACCCAGAATAGCCAAAACAATTCTTAGCAAGAAGAGCGAAGCAGGGGGTCTCACAATACCAGACCTTCAAATATACTACAGAGCAATAGTAACAAAAACAGCATGGTATTGGTACCAAAATAGACAGGTAGATCAATGGTACAGAATAGAGGACATAGAGACAACTCCACATAAATACAGATATCTCATACCTGACAAAGGAGCCAAAAACATACAATGGAGAAAAGATAGCCTCTTCAACAAATGGTGCTGGGAAAACTGGAAATCCACATGCAGCAAAATGAAACTAAACCCATATCTCTCCCCCTGTACAAAACTCAACTCAAAATGGATCAAGGACCTAGGAATTAGACCAAAGACCCTGAACCTAATAGAAGAGAAAATAGGTCCAAATTTTCATCATGTTGGCCTAGGACCAGATTTCCTTAACATGACTCCCAAAGCGCAAGAAATAAAAGCTGGAATCAATGATTGGGATAGAGTCAAACTAAAAAGCTTTTTCTCAGCAAAGGAAATAATCAGCAATGTGAAGAGAGAGCCTTCAGCGTGGAAGAAAATCTTTGCCACACACACTTCAGATAGAGCACTAATCTCCAGAATCTACAGAGTACTCAAAAATCTTTACACCAAGAACACTAATAACCCAATCAATAAATGGGTCAAGGAAATGAACGGACACTTTACAGAGGAAGATCTACAAGCAATCAACAGATTTATGAAAAAATGTTCAACATCACTCGTTATAAGAGAAATGCAAATCAAAACCACCTTAAGATTTTATCTTACCCCAATTAGAATGTCTTTTATTAAGAACACAGGCAACAACAGGTGTTGGTGAGGATGTGGGGAAAAGGGTACATGCATACATTGCTGGTGGGAGTACAACATAGTGCAGCCACTCTGGAAAGCAGTGTGGAGATTCCTTAGAAAACTTGGAATGGATCCACCATTTGACCCAGCTATCCCACTCCTTAGCCTATCCCCAAAGGACTTAAAATCAGATTACTACAGTGTTTCAGCCATATCAATGCTCATAGCTGCTCAATTCACAATAGCTAGATTGTGGGACCAACCTAGATGCCCTTCAATAGATGAATGGATAAAGAAACTGTAGTATATATACACAATGGAATATTACTCAGCCATAAAGAAGAATAAAATTATGGCATTTGCAGGTAAATGGATGATGTTGGAGACTGTTATGCCAAGTTAGATCAGCCAATCCCAAAAATCCAAAGGCCAAATGATCTCTCTGATAAGTGAATGATGATGCATAATGGGGAGTGGAAAGGAGGCAAGAATGGAGGAAGGATAGAGAGCATAGAGGGAAGGGAGGGGTGGGGTCAGGGAGAGGGGGTAAGAATAATAACAGAATAAGACAGACATCATTGCCATGTGTACATGTATGAATGCACAGATGGTGTGACTCTACATTGTGTACAACCAGAGAAACAATAGCTATACTCCATTTGTGTTCAATGAATCAAAATTAAATTGAAAAAATCCATTTGAACATTTCTAAATTAATTTGAGAATACAAACTAAAACAAAGAAATGTAACATTTTTTATAATTCAATTTCCCTGAAATTTTCATTTAATATAAGTAAAGATTTATTACATATGCCTTTTTTCTTTTCATTGTTTTAAACCATTACTCCAATTATTTATAAGACTTTTTGGAGAGTAAATACTGAGTGAATCTTGGCACAGCGCTATTTTAGACCTTAAGTTCAGAAAATCAAATTTTGAAATGGCTACATCATAGGCAAGCAAATATATCAAACATATACATATGAGATAGTGTGCATAAATTTTACACTGTATGGGTTAACTATTTTTGGTAAATCTGGCTCACATCTGTATTATCTACACACTCATGCTACATGTTGTATATCAAAGTAGGTGCAGGGGGTGCACAGAAACTATATGTATGTGTACAGTGAATTATATGGAACACTAAAGTAGGAGTCTTTTGATCATAGGGAAAAGAGAGGCAGATTTTATCTTCTTCCTAATCCAAAATAAATTCCCTGATAAACTGAAGTAAAATTCACAAGGAATATTTAAATAGTTATATGTATTTGTGTTTTTCATTTTGTGGGGAAAATGTCAGGTGCCTTTTGAAATGAAGATTAAAAAAAAAGAACAAGTAGCTAAATTACATTTTCAAGTTCATTGTATGAGATCCAAAGAGAAGAAATCCCTGAAGGAACACTTTTATTTTGATTCAGATAAAAAGTAAAATTTGAGATTATGAAATGTGCACCATCTTCTGAGTTCTGCTATCCTGCAATGGTTCACAGTAACCCTCCCTGAGTAAGATGTACACTTTAAATGCACCACACCTAAGCATCCACTCACACTTGGTTTTAAACTAAGAAACCACTAATAAATTGTTAGTAAGCTCCATCAAGTTATGGAAAGAGTACAAAAAGTACACTAGCAATAAAATAAATATATTTATACTTAGTCCTTAATCATGGTAATTGAATGTTGGGGTCTGCATTAGAAGTTTTTAAAGCCATGTCAGAAACTTTAAAATCAGGCTTTAAAAAATTATTCATAGCATAAGGCGTACAAATAATTTAATTCTATCCATTCATTTCAATAATTAAAAAATGAGCCCAAACTCATTCATGTTGTTGACAACTTAAAGGCATGAAAGAGTCCTTTGCATTGTGTAGCTCCCATGAAAGTTAGAGAAAATATTATACCATTCACATTTCCTGGGACAGGTGACAGAGGTGTGATGGTTAATAGAAGCTGTTTGATGGCATTGAAAAGCCAGTCTGGATAGAAAGATGTTACTACAACTAGGATTTGCATACTTGGCTGTTTCACTGTGACAGAGAAATGTCCTGCATAGAAAATGTGTTCAATACTTAAAATTAACATATGTCATGATGAAATATGGGGAATGATAAAAGGGTATTTTTTCAGATATTTAATATGACAATACTTGGTGGACTAGCATAAATGGTTTGACACAAATTCATCCCTTTTAGTCATATTTTAGTAATTTAGATTGAGTTTGGAATGCAAAATTCAATTGTCTAGTTAATTGTGTCCCTGTATACATGGTCTAAGTGTTCTGAAGCTGAGTAATTTCTGAGCTTCATTGCACTTCCTGACTGATATATGAACAGTTCCCTTAATTGTATAAATTATGAGCAGTCATCTTTGGACAACAGGAAACTAAAGAAAGGATTCTGGGGAGACTAATGAAACAAATATCTAAATCAAACTTAAATCTGAATATGAACAAAAGTAAGTATTGTGTGACATTAAACATATGTCAGTCAAAATGTAAGCAGACATAGAGGTGCTTCTCAAACTCAATGTGTGTGTATTAATACATTGCATTTTATGACATAGTGAAGCTACCATAAATAAATGTCAGTGTGAAGACAGACCACGTGTTACAACTTATCCCCTTAAAAGAAGATTTATAATTTGAAATTCACCCTGTATATGACGTTAATTGAAAGAATTGATCACTTATAGTATGCAGAGAGAATTATTTACTTGACCAAAGAAACTTAACTCTAAAGAAGCATACATCTCAGTGAATAATAGCAATAATAAGCATAATTTCCTAGTAATTATAATGTATCAGTCCCTATTTAAGCATTTTATTTCAATAACTTATTTAAATCTTACAACAATATTATTAGATAGGTTAACAACACTGTGACCATTTTATGGATGATAAAATGGAGGCAAATAAAAGATTAAGTCACTTGCCTGGGTTTGGGAAGCTAAGTTCTGCAGGCAGGATTTGAGCTATCAAAGCCAGTTGGTATTTGTAATGTTCTTACTCAGGACTCTATGCTTCCTCAGTCTCAGCATTTGTACTGCTTGCTAAAATAGAAGACTAATGCCAATAATAACAAATTGGGCAATGCACTCTGAAACGTGACCATCATCATCAAACCTTGCCAGTCAGCTCTGCCAAAGCTGCTCTGATTCCAGGTAATAACTAGTATACTTCTGCCAAGAATAGCCTCAATGGCAGGCATACTGGTTTCAGCTTAGCTAGTATTCTGTCACTCACCCCTCAGGGGGCAGATACAAGAACCTTTGTTAACAGGAGCTCCTAAAGTAGCCTGGATTCTGAGGGTTCTGGTCTGTTTGGAGAAATCGTGTATCACTGACCATATCCAGGGAAGGTGAAGGGGCTGACAAATGTCACTCTGCCAAGATATTTATTTTGTTTCCCCGAGATGCCTGGTGTTACTCAGCCTAGGCCAATGTCATTCACCAAAGGCATATATTGTGATCAAATATTCAACTAAGTCGGGCGTGGTGGCGCACGTCTGTTATCTCAACGGCTAGAGAGGCTGAGGCAAGAGGATTGCGGTTTCAAAGCCAGCCTCAGCATGGGCAAAGTGCTAAGCAACTCAGTGAGACCCTGTCTCTAAATAAAATACAAAGTAGGGCTGGGTTGTGGCTCAGAGGTTGAATGTCCTTGAGTTCAATTCCTGGTTCCAACAACAACAAAAAAGCAAAAATAGAAGAAGAAAACTCATCGAAGGCTGATACAATTTGAAAGCCTCTCTCCTATCCTGGACACAGAAAGTAACACAGTAAGTAACAGGATCACTGGGGAGTCCACTCTTCACTTTGAAGAAGTAGAGAACAAACTGTCAGTGATCAGCATGTGGAAACAGAACACCATACTCTGAAAAGAGGGATCTTCCACTTATTCATAAATGAATGAAAACAAAGACTGCTTGTTGGTTGCTGTCCACCAGCAGATGAAGAAACAGTGTATTTCTCACTCAAGGAAGTGGAGATTTTATATATCATAGCTAAAAACAAAATAGGTAGTCATAAAATAGACAATGCATACCCAAATTACGTCTCCTTTAATTGAATAATGCAGATTAATAAGGCCAATGAAAATGTTCCTGTAACATTTAAGATTTGAGCTTTGTTGATTTTGCCAACACTTTACTTTCTATGGAAGATTTGTTGGCTCTACCACCTGGTCCAAGTACGGAACTTGTGTCAGCCAGAAGGATGGGAAAATGAATCAAATAAATGAGACAATGTAGACAGTGTTCAAATGAGTATCTAACTCTCCCTGCTTAGGAAATGCTGAGTTACACAAATGACAAGACACAAATCACCCAAATCTGCTGAAAGGGGAGAGAAGAGCATTAGGCACTTTAAAAGTTTCCCTAGCCATAACTTTTAAAGTCAGATTTTGGTACTTGAAAGGATAAATCCACCTTATCTGAAAATTCACTTATGTAGAATATATAAGTGCTTTCTTAAGCATGATGTACATATTAATTATTAGTCCATGATTTCTGAATTCTTTCTGGCTTTGATCTTAATATACATAATTCTGTATGGATTAGGTAACATACATTCCACCCTCCAGGTGTGTTCTTTCTTGTACAGTTTTTGAGGAATGAGTAATTTTGCATTCCACATAGTAGAGGGAAAGGTAGCTGTAGAGGTCATTCCTTTCAAGAGAGCAGAATAAATCAGAAAAACTGCAAAATTAGTGTATAAATACTATTCAAATCTCTGGAAAAGTTTACAAAGTCTTAAGTATATCCCTAAAGATGCTAAATAGCACAGATTACAGAGAAGTTTATCTAATTTCCAGTTTGCTATTCTATAGCCTTGTCATAAAAAGTGATTGAAACACAACAGAGAGATGTTATATATTATGGACATATCCATGAGATGTGAAATTATGAAATTATGTATCTACATAGACATTCATATACTTGTTCACCACACACTGTATTCAGGACCTAGATAACCTTGACTCAATTAGTGGCTGTCTGCTAATAATCTAACACCTGGCTTCTATAAGTGTCTTCATTGGTAAAATAGTCTAAGTGTCTTTATTTGTAAAATAGCCCAAAATAGGATTTATGGGTATCACAGATGACTTCCCATGTCACTAGGCCAATCTTGCTTTACACCTGTTATATAGTGTCCTGTCTGGCTCATCATATTTTAACCAGGTTTGTGAAAACAAAAACTACAATTAATAGTTGTAAAAAAGCAATCTAGGATGGTGTTTTGAACTGAGTATTGTGACCCCTACAAATTCATAGTGTGGAAGCCTAGTCCCTATGCAATGGTATTAGGAAGTAGGACATTTTGGAGGTAGTTTTAGAAGAGATTGTGAAGGTGAAGTCCTCATTTTGGGAATACAGTCCTTATAGGAAGAGAAAGAGCATGGAGCTCCTTCTCTCTCCACCATGTGAGCATATAGCAAAAGATGGTCAGTAAGGAACTAATTGACCAGCATTAAAATCTCAGCCTCCAGAATTATGAGAAATAGACTTCTTTACCCAGTTTATGACATTTTGCAATTTTGGCTTGAGCTTACTACAAATGGTTTGTCTGATATCTCCTTTGTACAGGCAGTTTCTGCACAGGCTCATCTAGCAGTCTGTTGAACACAAGTGCCAAGAATAGTTGGCACTCACCTTAATGCAAGGTTAAGTGTGACAAAGGCCCATGATAACTATATGTCTTTTCCTGACCTCTAAATACTCATTGTCTTAAAAGACACCAAAGAGGACACATCTAATCAAAGTACACTTAGGTATGTACTCCCTCTGGACTACAAAAGTGATGGGCAGATATGTGTCACTCCTGTGGATACGTATCCTGCAACCCAAGCACAAATTTTATGCATATCAAGTAGCCAGGCTGTCTTTTGGTAGTGCTTAGAGGGAACAGGTGAAATTATTGATGAATCAAGATAGGTGTAGAAAAAAGAAGTCTCAATACCAATGTAGAGACCCCTTAAAAGCAGTCTAAATTGAACAGGAGAATAGAAAAAATTTCATATCAAATATGCTTTCTATAGGGTTTCGTCATTTATTATATAATGTTTTTACTCATTTTATTCTTTGATTACATTTTTAAGACAAGTCATCTCATCAGACATCAATAAGTTAAACATGTGCATGAATAATGAAAAATTCACTACGCAAGTTTCTTAGTATTAATAAAGATGATGGTGAATATAAAACTCAAAATGTGTCTGTCTCTGCCTTAGAATTGATAATGCAGAGAAAATGGAAGAAAAAAATTCATCTAGAGGGAATTAATATCGTGTAAATGTTATCAGTTACTTTAAAGTCTATGTCCAAAGACCACATATGATTTGTGCAAACAAAATAGATGTGTTCATGTATTTTTATTAAATAGGATATTTTATTTTAGCAAATAAATATTATTCTGAATTAAGCTATCTTTTATTTTATTTTATTTTTTTGGGGTAATAATAACAGAATGTGTGACAGACATCATTGCCCTGTGTACATGTATGAATGCACAGATGGTGTGACTCTACTTTGTGTACAACCAGTGAAACAATAGCTGTACTCCATTTGTGTTCAATGAATCAAAATTAAATAAATAAATAAATAAATACATTTATTAGCACAATACACTCAAGTGTTTTATTTATTTTGGTATAGGGATTGAATACTGGGGTCCTTTATCACTGAGCTACATCCCAACACCTTTTTTGTTAAATTTTTTTAAAATTTTGATACACTTTTGTTTTATTCACTTATTTATATGTGATGCTGAGAATCGAACTCAGTGCCTCACACATGCTGGGCAAGTGCTCTACCACTGAGCCACAACCCCAGTTCCTAGTTATCTTTTATTTTAAATCTAGGCTTTATGAACTGAAGGTAAAACATTTGTGGTTACATATGGAATCCTCCCTAGAAAATGACTTTTCTAGTCACATGGCCAAGACAGAGTTGGTACTTGAATGGCTCTTCAAATATCATTTTGTATGATGTGCCCCAAATACATTATTTGTTTGAGGCTAGTCCCTGCCCAGTTGGATATGCTTTACATTTCATTCAATCAGTGGTATTAAACATGAATTTCAAAAATTTAAAGTCATGATTAAAATATTAATAGCACTGTATATTCATTTAATTAATTCAACACTGAAGAAAAATTATGTGTGTCTATAGCAATAATACAAGCACAAATAGAGGTGGGCCATAATATTGGAACAAGAGCAATGTTTTGACTGAAGTAAGAATTTAATTGTGTAAATGCCAAGAGATGAGATTGTTGAAACATTGGTGATTCTATTTTCAGTTTTTTAAAATGTTAGTATATAGTTTTCTATAGTGGCTGTCCCAATTTATATATTCACAAATAGTGTAAAATGGTTCCCTTTTCTACATCCCTGACTTGTTACCTTTTATTTTTTTATGATAGCCATTTTAACAAGCATGAAGTGACCTCTCACTGTGGTATTAAACTGCGTTTTTCTAATGGTATTGATGCTGAGCATTTTTTCATATATCTGTTGACCATTTCTATGTCTACGTCTCAGGAAGGAGTATTTAAAGAGTCATTACCTATCTTTAAGTTGAGTTATTTGGGGGGATTGCTATTGAGACTTTTCAGAGAGATACCTTACTATTGACTTGATAAAATACAAAAGAAATACTAGAGATTATCATGAAATTATGCCCCAAAATTTGATAGTTAGGATAAAGGTACAAGTTATTGAACACATCCTTCCTACCAAGATTAATCACAAGGAAACAGAAAATGTGAACTGACAAAAAAATGAGTAATGAGACAGATTGCTTCATCAAAGAAAAAAATAGGTCATATAAATCTCCGTGCAAATTTAAGTGAGAACCTTATATAACCAGACTGCGAATTACTAAAAAGTGTCTGCTGGGTACTGGGTACTATTGGTAATTGTCTACAAGTCTCTTCATCAAGTTCTTACAGGAGGAGGGTTCAGCCAGGAAGTGTGTGATAGTAGGCAGAAGTTACTGAAAAAATAAGAGGGATTGGAGAAGCAAAAGAAGAGGGGAAGATTGAGAAGATTAGATGAAAAGAATAAAGGCAAAAAAGAAAAAGGTAGGAAAAGAGACTAAAAATAAAATGCATGGAAAAAATCACATTTAAAGGCTAAATGAAAAAAAAAAACAAATTATTAAAGTTTTGAATCTATTTTGGAGGCTGAAATAGCATGCATTGAGAAAGAGATTACAGTGTAAGGTCACGGAATAAAGCCATTAAAACCTCAAATAGTCTTCACTCAAAATGGCAGAGGAAATGAGGACTTATTTTTTAGTGGATAAGACTTTCTCTTCTTGAATAATAATTATGAAATTTTTATATATTTTATGTCTATCACATTTCTTATTTAAAATTTTTTAAAAGTAGTTTTTCAAAAAGCTTACCCAACACTTGGATAAGAGTTAAAAGAATTAAGTAATTTATTTCTCTAAAACATAAGAAGTCAAGTTTTGTAAACTGAGTAGTTTTCTCCTTTGTTTCTAGCTCACTCTCGGTATTTCATGAGTGTATACATTATTGAAAATCTAGATGTGTATTGTTCAGTAATTTAATTACATGATTTTTATAAGTAATCGATTTATTAGGCACAGCTTTGGAAAGACTATGCTCAGCCTCATTTCCTTATGTAAAAGTGGAAAAGTCAATAATTACTTCAGAGTATTATGAGAATTAAAAATAAGGCTGGTTAGCTCTGCTGAACACTTAGGTGATGTTAATTAAATATTTGTTACATGAATGACTAAGTATTATACAGAATTATAAAAAAAAACTTTACATCAAAATGATTTAGAGGGATTAACTTAAAAATTTTAATTTACAAAAAGTTTGGTGTATATTAATCAGATATCATGTGAAACTTCAAAACAATACATCGTGCACTGGACAAATGATAATAAGCATTTCTTTGTTGTGGAAACATACAAAATTCTTTTTTCCAGGTTTCTAGAAATATGCAGTGCATTAGTATTTTCTTTAGTCACTCTATTATACCATGACACACCAGAACTACTTGCTTCTGTAACTTAAAACTCTTTAATTAAATTTTCCCCATGTCGCCACCACTACTCTCTTCAGTCTCTGGTAACACTATTCTACTCTTAACTTTATGAGATTAACATTGTAAAATGTTTAATGTCTTTGTATCAAATAAACCTTCAGGACTGAGAGATGCCACTTTATAATCTGTTGTTTTTTCTTTCATTGTACACTGAAAATTTTTGAAAGAGTTTCAAAGATTATCAGGTTCTTCATTCATTCAACAAGTAATTTGGGAATGGTATCAGGCACTCTCCTTGGCTCTGAGTTTGAAGTAGAGAAAGTGAAGCTCCTATTTTTTAGAGACGGTGTTCCCATTCATGTAGAAACATATTATGGAATAAATGCATATATGCTCTACTTAGAATTATCGGCATAAATTTATCTTTGATTTCATAACTGCCTTTATCACTTATCTAAGTCATGAGCCACTTTAAGCCACATTGACAATACAAATATTCTTAGTTTGAGCTATAACATATTTTTATGTTGCTTATTTCTGGCTGTCACAGAGATTTCTTATTGAATTTTATCTCATGCATTCCTTTTCAATTTCTGCAGAATCAAATTGTCTCATATGTAGTATTCTGGCCAAAACAATTCAAGGAGAAATTGAATAAAAAATATAATTCTCACAAAGGCAAGTCACGCAACGCAGAGAGAGAATAAATGGCATGCTAGCAATTTTTGCAATAATTTTCCCCCTTCAATTAATCAGACACTCAATTGGCTTGAAAAAATATATATCATCTAAGACAAGCCATCCATCTTGGCTGGCACCTGAGGTAGATGGGCCATTCTTTACCTTATAGCACCTGAGCTATATAAACCCAAAAGTATAAAATAAAATTCTGGACACACAAGGTTAAAGAATAGCAGAGTCAGGTTTCATCTTCTGAAATCATGTTAAATGGTCAAGGTGAGGAACAAAAGTAATATCCATGTTTTGTGAAATAGAAGGCAAATGTGAACCTGATGTCAGGAATGATGAATGTAGCAAGAACCCTCTACACAGAAAGAGGCTCACTCGCACAGCACTGGCAAGGAATGCACCACATTTTCCTCTGTGTGTGCTAACTCGAGTGAGTGCATTCTTGCAGTAAGTGTTAAGTTGACCATTTCCAATGATCTCAACACTAATTTGAACAAATGAGATTATTTCTTTGAAGGCAAAGATCTTTTATATCACTTTTAGCAAAACCATTTTTTATTACGTATTTTCAACTTAGTGATTGATTTGAGACGTTACTGAAGTAATGTGGTTTGTGCTTGATGCTATCCCTTCCTGTTCTTGGAAATTAGAAAGTTTCTTTGTGATTCATTAGATACAAAAACAATGTGCCAATAGGCTTTAATAACCAGGAGGATATTGAAGCAGAATCTGAAAGTTGAGCAAAATTAAAATGGAGAAAAAGTTTAAACTGGCCTCCAGTGTCATCATTTAACTCACCATTTAGATCAATAAAACAAAAGAAGTTGGTTGATCACGAGAGAATAATGAAGTATAGGTACACATAGCTGAACACCAGGGGCAGAGCATGGTTCTGCTTATAATGCTCTGGAATTCTATTTTTCTTTTCCCTTTTATATCCAGATGATTGGGTATATTTTCCCTACAGCCCAAAGAATGCAAAATAATATTAAGTCTACTAGGGGACTTCACACTTTTGATAAAAGAGCTAAGAAAGATTTTTAAATTTGATAACATAGATGAATACTTTTATTACCAAATAAAATGCACAATATAGAAGATAAAATTAATTGAATAAAATTTACTAGATCAACTATACTACAAAATATAAACTATTTTTTGATTCCTTGTAATGTCATATTCTAAAAATGACATTTATTTCAGCTATATATAAATGTAGATGCACAACTGTAACATGAAATTTGAATGTTTTCTGTGTACATATTATAATTCACATTAACATCAATATAAATACATACATATATATGATAGTTTGTCACTTATCTTTTCAAAACAATGTCATTATCTGATTTGAAGAAAAAAATTGTATATATGCACATATGAGTTTATGTACACACAAGCGTGTATGTTTATATCTATGATTCTATTCTATTACTGTTAAAGCTGGAAATAGCAAATCTAGTTTTTACGAGAATAAGTGACAGATCTAATCAAGCTGTCATTTAGTGTGTAACTTGGGACTTCTGAGGTGAATAGGCAAGATATATAGGTAAGAGGCTATGAGAGAAAGTCAAGGCATTTTGCTGTTTTCTTTCATGCTTTGTCTTGAAATTTTCATAGATAAATCTAATATAGGACTAAAGATCTTTCTCAGTAGTGGATGCTTGTCTAGCATGCACAAGGCTCTGGGTTTGATCCCTGGCACTCCAACACACACACACACACACACACACACACAATTACTAAAACTGATTATTAAAATACCTCTGTGTTGTTGATGATTTGTGGTTAGGAAACTGTCACTCTATCCATTTGTAGTGCTAACATGATCAGAATGTCAAAACTCCAAAATATCATTTATATCACTCTTGAAAAAATTTTTCAATATCAGTGAGGGGAAATTTTCTAAAATTCACTCCAGGAAGCATTTCCAATATCATATTGTAAGATGGATATAGTAAGCAAAGGAAGCAGGAGGCATGCTGGTTTCATGGGGAATGTGGCTGAAGATAGAAAATGCAGATCAAGGTGCACCTTCCTCAGGTTTCTGTAGGGAGACAATGCATTTCAAGCCTTTAACATCCCCAGAGAATACTTAAAGCCAGAAGCAGAGGGGAAGATGTTCCTGGAGGCATAAAAAGAAATCCAACCCTTTCTAAGGACAGTTAGGCTACAAATGTGAATGAGTCCATCTATGAAATGCTTACCACTTAGGCTTGAACATTGGTGGACTTGCTCATGCTGCTGACTGAGCACCTGGCTGGGAGCTACAGTGGGCAAAGTAATCGTCTACATTGCCACCGATTAGAAGAAAATTATCATTTTTTACCTGTAAGAATTGGGCAAAATATGGATATATAATGACTATTATTAATAAACTTTGAATTTAAAATTTTCATAGCTAAATGAAAATATAGGATAATCACAACTAAAACTCAAATTCTTCATCTGCAAAATTAATAAAGAGAAGTGACTTATTGTTGAAGAAATGTTTAAAGAAATTATAAATAATGGAGAAAAGTTAAGAGATTTATATTGTAAAATAGATGCAACAGGAGTGGGTGGGTAAGAGGATCTGGGAAAATAAGAAATAGCAAGAATGAGAGCCCAAACAAGAGAGGCATTTTCCTGAGCCTGGAGATTTCAAGTGCTTATTATATCCCAGACAGGATTAATGACAAATGACACACTGTTGATAACATATTAATAAAATCCTCATTTCAAAAAAGGGACAAAATCTTACAATTTTAAAGTCAGAAAAATGTTTCCCACAAAAAAAGGCAAAAGGTCTGCCAACCAAAGGACTTCTAACTGACATAGTAGAAACTGAAGTAAAGTCAATAAATTACCAAATAAAGATTTTTCCTTTTCAAGAGTGCCATGGCTATAATTCTATTTCTGCATTAAAAACAAGATAATCACAAATGTGAAAATCAGAGCTTTATCCCATTTAAATTTGGATAATCCTAGAGAAATAACTTAATTTAGTAAGTATAATCTGTACAAAATTATTTTAAAAAGAGACAAAAAGAAATTTTAGCAAATAATGAATTTATACTATATTTATAAACATATTAATCAACAATACAATTAAAATTTTTATTGTGTTATTTAAAAGTCCATGAAGTAGAGGATTGATATTGTGTAAATATTTCATAAACCAGAATTAAAGAGATCAGAGGTACCTAGAGACGATAGATGATAGACAGATGGATAACAGGTAGATAAGAAGATATCTCAGGAAAACAAGTTTAGGAAAAGACTGAAAGGTACTCATTTCTCATCAAAAAAAGACTGAGGAGTGAAGATTTGGCAAGTAAATTAAGATGCTTGTTTAATTGCTTCATTTAATAGAAAAGGGCTGAAAATATTTTGTGATATCTTTATGGATATCCATTATGGGTAATAATAATAGTAAATTAGATGTTTGTTATATGTATGATTAAATGCTAAATACCATCGTGAAGGGATGAGAAAATACTAAGAAAAATAAAAAATAAAGTTGCTGAAAGTTCTGTGCTGGATAAACACAGCCTAATACAACAATCTCTGTGTGATTTCTCAGAGTGATAGAGGATGAGCCACCAAGCTTAGACTGGTTTCCTAAGGTATAGGGACATAAGGAATATTAGAAGGATTAAGTAACAATCGCATCTACATTATAAAAACTTCCATCATTTATTTTCTTAAAGAGAACATAATTGTGTTACTTTAAAATGTCACAAATATTTTAATGGAACTCATATTTTCTTGGAATTAACTAATTCTGAAGGGAAACATTTAATGGACACTAAGGGTATGAGGAAAACAGCACTTGAAATGGGAAAAAGAATCAACACATAGGTATATCTCTTTTAAATGTACTTGAAAAATTAAAATATGTCTTGTTGTTCAGATACATTAACCAACTAACAAATGAATCTTTGATCATAGCAGTAGCAAAATGTCAAACTAATAACTTACAGGACCACAGGGCAGGTGAACTAATTTGCTAATCTATCTCGGAGGACTTGTCTTAGGAAAAATATAGAAACTCAAAATCTTTTCTAACATATATCCTTATACTTTGATCTACAAGCTAAATACTTAATGTGTATGTACACAATTAATAAAGAAGGAACTAGTATATCACTTGAAATAACATTTTCATTAACTTTCTTTTTAAGTCATGAATATTAAAGGATACTTTTTGAGGTAATGATTTCAATTTGTGATGATTACTAAATTAGTGAGAAACTTTATATTTGTAATTTCAAACCACTTCTCATAATTAATTAGGCTACAAAGTAGGGAAAAAAGATAAACTTTCAAAAGATGAAATAATTCAAAAGAAACAATTGGGAAGATATTAGTTTGTTCAAATTAATTTGATTTGTGTATTTCTAAATACACAGGCAAATTATTTTACAGATATTGAGTTTTATTACTAGGCCAAACTAAACTGTGCTAATCTGCTTAAAGAGTGAAGTTCTTTCTGGTTTAAAGACTCACAAATGATTTCAGTAAACCATTCTGAGCAATAAAGTTTTGCTACTTTGTTCATTAGACAATAAAAATGGCAGCCAAAGCAGTAGTTTCACTCCTACGTTTAGCACCATGAAAGTATGAATACAGAGGGAATAAGTCGATTTATGAAAGCATACAAGGTGGAAATACTCTAGGAAAAGGAAGTAGTCATCACCTATATTTCTATTTCTAAGTGAAGTATAGATATAAGTATGTGTATGGGGGAATGCTTCTAAATGAGTTGAATGACACTAACTTCAGCTTAGGCGACAGTTTAAAAAGAACATAGGCCATTGTGCATGATGTTAGCATGCAATCACAATTCACTACTTCTCATGCTTTACTTCCACACTCTGAGATTTGATCTGCTAATCAAAAATATCAAAACTACATGGAATTAATATTAATGAAAATATCAAGAATTACTGTGATTTAGCCACATCAATGTTTATAGCAAGCAGCTCAACTCACAATAGCTAAACTATGGAACCAACTTTGAACAGATGAATGGATAAAGAAAATGTGATACACACACACACACACGCACAAACACACACATACACACACACACAATGGAATATTACTCAGCTTTAAAGAAGAATGGAATTATAGCATTTGCTGGTAAAGGAATGGAGTTGGAGAATATCACGCTAAGAGAAATAAGCCAAACCCCCAAAACCAAAAGCCAAATGTTTTCTCTAATATGCAGATGCTAATTCACAATAAGGGAAGGGGGATAAGGAAGAATAGAGTTACTTTATACTAAGTAGAGGGGAGTAAAGCGAGGGGAAGGGGCATAGGTGTAGGAAGGATAGTAGAGTGAAACAGACATTATGACCTCATGTACCTATATGATTGCATGACCGATGTGATCCTACAATATGTACAATGAGAAAAATGAGAACTTACACTCCATTTACGTATGATCTATCAAAATTTGTGAATACATTCTACTGACATATGGAATAACTAATAAGAAACAAATAAAAATTGCACAGATTTAATGCAATTTCTTTTAAAATTCCAATGACATCCTTCATAGTAATAGAAAAGGCAATCATGAAATACATCTGGAAAATTAAGAGGCCCAGATAGCCAAAGAATTCCTTAAGAAGGAAAGTGAAGCAAGAGGCATCATAACATCAGACTTTAAGTTAAACTACAGAGCTCTAGTTACAAAAACAACATGGTATTGACACCAAAACAGACATAAAGACCAATGGTACTGAATAGAAGACACAGAGCCAACCCCATGTAAATACAATTATATCATACTAGACAAAGGCACCATAAACACACACTGCAGAAAAGATAGCCTCTTCAACAAATGGTGCTGGGAAAACTGGAAATTCCATGTTTAACAAAATGAAATTAAATCTCTATCTCTCACCCTGCACAAAACTCAAATTGGATCAAAGACCTAGGCATTATACTAGAGACCCTGTGCCTACTAGAAGAAAAAGTAGGCCCAACTCTCCATCATGATGGCTTAAGAATCAAAACCCTCCCTAAGACTCCTAAAGCACAAAAAGTAAAATCAAGGATCAATAAATGGGATGATATCAAACTAAAAACTTCTTCACAACAATTAAACAATCAAGAATGTAAAGAGAAAGCCTTTGGAATGAGGGAAAATCTTTACCACCTGCACCTCAAATAGAGAATCTTCAGAATACATAAAGAACTCAAAAAACTTAACACCAAAAATCAATCAATCAATCAATCAATCAATAAATAACCTATCCAAGAAATGGGCAACAGAACTGAACAAACACTTCACAATAAAAGAAATACTATTGGTCAACAATTGTGTGAAAAAATGTTCAACATCTACCAATTAGACACAAGCAAATTAAAACTACACTGAGATTTCATCTCACTCCAGTCAGAATGGCAATTATCAAGAATAAAAGTAACAACAAATGTTGGCAAGGATGTGGGGGAAAAGGTACACTCATACATCACTGGTGTGACGGCAAAGTAGTGCTACCATTCTGGAAAGTAGTATGGAAATATATTTGTATATATTCCTCAGAAAACTTGGAATGGAACCACCATTTGACCCAGTTGTCCCACTCCTTGGTATATACCCAAAGGACTTAAGATCACATCAATAATAATTGCAGCTCAATTCACAATAGCAGAACTATGTAACCATCCTAGAAGTTGTTCAACAGATGAAGGGATAAAGAAAATGTGGTATAGATACCCAATGGAATAATACTCAGCCCTAAAGAATGAAAGTATGTCATCTGTGGGTAAATGGATGGAACTAGAGACTATCATGCTAAGTGAAATAAATAATCCCCCAAAATCAGAGGTGAATGTTCTCTCTGATATGAGGATGCTAACACACAATAAGGTGGGGGAGGGAAGATGTTATGGTTTGGATGTGAGTGGTTCCCCAAAATCTAATGTGAGACAATACAAGAATGTTCAGAGGAAAAATAATTGTAAGAGTTTTAACCCACTCAGCGATGTAATCCCGTGATAGGGATTAACTGAACAGTAACTGAAGTGGTAGGGTGTGGCTGGAGGAGGTGGGAATTGGGTTGTGGCTTTATTAAATATTTGTATCTGGTGAGTGGACTCTCTCTGCTTCCTGATCAACATATGAGTCACTTCCCTCTGTCAAACTGTTCCACCACGATGTTCTGCCTCACTTTGAGCCCAGAGCAATGGAGCTGGCTGTCTATGGCTGGAGACCAATGAAATCGTGAGCACTTAAATAAACTCTTCCTCCTCTACAATTGTACTGGTCGGTTGTGTCATTTAGTCACTGACAAAAGAAGCTGACTAAAGTAGAAGAATAGAAGTTCATTAGATTAGACAAAGGGGAATGAAGGGAAGGGAGGAAGGTTGGGAATAGGAAAGAGAGCAGAATGTATTGGGCACAACTTTCCTGTGTTCACATAGGAATATAAGCACAGTGAAGTTCTACATCATATACAACCACATGAAAGGGAAGTTATACTCCATGTATGTATAAATGCCAAAATATATTCTACTATCATGTCTAACTATAAAGAATAAAAAAAGAATATAACCAGGAAAAAATACATATTGCTAAAATACTTTATTATTCTCTTTTTAAATTTATTTTTTGTTTTGTTGGGATTTTTCTTTTTTCTATTTAACTGGGAATTGAACCCAGGAGCACTCTACAACTGAGTTATATCCCCAGCTTCTCTCCTTTTAAAAAAGATACAATTGAGACAGGCTGTCACTAAGTTGCCAAATCTGACCTGGAACTTTGGATCCTCCTGCCTCAGCCCCCCAAATTGCTAGAATTATAGGTATATTCCACCATGTCCAGCCACTCCATTGCTATCTTGAAGCTGCTTCTAAATCTGGCTGATGACACACAGATTGTATTTACATTCAAATTTTTCTTCAATTATGACATTAAATGTTATCATTTTCTATCCTTCACTTTAGATTGCTGTACTGTTGCTGAATATGAGGTGATACTTTACAGATGATGTGGCAGAATGTTGATTTTAAGTCAAATCATTCAATTTTTATGCAGTTCCAATTGCTTATCTTCAAATCTTGACATGTCTTTTATTTAAACATTGATAGGAAGTATGAATGTAGACATTTTGAAAAATTTCAGTAGAAATTTATCACCCTTAATGCGTAAGGATTAGTGTTTTAGAATTGTCCTTCAGTGACTAATCGCTTTTAAATGTTGACTAAGTTTAACTTTTATATTACAAAATTTATGTTTATGTATTGCTTTAAATATCATTTAATTTTTATCAGCAGGAGATTCAAGCATATTTATGTCATATACCCAGTCTCTAACGTTTAAGAAACCTCCTTTTATGGTGATGTGTCTGCACATACATATTCACACATAAACAATACATAAATACATATATGGTAGGTATATATACATAAATGTGTGTATGAAATGTTCTTTTTCATGTTTTTAATTAACAGTACTTATTCATGTTCCACATCTCCAGGTACACACTTAAGGACACCTTGATTCTACTGTTTTATACTGCTTTATACTACTCCCTAACATTTGATCTATCTACTGATCTGACAGTGCTGGACTGTACAACTGAAAATGCTGAATGAATTTGTAGCTATTTTTTTTTCTGGAAATATTCATTCTATAGAGTACGTACTGTTTGGTTTATATACATATATACAGATAAAACTACTCTGTTCTCAAGAACAAAATTTCCTTTAGGTACTCCTTTTTCTCTCACATGTCCCTAATTGGTTACACTAGTGATGACAGAGATTTAAATGTCTCTTAGCTACCAAATTTATTGATTGAAGGAGATAGGATGGCATGGGATGGAATCAAAGAGGAACCAATTCATTTAGTGCAAATATTGTCAATAAGGTTTTAGATATTGCAAGATTGCATTCAAGTTTGCAACAGATTGGTGTATCTTTTTTTCCCCTTTCTTTCTCTCTCTCTCTCTCATTTCCCTTCTTCCTTCCATTTTTCCTTCTTCCTTCCTTCCTTTCCCTTTCTTTCTTGTTTCTTTTCATTTCTTTACTCTTTCTCATACTAGGGTTTGAATCTAGTGGCCTTCTGCCACTGAGCTGTATCCCCAGCCCTATTTTTCATTTTGAGACAGGGTCTTGCTAAATTACCCAGACTAGCCACAAACTTGTGATTGACTTGCCTGAGTTGTGAGTTGCTGTGACTACAGGAATGTGTTACCATGACCAGCTCCAAAGCATGATCTTCGACAGATGGACAAAGAGGTATTATTTCATACTCTTTGTTAAGCCTATGAAATTTATGGGGATTTTGGGGAAAGATTATTAATTCTTATTCCCTGAAGAATTCAGCTATGAGAAAGAAGTATGATTGCTATGGTTTGGATACTGGGGAAGTTGGGGTATAGCAGTAATATTTAGCAACTCTAAGTAGGCTGCTCAGGAAAGGACTCATTTAAAATGTGAGACTTAAAAACTTAAAGAAGGTGAGTGAAACAGATCTCTGTCTGGGGAATGAGCATTTATGTAGGGAAAGGAGTACAAACCCCACAAGAGGGAAGATTACTGAGATGTTTACTCTAGAAGCAGGAAACCAATTTGGTTATAGCAGGTCCTAAAGGGACACAGAGACAGGAGAGGAGATTAGAGAGAGCAGGGATGGAATGGTCCACCCAGGAACACTTAGTATATTGTAAAAAATCATTTTCACTCTGAATAGGATGGGGAGTCAAAGTATGAATGATAATTTTTTTAAAAAAAAAGAGGTAAGATCCATCAGAAATTATTTGGAGTGTTCAGAGTTCTTGTTATAAATTTGTAAAAATTATAAATTCTATTGGAAAGAAGTTAGAATGTCATTTAAATCATTATGTAAGAAGTAGCCTGGTGTGATACAAATAAGTTCTTTAAAATAATTTGAAAATGTGGGAATTTTGCCATGACTGATACTAATTAGTTCTCTGAACTTGAACAAGTTGCAAAAATCACTTTGCCCTCAGCTTCCTGTTTGCTGAAAGAGATTGCCAGCTGTGATTTCTAATGCTCTCCTAGGTCTGAATTTCTGGGACTTTCTGCACTGGGTCAACTTCCTGTACCATTTTTTTTTCTTTTTTTTTTTTCGGTTGCTGGGCAGATAATTCAGTAATTAAATTCTAAAATTCTAATCACTCCAACTGTCTTTTGTTGTTTATGCAAAAAGCAGTTTTATTTCCTTCATTCTTTCTTTTATTAATACTGTATTAAAAATGGTGGGTCAGTAATATAAGATGATTTAGTAATATTTTTACATGTTCATTTGATTTTTTTTCCTTTTCTTTTGCACAACCATACACTTTTCAGAAATTAAATCGCAAGCAAATTAACTACAAAATCACAGCAGATTTTCACTGAAGGACATAGATACTAAGGATAATAATAGGTTGAATGGAGGAACTTTAAATTACAAAGAGGGAAATAAGAGGGGGAGGGGATGAGGGGATGAAAAATGGTGGAATGAAACAGACATCAATATCCTATGTACATGTATGATTACATGAATGGTGTGAATGTACTTCATGCACAACCATAGAAATGAAAAGTTGTATCCCATCTGCGTACAATGAATCAAAATGAAGTTGGTAAAAATTTCAAAAAAATTAAAAAAATAATAGTTTGAGAGGTTAATACCACGTATTGAAATGCCTGTACGTTCATTTCAGCTAAGGTGGAGGGAATTCATTCCGCTCTAAGTTATGAAAGTAGTAGGAGTGAACATGAACTGAAGGGAATGAAACTTGGATGAAAATGAGGTTATGCATATAAAAATAGCATTCACTATAAGGAACATCTATTTGCCCTTAAGATGTGGACAACCAGAAGCCACAAAGTAAAAGTGTGGGTGCCATTGGGTCTGTGGTATGCTCTCCGGCTATGTAAAAGCTACAGCTACCACAACACCATTTATTAGGAACCCACAATTTTTGTGCACTGGTTCCTCTTCTCTGTATAAAACTTTCAGCTGGTTCCACTTGATTTTTTAAGTGACTCTTTAATACTAGCCAATGAAAGTGAATGCTTCTTCCATCTGTGGTTCCAAATTAAATTTCACATTAAATCCATACTTTCCAAGGTTAGAATTGTGAACTTTGCTGAGAATTTCTTACCAGGTTATTAAAGCTGTCACTTTTAAAGAACTAACTCCCAGCCCTGACTTAGTCCAGTTTTCAATTGAAAAACATGAATGACAATAGTTTTGAAACCATGCATTTTAATCTCCTACAATAATGATCCACTTCCAATGTAGCATATTTCATAATAACTTTGTGAAATGTTCTGACATCATTTTCAGACACAGGAATGCATTCTTAGGATACTGATTTTATATTTAGCGTGTGTGATGTTTCCATACAAAATCCCATAATGGTTATGGGCCAAGATCATTCACCTATTAACTAGGTTTAGTTTTGTGCTACCATATAATGCTACAGCTAAAAATCAATAGCATTCTTCACTTTATTTTCCTTCAAAATATGAAAGTATTTTTTAAAGCAAAAAATTAAGTTTTGAATATGTATATGTGGTTAATTAAATAATAGTTATATAAAATTCTTTGTGGGGATCAAGCATTAAAACATTTTGCATAGGAATACAGCTATCTTTGACATTGTTGACATTGGTTTTAAAATGATAAAATGTCACATTCCCACTGGCAGCTAAAGAACTCAGAATTGTTTGTATGTCCTAAATCTTACCTTTGATGTCACAGACTAAATCCAGCAATATGGTTTTATTGAACAAGATTTTCTATCAACAAATGTTTAATTCTGTTCAAGCTTATTGTCCATCTCTTGGGCAGATTCTGGAATATGGGCTGTTATGACATATAAAGTGTTGTTTTTTTTCCTAAGGGACTTTCTACCAATATAAAAAATAATCATTTATCAATTTATTTTCAGAGGATTTTCAAGGGCATGCCATGCACCTGGAACTGATGCCAAGGCCCCATCCTCATCAGATGGTGCTCTCAGAGAAGACAAGCATAATAAACAATATTTGCTGTCATCAAGGAGGTAGTGTGTATACATAAACAAAAACAACCAACATACTCTGTGAAGACAGTGTCAACAAGATGATCAAGCAACTTGCCTTCTATGAAACTGACAAGTGATTGCCATCCAACCAGATAATATACTATAAAAGTTCAGTGAAACAAAAATTTGGATAACATAATCAAATATATAATAATGCAATTTAGAGACTTACTTGAAGCACATATGCTTCATTCAGTTTTCAAAATCATGCATGTGAACAGCATTCATCGTCCAGTAATTGAAAAAGAAAATACAAAAAAAAAAAGTCTTCAATGTTAGATGTTACACATAAAGATTGTGAAGACAGTGATTGAATTTGTGAAAAGGAAATTCAATTTAGACAGAGCAATGGAAATAAAAATGGATAGAAAATGGGCAAAAAGGTAAGAATGAGATATACTAAGCAATTTTAGGAGTAGGCATACACACAGACACACAAACAGATGCACAATACAAGGGCACAGGCAAATCAGTATGTGTGTCACGGGTTTAGAAATAAAACTATTCAAACCAGAAACATATACTTTGAATTTGCATCAGTTGGCAATTAAGTCAATTAAGTGCATGCTTTGTTTGAAGGGATGCCATCCAAGTACCCCCTGTGGGTCATCCTGGAATTCTTAGAGAAGGCACAATTTGTGACATCTGTATTCACCTTTTACTAGCGTGCAGGGATTGAAATCTGCATTGGATGCACTGAATTCAAACTGTTTTCAGGGAATTCCAGTGAAGATTTCAGAGAAGGAATTGGGAATACAATTCTCAATTTTAGGAGAATCTTAAAAGTTTCAAATTTTCAACAGGAAATAAGAAGGCAAGGTGCAGTGGTGAGCCCAGAGTCTCCGAAGGTAGGTCGATTAAGAATTCAAAACCAACCTCAGCAACTAGAAGAGACCCTAAGCAATTTAGTAAATCAGTGAGATCCTGTCTCTAAATAAAAATATTTTTAAAAAGAGTAATTACCTATTCCCCAGTATCAAATAAAAAAATTATCTACATGAATACTTATGTTTATGTGGGAATATAGGAAATTCTAAAAGGAATAAGAGTTTATGAAAGAGTACAAATGTTATAGGAAGAGCTTATGAAAGAGCAAAAATGTTATTAGAGCATATATTTCTCAAAAGTATGCATAACAAGAAAAAAGGAAGACAAAATAGAGTGTTTTTTTAATAACTGTAAAATTCACATCTTACCAGTATTATAAAGAAAAGAATTTTTTTAAAAAATCATCATTAATGTTATATAATGTTGGAATGTTAAATTACCTAAGGACCACCCTCACCCCCACCCCCTCACCCACTCACAGTCACATGCACTTAAGCACATTTCTCACGTAAGTGACTGCTGACAATCATTAAAGGACCACGTTAGTATTAGGGTGAAAGCTAATTTCATCATAAATAAAGTATGAATGTGGTTGAGGAATGAGAACAAAGTACATGCTGCTTTGGTCAGTAGTTGTCAGAGAAAGGAAAAGACAGAGGAAGAGAACTAGGGGTTAAAAAGAAAAATGGGTAGAAACACTTTATTGCAAAATATTTTAAATTACAAACATGAAGATATTAAGGTTGATTTAAATGCTAAATTATTATGAAAGCAAAAAATCTCCCTGATAAATAACACTTCAAATGTATGAAAATGTATCTAAAAATGAGTCCCTGAATTTGTGGTAGTGGAAGGTGTCTACAACCTTCAAGAAAGTGGGGCCATCTGGGGATGTAGGACAGTGGTGGAGGAGCCCCTGTGTTCAATCTCCAGTAAGATAAAAAACAGGAAAAGACAAGATGTGGGACCTACTTGGAAATCGTGAGGCCATCAGTTGAGCTTCCTTCAGAAAAGATCAACGTATCTTTGGATGGATTGCTGAACTCTCTTAAGAGTGAATTGCTATAAGAGTGAACCCAACCTCTAAATCACAATGTGCATTCCAGGTCCAGGAGTGATGTTATCACTCCTTCCATACATGCTCCTTATTGGAGTTAAACTCATGTCAACACCAAACTTTAAATCTCTATGAATCTGAGCTAAAAATAACTATTTTGCTTATTAAATTAGCCTGACATTGGTATTGTGCTATAGTAATAGAAAACAAACCAATAAATTTCAGCTTTGTCTAACCACTGAGAAATATGATTGTTTCAATATTAAAATGCAGTTTACTAAAAACATGTTATGTGAGTTGGCTGTTTATGTGTAAATTAAATAACTTTTATTGATATTGTTTTGATATCATGATAAAGCTACAGCCACAAAACCCTTGAGAGAGTTTATGATTTTATAGTCTTTTCTAAAATATTTAAAATTGTACTACAAAAAGTTCACTGGATATAGTATATATTTCTGTCTAGAGAATTATAACTCTAGAATTAAGGAAAGAAAGGTGACTAGAAAGATAAACCCTTAATTAATCAAAGAAGGATTTATTTTTTCTCTTCACATTAGGGGTTGAAATATTTTTATATTTCACTTAGAGACTGGGTCTCACTGAGTTGCTTAGGGCCTCCCTAAGTTACCAAGCCTGGCTTTGAACTGTTGATCCTTCTGCCTCAGACTCCACAGTCGCTCGGATTATAGGTGTGTGTCACCATGCCTGGCCCAAAACAGAATTTCTATTATAAAAATAAAAGGTAACAAAGACATAGGCTGCCATTAGTTAGTTTATAAAAGCAATGAAATGTATCATCACTAATATCCAAATTACCCAGAATCCTGAAACCATGAGTATTTGAATGTATTACTGTTATAGAAGTCACTTCCTGAGTGGGCATCTTGCAGGTCTGTAACCCTTTAGAGCTTGACATTACTCTATTAGACAAACTGAGCTGTTGGAGACATAGGTGAGGGCAGTGGCTAACTTATCAAGGGCTCCTAGAAAGCTGAGTCTCTTGCATCCTGGATCAGGGATTATTCTCCTACACCATGCTACTGATGTAAGACTCATGAACTAGTATGTTTAAAGAACATGTACTCCTGAAATAAATTTCATATTTTTCCAAAGTGAAATACAATAAACAATTTATAACAATCCCAAAAGTATTCAAACTACTTTATCCTTCTGGTAGCAATGATGTGATTTGTGGATGAGAAGTATTTAACAAAAGGTTGATGTCAGGTCACATGTTGCTTAGCATATTGTAAAGCTAAATCGTTAAGTAATTTACTCTAGCTGATATGGTTGTGTTATTCAGTTTTCACACCAGGACAGTTTGAGGAGCTAAAGGGATGCAATGAATTGTGTGTGGACAATAGCAAGAGCCAAGGCTGTCCTGGGTAAACCAGGACACATGGTCACCCTGGCTACAGGTTACACTAATTTGTCGACATTTGCCAGTTTTGCTAGGTATGAGAGCCTAGAATTTTTAACATTAATTCTTCCTGTCAAATATTTAACTACCCAGTTCTCTTTAAGGAAACAATGTTTTCAGATCCTCTTTTTAGAAGAGCAAGGGTATGTTTGTTGTGTGGGTGAGTGTGTGTGTGTGAGAGAGTATGCACATCAGCCTTTTCATTTGGTTATTGGTATAAGAGAGTTCCCTTGTTAGGTACACTCAGAATGAACTTCAGAGTCATGTGTGTATATATTATTTACTTGGCACAAATTCAATACTCTTAACTAATGAAATGTGAAATCAAAACAGCATAGAGGGGCTAAATTGGAAGCGAAGAATACTGACACTGGCATTCAGCATTCAAATGCCTAGGCAGGAATGGGAAGGAGGAGACATAAATTTTCTTGTATCTTTTCCTATGTTTATAAAAGAGAGAATGTGAATAATCACTACCCATTCTGATTTGAATGTACAAGTTACCCTTGGGCATCAATTATAACCTAGCTAAGGACATAAGTAATAGCTAAAAGCTGATAAATGTGTGTGTAGAAAGTCCCTTAAAATATAACTACTTTCCCATCAGAGAAGGAGCAAGGATACCATAACCAGGCAATTGGGACACCTTGTCATTTGTGTATGAATTGGGCAATAAAGAAAATAGCTTGACATAGGGATGCAGCATCTTGAAAGCTGCAGAGGTGAGGGAATCTTGACTTTAAACATGGGCATTTCTGTTGTATGTCTTCACCATTACGAGGCCCCATATCAGACAGAAGAGTTGATGGATGTATAAATGTTCCAATAACTAAATAGCAGATTGCAAAAAATCCACAAAAAAATCACTTGTTGTAGTTCTTAATTGGAATCCAAAATAATAGGCTCCAAAATATATCTACAATATAGGAAAATATAAAAGATATTTTGGATTTCTTATTCAAAAGTCCCTAACTCTAAGTTTTCACTTATTCTTTATTCTTAAGCTACAGTCTTGAGTATCCTATCTGGAGGAGGCTTTGTCAAGTGCCCTCTAATAGGGTATTTTTAAATTGAATGTATTGGTTTTCAAAATTTCCCCCTTCTTGAACTCCTCTTTGATAATGAAGATTCATTTCAGGTTGTTGGCCATCGTTGTTTCAGGATAGGGTCTCTGAAGGCAGATGCTGAGATGGTATTTGGGATGCGGAATTTTTTTAATTGTCATCAGTCAAAGCAAAGGAAAAGAAGGATTAGGAAAAGAAGGTCAAAGTTCCATGATGGCTGGATGAAGACTCAGAGGGAACTCTGAGCCAGCATGGGGCATCAAGGGGTCCTCAGCTACCTTTTCCCTTTCTGTCCTATCTTTGGATGTCAGCTGCCCTGGGAAGGTGTGACCTTGAGGTAGGTGGTGTATCCTGAAGGAGCCCACCGTGCAGGCCATGTGCTGGCCCAGGTGAACTGCAGTTCCTCCAGGGAGACATTACTGTCTCCACCACATTCTGCATAACCCTCACCTATCCATGTGCTCACTCAGTAGGTCCAATAAATGTTGACTCTAATGGTTTTTCTATCTGTTGGACCCTTTACAACTTCGTTATGGCTGTATTAAAACTTTTTCTTCATCTTCTTTTTCATTTTCTTTTTTTTCTTTGCATATCTGTGCCCACTTCCTTGCCCATTGTCATGCTAGGGAGCCTGAATGGTCTTCTTTCATGCGGTGCTTAATTACACAGCAGATTCCTCTTTCCTTCTAGACAAGGTCCACACACCTGCCTTATTAAACACCTGTTCCTCTGTCCTCCTATGAATTGGATTGCCATAACTCTCCATGTGCCACACTCTTTAACACCTTTATGCTTCCGTTTGGGCTCCTGTTACTGACACAAATGCTTTCCTTTACACCCCATCGTATCAGTCTGGTAAATATTCAGTCTCTTGTAAGAATCCTCCTGCCCATTGGCCAATTTATGAAGTTCTTTAAATCATCACGATAAATAGCAAAAACTTCATCACATGCCAACTTGTATCCTTATTCTTCTTAATGTAATAATGGCAAGTGCAATTCGTAACTACAAGAAATGCCTGACACATGTGGACCCTAAGTTTGATTTGCCTCGTGGTCTAAAGACAGAGTGGGGATGGGGTGGGGAAGGGACACTCTACTGCACTGTAGAGCAGCAGAGCTATTTTTTAAAATTTTTTTTAGTTGTTGATGGACTTTGATTTTATTTATTTATTTATATGTGGTGCTAAAACTCTAACCCAGGGCCTCGTATGTGCTAGGCAAGCACTCTACCACTGAGCTACAACCCCAGCCTTGCAGTACTGCCATTTTAAACTTAACTTATTAAGAATGGAGAGGATATATCTCTAAGGATAATATAATTAGTCTAAAATTAAATTATTGTCATGGTAGCACATCTGTATAAATGAACTAAAAGCACTTACTTGCATACTTATGTGTTCAAATGTTATTCAAATTATGCTAAAAACTCATGCTCAGTTCAATCACATAATTCAGGAAAATCTCCCCATTTCATGATCCTTCACTCGATCACATCTACAAAGTCTCTTTTTCTATGTAAGGCCCCATTCACAAGTTCCAGAAATGAGGATGTGGACATTTTGTAAAGACCATTATCCAGGCTAGAACAATACCCTTAAGTGCAAATGTTCATAACATAAAAGTCATTTCCTAAGTGAGAGCAAAAAGCAGATACTGAGAAAGGAACTCAATTATGCAATAAGGTATGGACATATTCAATAATGGAAGAGAGGCAAGCCACTTAAGAAACAAGGTATTTAGTACCACACCATAATTCACGTGTAATATAACGATTCGCTTAGCTAACATATTGAGGATGGAATTAAAATATGGATTCAGTGACAAACAGAGTTTTCAGAAAACATCCATCGTCCTCAAAAGTTGTGCAAGGTGACCAGGATAATAAAGACAATTAGAATGTCTATGTTTCTAAATGTCCCAAGAACACAAAGGATTAGAACAACAAAAATGCATGTGTTAAGGATCCACAGACACACATAGAGTGAAAATGCATGAGAACTAAATACAACATACTGGGTGAAAAGTATGGTATTTGTGCAATATTTAGAATGCAAATGTGAGTGAGCTCCCAGGTCCACATGATGACCCTCAAACTATAATGCTCTGTTGTATAAATTTAAGATATGAACTATGATGTTATGCTATACATACATGGTGAACAAATGACAACAGTCAAGTAAAATAATATAGCCTCACTGCACGTGGTGAGCTTTCCTTCTTTCATTCTTTCTTTTTCTCCTCCTTCATAAGTTCATCTAAATTCTGTCCCCTCAGCAAATGCTCAGTGTACAACTCAATATTGTTAATTATCCTCCTCATGCTGGACCTTAGATCACTATGCTTCTTCATCCTCCAAAAAATAGCATTGGATTTATAAAGTTTCAGACTTTAAGCAGGTCATTAGAGAATTCTCTTTCCAAATAAGCACCTTGATCAATGGTTTCTGCCACTCAGCATTCTTCCAAAATATATAAACCTTCTCAACAAGCTTTTTAATTTAGGGAGGGGGAACTGAATGAAAATTCTATTTTAAAGCCCCTGGCACCCAAGTCCTCCCATTAGTATAAAGCAAACAAACAAATATGAAGATTTAAGAACAAATCAACAACAACTAACTCAGAATTAACAAAAGCTAAATATCATTAATTATGATAAAGAACCTTAAAACTTTTCTAATTTAATAACTCCATACTTTGACATTTTCTCTTTTGGCATTTTGAAACTTCTTTTTATTTCAAAATAGTCTGTCCCACAGCATCTATGTAACACGGGAAAAAAATTGATCTTGTTATCCATATGACCACCTTGAGGGCACACTGCAGCTTGCAGAGCACATGGTGATACTTAGGAAGTCAATAACAATGTCTAAATAACACAAGTTTTAATCACAGTCATCTTTTATCATCATGGATGCTCCCTGGGCTGTTTTTAATTTGATCATATTGAAATGTGCTGTCCTGATTTTCATGAATTAGGACAAAGTCACCCTTACTCACCATCTGAAGTCTCAGATGTTCCTTCCCATTCAGTAATGAAAATGAAAATGACTTTCCTTGGCAACTCAGACAATTTTCTGGTTAATTATGTGGATGTAATTCTTTGATTATTTGCATATTTTACACTTGGAAAGCCCTCTTTTTTATTACCAATTTTTCTAGTTTTGTTTCATAAACATATTATTTAAGATAGTTTATGATATTTTGTTATATTTTAAGAATTTAATAAATATACCTGAAATTCTTTCTGTTATATTGCTATACACAATGACAGTACATGACCTATTTTTTTTAATTCACAATATTTCTAAGTGGTGTTTATACAGCACAACTAGTATGATCATGAAGGGTCATCTCATAAGGTAGAAGTTAAAATTAGTAACAATACTTGCATTAATCAACTACACCAAATTTTGAGTTAGATATAGAATCCCCACCCTCTCAAAAAATCAGGGTTCATTCAGAAAAAAATCATTAACCAAAATCATACACTATAGTTAAAATAATTTACGTGCTTAGAATTTATTAACTAAAATAATTATTTAGAGTATGTATATTATTCAATTGAATGAATTCTGCAAACATGTTGACTGCATTATTTGAATTATTGAGTTGGCATACCATGACTGAATGGATATGACAAATTCCTAC
>JAJEJO010002583.1:775883-918203 GCA_020662805.1 Glaucomys volans
TATTTTCTTACCATTACAAGTCTCTTAAGAAACTAGTGAGATTTTTTTAGGATGACTACAAGTCATTAATCTTTGCCATCTGATGAATCCAGAAGTATTTAAAATTTGTTATCAGAAAATGAATACAGAAAAGAACAAATATATTGTTCAAAAGTTTTTTAAACATCCTAAGCACAAAACAAAGTTTCTGACATTATATGTTGGTTCAATTTCCCAATTTAGGGCTGGAAATGTATCTCAATAGTAGAGTGCCTGTTTAGCATGTGCAAAACCCTGGGCTTGATTGCCAGCACCACACACACACTCACAAACACATACTCAGTATTCCAATTTAAAAATCTTTGAAAATGTTTATAGTATCTAATATCTTCCATTTATTGGACATGTAACATGCTATGTGGGCCAAACAGACATCCTATTATTTATTACTTTAATAATTTTAAATATGCTCATTTTGGACAACTTGTGAAGTAGAAGATTCTGCATAAAAACACTGATTAAACCACAGACAGAACTAAAACCCTTCTCTGACAGCATTGCCCTGGATGCTGTGCTTCCAGAATCTGAACAAATAAACCAGCTGGGCTGCAGTTTACCAACAGAACATAAAGGCCTCTATCTGGGAAGGCTCATTTCCTATAGAGTGAGAGACACTAGAGGTTAATTTTATATGCCCTGTTACCAGGACCCAGGTTTGCAGAATAAACCATTTTCTTAAAGGTGTTGATCGATCAGGTATTCATTTTATATAGTATAAAGAAAGAGAGAAGAGCAAAAAGACCACAAAAGAACAAAGAATTTCATGTGCCTCATTGGAATCTGGGCAATGAAAACTGGCTTTAATAGAAGTCCACAATCATCTGTAGTGCTCTTTATCTTAAATGTTAAAGAGGTGGAATAGTTATAGGGAAAAATAGTCTTGACTATTTTTTGACTCTCTTATTAAGTGCTCTGGAGACATGAGGAAGACAATCAACTTCACTGCTTTGCTTTTGATAAAACATGAATGAAATTAACCGTGGCTCTCATCACATTGCACTCTTTATGTTAAATTTTATACTGTTAAATGACTCAAGCAGATGTCTGATTGCAGAAGGATATAGTAGATGTGAATTTCCTTATTCTTCCCAAATAACCCTGGGCTTTACATATAAGATAATGTTAGAAGACTCTGAAAGTTGGAGACAAAAAAGGCAGATAAGCCTTTTCAGAATCCAATAAAACACCCAATGGCATGTTCAGTAAGTTTTATTTTTGCTTTGTGTGTCCTGAACATGGAACCTAAGAAGTTGGTGTCCTGGAAAGGCCACTTGGTATAGAAAAGTAGTCCTAATTAAATTCTGTACTCTATATGCAAAAGACCAGGAAAAGCTCAGTCTAGCAGAACAAAATTTTTCAGGTAAAAACTGCAGGACTCCAGCAAAACAGTATGGGCAGCAAGACCAAAGTGTTGCATCATCCCCCCAAGACCAGGAAAGGAAAGTGGGGGCCTGGACTTCTATACTTATCAGACTTGACAAGCTCTTCTACGATCCTGTCAGGGATACAGGCAGAGATAGCTAAGGAAAGAGCAGGAAGGCCAACCTCAATAAAGCCAGGTTCATCCTACCCACATTGTCCTACCCACATTGGAGACCATAGGGGAACCTGGGCTTCCCCTCCACTCAGAGCAATGAGATAACAGTCCCATCTCTGTTGGGCGAGGTTAGCGGAGGCCTCAGGAAAAGTAAGGACTTTGATCACTGCCATGCAGGTCATATCCAGTCCCATCCCCATCCCATTACTGCAGAACACAGAGTGGGCAGGGATGAAGTATTTTATGACCGCCTGACCAAGGTGATATCAGGAGAACTCTGGTGGCAAGTTGTCACTCACAACTGTGTCTAAGAACAATAAAGGTAATCCTTCCACTGTGTCACTAGGGGTAACTCTCCCTTCTTGCAATATTCAATGGCCAAGGAAAATCAGCTGAAATTATCAGCAACACCCAAAAGCAGGAATGAAAAAAGAAAAAATAGGTGCTCACACCAAACTGAAAAAAAAAAAAAAGATGAGAGAATTATCTGAAAGCAATTTCAATTTAGCCATTATAAAATTTTAAAGCAAGCAATTATGAATTCATATGAAATACATGAAAAAGTATATTCAACAAAGAAACTGTCCTCAGCAAAATATAAAAAAGTATAAAGTAAAATCAAATAGAGGTAGCAGAATGGAGAGGACAGAAGAAAGCATCAGTGAATTGGAACACAGAATAGCAATTACGCAATCTGAGAAACAAGGAGAGAATAGATTGGAAAAAATAATGAACAGAGCCTCAAGGTCCTATGGGGCTCTTACAAAAGATTTGAAATTCATGTCAGCTGAGACTCAGAAAGAAAGGAGAAAGCACTCAGAAGAATAGCAGCTAAAAACTTCCTAAATTGATAAAGGACATAAACCCACTGACTCACTAAGCTGGGTAAACTCCAAACAGGATCAGCTCAAATAAATCCACAAGAAAACACATCATAGTCAAGCTTCTAAAAGCTAAAGACAAAGAAAAGATCTCAATATAGTAAGAGAAAAATGATACTTCATGCATGTGGGAAAACCAATATGAATGTCAGTAGGTTTCCCATCAGAAACCATAAAAGCAGAAAGAAATTTTAACAATATTTTTAGAGGGCTAAGAGAAAAGAACAACCAGCCCAGAATTCTATTTACAGCAAAATATATCCAAGGAATTAAAGGAATAAGAAGGTCAGTTTATTTGAATGAAAAATGAAGAATTATAATAAGAATAATTCATCATAAGCAGAACTATTACAAAAGAAAGGCTGAAGGCAGATCTCAAACCAGAAAAGAAATGACAGAAATAATATCAGGACATTAAGAACAAACAATAGAAAAACGGATGTATGTGTAAAGACATTATTTCACCTTCTCCTAATTAGTTTTCTAAATTACTTTTGATGATTAAAAGAAAAATATCAATACCATCTGATGTATGCTTAATTATATATAGATTAATTAAAACATGTTATTAACTGGATTTGGGAGACATAAGGAAGTTAAGATTTTTACACTTCATTTGAGTTGGTAAAACATTATACCAGTTGAACTGTAATAAGTTATATATATTTAATATAAGGCTTAGAATAAGAAATATAAAACTGCATCAAGAGAAATACTTAAAGACATTACAAATATATCTGAATGGAATTCTAAACTATATTCAAGGAATACATCACAACGCAAGAAACAGAAACAAAACCAATACTTGCACAAGAGAAAACAAAAATAAAATGGCAGCCCTAATATATTAATGATATCAAAAACTGTACCATGTCATCTGAATTGACAACAGAGAGGCAGAATGGATTTTAAACCATGACATAATTTTGTTGTTCTTGTTAATAATTTCACTTCACATATGATAGTATAGATTGGTTGAAATTAAAAACAAGGAAAAACAGCATACAAATGGTTATCGAATGAAAAGAGGAATATCTTTAGTATCAAATAAAGAAGATTTCGGAGCAAAAGAAATTCACAAAAGGGAAAGAGAGACATTCAAACACTGATTGATCAACCCAAGGAGACTTCATAGGTACATAAATTTATGTATAAGAAATGAAGGAAAAGCAAAATATGAGACAGCAAATCTGATAGAACTAATGGAGAATCAGAAAAAAAAATCATGATTTCACACTAGAAAATCTCACATTCTCTCCTTCATTACTGAAAGAACATTTAGATGGAAGACCATCAAGGAAATACAACCCAACACCACCATCAGATGAAAGCATCTCACTGACAAGGTTTAGATGTGGAAGGCAAAATTGGCCAGCACCAGCATCTCTAAGTTAATTCTGGTTTTTCTGTTTGTTTGCTTGTGGTACAGGGAACTGAACCCAGAGATGCTCTACCACTGAACTACACTCCAGCCAGTTTTATTATTTTTTTGAGACCAGTTCTCACTAAGTTTCTCAGGCTGGCCTCCAGTTTATGATCCTCCTATCTCAGCCTCCCACACAAAAAACACCTCTAAACAAATGAAAGCTAAACAGTAGTCCTGCAGCTAATTTAATGTTAAAAAAGAAGTTTCAAGTGCAGAAATACTTCATCTGAACTGACATAAAATCATTACATTTGTAACCTGTTTGAAACAGCTGAAGCAGTGCTGAGAGGGAGATCTATAGCATTAAATAAATACATTAAAAAAAAGTTGAGACATATCCAATCATCTACATTCTTGCCAGAAGTTAGCAGAAGGAATAATATAATTTAAATTAAAAACAAATCATTGAAATTGAAAACAGAAAATAATATAGAAAAAGGAGAACATTCTTTGAAAAAAAATCAATTTAATAGAAACACCTCTAGCAAAAATTACCAAAAGAGATAGACCACAAATTATCAATATCATGAATTAAATGACATATCACAACAGAACTGGCACACATCAAAGTTTATTATATGGAAATATATAAATAACTGCAGAAATATACATTCAAAAACTTGTATGAAATGGATCACATCCTTGAAAACACAATCTACCACATCTTATCCAATATGTTACACATAAATGGAATAACCCTCTAAATAATAAGGAAATTGTGTAATTTAAAAATTTCCCCTAAAAAAATCTCACAAATGTCTAAAAAAATGCAAATTCTACACAATCTCATTAGAAGTACAAATTTAAAATTATGAACACCATATCACTGTACAACTATCAGAAAAACTAAAATAAGTACACTGATGACTCAAAATGTTGGCCGAAATCCCAAGACACATGACCTTTCTTACATTGCTGGTGCAAATGTAACTTGCTACAAATACACTGGAAAATATTTTGACTGTTACTTTAAAAAATAATAAAAACTGATAAAATTGTAACTACTATGTGGCCTAGATATTGCATCCCTAGTCATTTATGCCAGAAAAAGATAAATGCAAAGTCACCCAAAAACCTGTAAATGAATATTCTTAGCATCCTACTGGTAATAGCCTAAAACTGTGAAAATGTTCAACACCATGTCTGTCTTGTTCCATGTCAAAATATTTGGTTTCTACATTCATTGCAGTTTCATAGGATGATACCACAGGGAACACTGAGTCAATGACCACAAAATATATTACTTTGTTCACAGACTCTGAATCTATAGTGACATCAAAATGAAAACATTAATTAAAAAGATAACTCTAGGAAGTAAGATTAAAAATCATAGCTTTATATTTTTTGGTTTTCTTTTTATAATCTCCTAGTTATTGATTAATATACTCATTGATTTTTATTGACTCATTCATTAGTTGTTAGCATTTTGAAATTTATTTTTATTCTACTTATGGATACATAGATTTAAAAAAGGATATTTTGAGATACTTTTTACTTGAATCATTTCATTCACCATACTCCATGGCTGTGAATAACCCAAACTAATAATAATGATGAACTTACCTACAGTCTCCTGTCAAGTTAGAGGGAAAAAGTTTCTGTTTCCTTCTTGATCAATCAGTTACTTTCTAATTTCTACCAAACACTAACGTATATCTTTTTCTTTCCATTCAATAAATATTTATGAAGTACATATTCTTTAGCAAGTACTATTCCTAGGACTAAGAAGTCTGGGGAATATATAGTCTCTTCCCCTTACATTCAATTGGGTGGGTACAGGGGTGAACAGGTGGACACAAACAAATGAAGCATGAGTATCTTTCCAAATGTCTCACAGATGCTGCCTACTTTCCCCTAAAGCTTTCAAGGGAATAGAGAGGGAGGGAGCAAGGGGAGGGCCAGGGGAAGTACTAGGGAACAAAATCTCCCAGTTTGTGTGATATCCATGTATGAACATACCACAGTGGATCATGTCATGATAGATAAAAAGATAGATATGCATATAATGCAATTATTGAAATAATAATAACTATAATAGAAGAGAGATCAGTAAAGTTGAGCAAGTGGATGGGGGAGGGAAAGGGAAAGTCCTAGGAAATGAGACTGATCAAGTTATGGCATGTAGGAATATGACATAAAGAATCCCATTATCATGTACAATTTTGCAGCAATAAAATTTACAAAAAGATCAATTGTCATTTTTTAAAAATTTAAGTGTAAGTGAATGGGTTCCATAAGAAAAAAATGACAATAAAAGGCTCTTTGTGCAGTTTATCTCTTAAGACAAGGTTCATCATGACTTCTGTTATTGAGGTCTGAATAGCTCTCTTAGCCAGGGAGCTGCACTGTACATGTTATCAGTATGTCAGTCTTCTACTCACCACATGCCAGGAGCATCCACTTCCAAGGTTGTGAAAACCAAAGCTTCCGGGGCTTGACAAATGTCCCTGGGACAAAGGGTCAAATGAAGTTTTGGTTGCAAATCTGTGCCTGGGGACCCCTGAAGTGCTTGTTGCAGGGACCTCTAGTGGGTATTAAACCATTCTATCCAGATAATCTGTTCTGAAGCTAACCTATATGAAGAGATAAAGTGAAATGATGTAAATATATTGGCTAAGGTGAAATGAAGAGAAAGGCAGAAAACAAAGTCAGAGGAGTGGGAAACTTTAGAGAAACTCTGACTATGGTTGGTAGGCTGAATGCCCTCTATATACTTTTTGAGCCCAGGAGTAACATTATATGGATTCCATCTTGGATTACCTGGGATTTTCTCCATGATCTTCACCTTCAAAGTGCTGTTTCCTATGAACTCTCAGCCTTGGGCAGACTACAGTTATTGATCATATTATGTAAATACAATTTTAATAAAATTTTAATGATCACCGTGGTCACTTTAACTATATGCTATGGGATGGGATTGATGACAGAAGGTGAAAGATACCAAAATATTATAGTCATAATCCATTCTTGGTACCATTTTATTCAATTATGGGCATACTGAGTTTGAGATGTGAATTACACATCAAACTTGAAATGTTAATAGATGTTTGGTGCAAATATGGAATAAAGATATTGGATGTGAATTGGGGCTAATCAGTTTAAAAATACTGTTTTTTACCTAAATTGCATTTCATATGCAAAAGTAATAATAAACATAGTTTAATAAGAAAATGTAGCAGAATGGAGAGTCCTATCTGTGTTCATGAAGCAGTAAAATGAGGTGATACTAATCAAAGGGTTAAGGTTTAGAAGGATATTATGTATGAAAATGAGAAATTAGAAATGTAGATTCTGGATTCGATTGAGATTAAATAAATAATTACATGTTGGGAGCTTGGAGAAAAGTTTGGCACAATAATTTTTGGTCTTTTAAAAAAAAAGTGGGAATGCACTTTGGAGAAAGGTTGAGAGAGTGGAGAGGAGCGGGAAAGGAAGCTATAAAGGATGGTTTTTTGGTTTTGAGTTTCAGGAACTGCATCATCAAATAGCTTTTGAAAAGTCAATGGATGAGGTTTTGAAATAGAACTTAGAATTGTTTTTTTCAAATTCAATGGAAGATTGCTAATATCTCTAATTATCACATAAAATGAGGGTTTAACCAGGCTCAAAATCATTCAGCTAAGAGAGCATTCCTTAACCTCTCTTCTAACCTAGAGTGAAAAAGGGACAAATTCCTGACAACAGACAATGTGCTACCTCCAGACCTTGTTCCTAAAGAATTGGGCCCCTCATCCTGGTAGGTAAGCATCCACAAGGGCATCAGCCAGCAATGAATGACATGAATTGAGGATGCCAACACTATTATACTATTTTCAATATATACCAATGATATATTAAATATTTTAAGAGAATGTTAAATTTTCTGGTTTACATTGTTTCTAAATATATCATAGAATTATGAATAAATGGTTCAGTTATGGAAAGACATTGTTCTATATCAAAATGAGCCCCATACACATATATACTCAAAATACACACAAGAAATGTATGTTAAAAACAGAAAATTTGCCAAATAATTCATTTGTCTTTTTGCATTGAAATTTATAAGAAATTAAATTAATTTTAAATTAATTTCATTCAGGTCACTTGCTCTAATGTAATGTCTTAGTTTCACGGAATGGCAATATTATTCATTTTTTTCTGCTTAATAGAGATGGTGGTTATTCTAGACATAGAGAACATTTTACTGCTAATATAAAAGATTATTTAATGCCTGAATAGCAACCTAGTACATTATGTGACTGATTTTCATTAGCTGCTTTTGAAATGAGCCACTAGTTTAAAGATGCAACTCATATTTTTGAGCCTCCAAAATTATTTCTATAATATTCTATGGTCCTACCTGTAGCTGTGTTTAATCTTTTAAAAATAATGAAAAGAGAATAAAGAAGTGATAAACAGAAAAAATATCAAAAATAGACAAATAGCATTATATCAAGCTAAAAAAAATTCTGCACAGGAAGTGAAACAATCACCAGAGTGAAGAGATAGTCTACAAGAAAGGGGAAAATATTTGTGATCTACATACATAACTGACAAGGATTAATATCTAGAATACAGTAGGAAATAAAAAAACCCAAACCCAACTAACAAACAAATAAACCAATTTTAAGGGGCAAACTAAATATATGTTTCTTAAAATACAGAAATACTCAGCACATACATAAAAATGCCCAATGTCACTAATAAGGGAAGTACAAATCAAAATTGCATTGTTACTTATCCCAGTAACAATGGTTATTAACAAAAATTCTAAAAATAACAAGTGCTGGTGAGGACATGGAGAAAAGAAAATGCTTACATACTATCAATAGGAATGCAAATTAATACAGCCATTGTGGAAAGCACTATGGAGATTCTTTGAAATTTTTAAAATATAATTTCCATATGATGCAGAAATCTTACTACTGGGTACATAATCAGTATGTCAAATAGACATCTCACTGTCACTTTCACTGAAGCACTATTCCCAACAGCCAAGAAATGGGAGTGTCCCTCAACGGATCAGGGGATAAAGAAAATATGGTAAATATATCCAATGGAATACAATTCAACCCTGAAAAAATAAGATCCTGCCATTCAAGACAATAAGGATGGAAATAAAAATCACTGTTAAGTAAAATAATCCTTTTATCACCTCCTTACATCACCACAGGCTGGGGACCAACCTTCAGCACATGGATCTTTGGAGGACATTTCAGATTGAACCAATAGCAGGTACTAAGTTACAATTAGGAAGAAAACATTCTGGCTTGTTCGTGTACAGTATGATGATGATACATAACAATAATGCACTGTACCTTAAAAAGACAGAAGAGGGAATAGTGAATGTTTCCCCACAAAGAATAAATGTTTGAAGAGATAAATGCTTTCAATTTGATTTTAATATGCATTTATCAAACATTTCTTATATCCCATAAAAATTTACAAATTTTTAAATTTATCAGTTAAATTTAAACTAAAATGGAAGTGGCATGTACTACAGCAAAGATATCTAAAATTCTATATTTAGATTATTTGCTAATATGACATATAATTCAGTGCAATAAGAAAAAAGTCAGATAACATATGATTGAACTATGGGTAAGTATCATGGTATGGATTTTAAATGTCCTCCAAAGGTTGATTTGTTGAAGGCTTGGACACTATTGGAAGATGGAAGAACCTTTAGGAAGCAGAGCATATTTGCATGAAGTAGGTCATCAGGAGTATGCTGTTGGAGCATATTTTGGGACCCATTCCCTTCCTCTCTCTCCAGTAACCTTGATGTACAAAGTTCTTTTCTGTATCCAAGGTCCTTTCCTTTATGCTCTGCCTCAGCACATGCCCAGAGTAACAGATCCGACCAGCTGGGGCTTGAAACCTCTGAACCTGTGAGCCAGAATGAGTCTTTGCCCTTAAAAAGTGATTGTCCCAGGTATTTTGACACAGTGATAGAAAGCTGACTATCACAATAGGTTTGAGTGCTTTATTACTTTTCTCTATGTTTTGGGATATTTGGTCTTGCTTTTGTTCACTTGAATGCAATAGTACTAAACATTCTATGTGTCCAGATGCCAAGAGGTAGTGCTAAACTACTTGGAAGAATAATGTACCATTTTAAGTCTTCAGTGGTCTGTATCACTAAGTATATTAACTTTTAAAGCAAAGCCTTAAATACTATATTACAAATAATACTTGCACCTTCTAAATATAAAAGATCTATATATTTTGTATATATTTATATATGTATACTTTCATTTACACAAATGTATATACATATATATAAATATATACACATAAATATTTAAAGAAAGGATTATATGATCTTAAACACAGAGAAAGATGAAATGATAGAATTTTATGCGGTTTTAGTTTTTGTTGAACTGCAGTTTGTAAAATCTTGCAATTTGGATGCATGTTGTCTACAATTTTAGTTGTTTTAACTTTTAAGAGTGCATGTAATGAGAGATTCTTTATACATATTAAAATATCTACTTTGAGCTGCAGGAAGTACTCAAAGCATAAGTATATGAGCAATGATAGTCATTTGTGCCACTGAAAGCACTCATAATAGAGTTTAAAATAAAAATGAATAATGTAATAATCTGTCTAGAAGTAATATGACATACACTTACATTTTGTTTCCAAGCAAAGCACGCGAAGAACTAACAGTGACTGTGAACTGGCACCAGTGTGTTGACATACAGAAAAACTCACTTTTAATCAATTTGTTTCTCCTACAAATACACCACAGTGTTTAGATAATAAGTCCCATAATCATTCAGGCAACTAAGGAGAAGGGAGCATTTTCCGAACCTGTCTTTACAAGTTGTTCTTTCTTCCATCTTAATTTACAAAGTTTGGAACACTTAATAGGAAAGAATGGTTTCAGTTGCTTTGAGGAAATTAAAGAACTGAAATAGCATTCATTTTGGAAACAATCATTGGAGTAACTTCTATGTGCCAAGTGGAGTGTCAAATCGAATCACTTTAGAAAGTGATCCTCGTGTGTCTGGGTTTCATTAAGCAGTGGGAACAAATGAATTCTTGTTCCTATCTACAGCTTTGTTGCTGCTGTTTCAGAGTCTACAGAGACATCACACAGCACTAATAAACTTGGCCAATTTGCCTTTTTGGAGCTGCCTCTGATATCACCAACTCCTGACTCTGCCTCCTACAATGATTAGCAAACTGCCTTTGCTGACCCACCGCTGCGCATCATATGTGCACTATTGCAATCAAACTGTCAGCTTGGAATCAAAATTCATTATCTCCACGTGAAATGTGTAGGGGAAGGTTTCCCTACCTCTATATGAGTAACATTCATCAAAGTTCCAGTTGAAGATTGCATGGCCTCAAAAGTGTAATAATTTTGTTCCCCAAAGAATGCTCACAAAAGTTTAATGTACCTGGATTGAGGCAATCCAAGTGACAGGCATCATGTTTTATCTGAAGCCAATACCTTCCTAGTTCTCAGGACATCAGCAGCAACTCCAGATCTGATCTTTGCTGAGGGTAGATTTCTTCCGGGGAATCTCAGTGTTAACCATGGAAACTGCCTTTGGAAGGAATTTGTAGTCTGCCTGTCTGTCCAAGCGTATGCTTGTATATTTATATGTGCATATTTGTATGTGCAAGCATATTTCTCAACAGTTGAGAGTATTTTAATTACTGGCAACTTGTGTGAAACAATCATTAAAAGTAGATATCTAGTAGGGAAATATTTGCTGATGACCTTACACACTATGTGTGTGCATTTTGTTTTGGAAAATAATTTTCAAAAGCCTTGAAAAACCATATAATTTGTGAATATGGATATATTGTGTAAAATGACTCCACACAGTCTAGGTTTTCATTAGAAAATGAATTTTTTTCTTATAGTCAATCTGTGTTGTGTAGCAATGACAGAATTATCAGAACTACTTAGAATTTTAGATTTAAAGAAAATCAGGAAATATGTTGGAGATGCTAATTCAGCACTGAGTTAAATAAAGGAAATGTAGATGTGTGATCTCATTATATGAATTAGAATAGAAATAGAATCTTCAGTGATACTCGAGAAACAGGGAAGATGAGTAAAGTACTGTGAAACGAAGGGTTCACTGGAAAGGAAAGCTGGGTGTCAATCTTACTTTTTTCTTAAGGATAGAACAACCAGACTCACGAAATACCTCAAGTCCAATGTCCCATGTGGAAAAGGGAGGAATAAAGGCAGCATATTTCACATACATATTAGCAATATGGTATAAAAATTTAGTTTTTTTCCTATAGTGAATGGTAAACTTAACTTATGAGCATATACTTGACCTCACAGAGGCCTGTGGCTCAGGATCATGATAACTGACATTACAATGGTATATAGGAATAAGGAAATAAAGTAATGACTTCATTACACAAAAGGCAATCAGTTTTACAAATTCTGTTTATGATTCACTCAATTATTTTTCTTTCACAATTGCAATATCTGATATATGAACCAGCTTAAGTAAGCATCGCTTTTTCCATTGGACTCCAGTAAGGGTTTTATGAGAGTCAGGGGTAGTGACTGGTAGGTAAAGGAAAAGAAGAAGAAGAAGGAGGAGGAAGAGCAGGAAGATGATGACGACAACAGAGAGGAGGAGGAGAGGGAAGGGAAGGAAATGGAGGAGAAGGAGATATTTAGAATTATTTATACTTTTATCTATTGAGCAAAACAGAAATTTTGGGAGTCAAAATTCTCATGTCTTCAGACCTCTACTAAAGAAGCTCTTCTGTAATTAAACACACTTGGATCTGCCTTTATTTTAATCAGAAAAGGGGTTAAAATTTGCTCCTCACCATAGGTTTGCAACATGTGGCCTGAGAAAATGGAAAAATGAGAAAAATAAGAGTACATCAAATAGAATCAGTCAGTACCTGAGAAGAAAGTAGACAGTATAAATTGATAAAAGTGAAATAAATAATTATAGATGATTCTATGTTTCACATAGGGAATAATTTAAAATGAATACATAGGTTAACACCTCTTAATTATTTTTATACTATTAGGATGTCATTATTTATTTAACCTGGGTGAGAAAATTATAAAAGCATAATCCAATATATTCAAAAGATTATATCTATATCAATATAATATACACAATGCCATATAATATATATACACACACACACATCAATCATTTTAGAAATGTAGTGCCTTTTTAAAAATTCGGTAGAGAATTGCATAGAATAAAGGTCTCTGGTTGTTATTTATAGAGGGGAATGCTCATATCTATTCTATAACAGAACATACCTATGTGGAATTCAAATAAACAAGTTTGAGCAAAACCCTAGGAATCAAATTCATGACATTTACATGTATTTGCTATTAACTCTATATCAAAGAGATTGAAGATTAAACATTTATACTCAGTCTTTAAGTTTTCCTAGTATTACTTAGCTTTGGCTGAACTGCAAGGTGGTGACTAATGACCCTAACAATTTGTTTCCCCAAAAGGGTTTATTTACCTGCCTGTCAATGATCATGAGTTAGTCTGTTTTTTATTACTCACAGCAAATGCCTAAAGAGGAGTAACATTTGAAAGGAAAGAGGTTTATTTGGGCTCATAGTTCTGGTCCAATGACCAGAACTATCTAGTGCCGATGGCCTTCCTGCTGTCAGAGTCACCAAGCAGCACAAAGCATCCTAGGGCAGGTAACAGGGAATGCTTTTCTGATCTCACCCCTTTTCTTATGAAGTCATCAGTATTCACTCACCAGAGCTCCACCCTAATGACCATCTATAATCCAATCAGCTCTAAAGGCCTCACCTCTAAACCCATTGTCAGGGTTCCACCCTTTTAAAATCTCTCAATGGGAATGGAATTTCAGCACAGGAACCCTTGGGGAACACTCAAACCATGTGCAAAACAGCAGCTCTCACCTGCATTTCAGGTTCCAGACTGACAGAAAGGGAGCCCAAACTAAATCCTGGTCAGTAAATTCTTAAAGGGGGTGATCAAAAGGTACTTTGAGGGCTGGGGGTGTAGCTCAGTTGGTAGGGTGCTTGCCTTGCAAGCATAAGGCCCTGGGTTCCATCCCCAGCACCACCAAAAAAAAAAAAAGAAAAAAAAAATAAAAAAGAAAAGAATATATTTTGAGTAATGAGATGATATAACACTCTATGAAATAAGAAGACTACAATTGTTCTAGATACTTGCGTTCCATTCCATGATAACTAGCACAAAATTTTAAAATGAATATGTTTTTCCTAATGATGAATATTAAAATAATCCTAATTCTACGAAACTTTAATTTTAATTAAAAGGCTACAAAACTTGATTAGGGACATGAAGTAAATTACTGTCATTCAGAAAAATAAGTTCACTATTTAAGGGACTTTAATTTTGCATTTTTGTAGTTCAGCAGCATTCTGTGGAGCTACAGGTCTACAAATAAAAAATTCTGTTCTTATTTATTTATTTTGTGGTAGCTCTGTGCAGACCTTTTGTTCACATACTCCTCCAGCTATAGAATAGCAAGCAGCAAACTGTCTTTAAAGGAACTCTTGGTTAAGATCAGAATTATAATTTCCTTGTTATGATGATTAAGGGAGACAAAGTGATGAGAGCAAAATTTCAGATCAAAAGCTGTGTCTCGAGTACTGACAGAACAATCAGTCTTTGACTTTTACAGAATAAGAAAATTCAATATGCATTTCATAAATAGAAATAAATGGACAACCTCAGAATATCATTTTAATGAGTGTGACTTTCCTGACTGTAACCACACATTCGGTATTCACTGAAGTTTCCTGTGTAGGATAAGAGTCAGTAAGACTTAAAAAGCACTTAAAAACCATAGCAGACAATGGAAAGTAAAAAGGCCATTTAGATTTGGTGAAAAAGAAGCATAGCAATACTCCTTCAAAAGATTCTCAAGAGGCATCAGTTTAGGACCCATCTCATGGAGCTAAGACCAAACATTAGTGGATAAAAATATCAGAAGCAGTATAAAACTCATCCTTTTAAAAGAAACATTGAGTTCCATAAATACATTTTCACCTATTTTTTTTTTTAAACTTGAGAAACTGCTTTGATTTAATGTTATTTGTGAGTGCATGAAAAATATCTTTGTGAAGGTTAGGACTCTAGAAATATTTTATCTCATTGTTTCTTTTTGCTGCTCAGTCAGTTTCAATACCAACTACTCAGTGGGATCTCAATAAATATAAATCAGTGATGATGATATTAACCGCACTGAAATAAACATATACAAGTTGAAAAATCACTTATTAAGTCCATGTGCATTTTAACTTTGAATTTGTCTCTCTACACAACTTGAAGTCAGATTTATTTTGGTATTGCCTGTTTTATTTTGATGAGAAGTGAAGAAACTGCAGACACAGATGTTTTATATTGATGATGCAGGATGTATTTATTAGGCTCACTCAGCTGGCAGGTTAGTGAGCTCTCTATTTTGATGTTGCCCACCGCATTCTGAGGCAATGAACCCTTATAAACCATAAACTCAATTATAGCCTGGATTAATATTGAACACATTAAATTTCATAAGTTATACTTGATTGAACAGAGTAACTAAATTAAAATATGAATTACAATTAAAACCTTATCAATCACCCTAAGAGTGCAACCAATCTGTGTATTTGTTCCCCAGTTCTCATTTAAAATTTCGAAGTGACTTTGCTGGTAATAGGAGTAATCAGTTTCTAGGCAAGAGACAATTGCTTGTGCAATCCAGTCATATTTGTAATTGATCAGCTATGGCATGATGATTTATCATTCATCAGATACATAACACATCAGAAAGCTTAACTTATATAGTTGAGCATTCAGCCCCAAATTTCAAAACACCTCACAATCAGGACATGTGACTACTTCATAAATATGCTTCATATTTTTTGGTTCTAAAAATATAAAAATAAAACTAATTTGATTTCCCATTATCATGTAGTTCATGTAACTTAAAATACCACATAAAAACATTCATATGATCTTATTGTTAAAAGTATTATCAAACCAATGATAAATATTCACCCTAGGCCATGTTGTGGAAGGTGTGTATACACACACACACACACACATACACAAACATACATATATATATAGTAGAAAAGAAGAGTAGTTTTCATCTCTATGACTATGAAATACCAACAAAAGTAATACATTTTGTGTTTATTAGCATAAGTTGCTTAATATCAAACATGGAAAACAGCAGTGTGACTGGTCACATTGCAGAAGGCAGCTGATTGAGGAAAGAAGCAAGATATTCCCAGACGGTTGGTGATCTCTGTATACAAGGCCCAAGGGAAGTAGAAAATGAATAAATTATATAATAACATTAAAATAAGGAAATATGGAGTTGTATCAATAAATAAAACATCAAGTGTTCACATATTGTTGATTTTGTGTTTGCTTTGCATTAAATTATAGAAGAGAGGAAAAGAGAACATGTTACACACCATAGTCCACAGTATACATCCCAAAGCCCTGCGTCCAGTATGGCTTAATTAATCATTATCTTGAATATTTTATTTCTACATCTATAAATTTGAAAAAATAATAATTTACTTACCTCAAAGTGTTATGGAGAACATCAAAATAATAAATGCAAAAATGTTTAATAACTGTTCAATTAAAATGTATTATTGAAATATTTCATTCAGTAGATTAAATGTTTCCCACTGTTGGCAAGTTTTTCATAGGTAAAAAATATATTTGTTTCTTCATTATAATGCCCCAAATTCACAATGATTAGCAGATGGTCTATAAGAAAAAAAATACTTGCAATGATGACATTCTAATAAAGAAATTTTATTTAAAGCTTTGTCATGAAGAATTAATGATGCAAATTAATTATAAAATAAATAATAAATAGGAAGTCAGGCCTGGGGTGATGGTGCATGCCTATAACCCCAGGGACTCTGGGGGTTGAGGCAGGATGTCTACAAGTTCAAGATCAGCCTCAGCAAATTATCAAGACCTTGTCAAAAAGTAAAAAGTCTGGGCTTAACGCTCAATGGTAGAGCACCCCTGTGTTCGTTCACCAGTATCATAAAAATAAAGTAAAAAGAGAAAAGAAGTCATTTCTACTTAATTCCATCAATTTATCTTCTTGAGATAATTGTATTGTCTTAGTAAGAAATGTAGATTTCTGAACATTATACAGAAAAAGCATCTGACAAAATACAGCATGTATTCATGTGTAAACCACTGGAGAAACTAGGTATAGAAGGAATTTACCTCAACATTGTAAAAGCTAAATATGACAAACGAAAAACTAATATCATACTGAATGGAGAAAAACTGAAAGTATTTCCTCTAAAAACAGGAACAAGGTAAGTTTGCCTACTCTCACCACTCCTATTCAACATAGTCCTTGAAACTCTAGCCAGAGTAATTAGGCAAGAGAAAGAAGTTAAAGGGATATAAATATGAAAAAAAGAGCTCTCATTATCTCTATTTGTCTTTGATACAATCCTAAATTTAGAAAACCCAAAAAAGTCTATCAAAAGACTTCTAGAGCAGATAAACAATTTTAGTGAAGTATCAGGATACAATATCAACACATAATCAATTGCTTTTCTATACTCTAATAACAAACCTGCCAAAAAAGAAACTAGGTAAACTATTCCATTCACAATAAGCTCAAAAAAAAAAAAAAAATACTTGGGAATCAATCTAATGAAAGATGTCAAAGAACTCTGCAATGAAAATCATAGAATGCTGAGGGAAGAAATTTGAAAAAGAACTTAGAAGATGGAAAAACCTCCCATGTTCTTGGATAGGAAGAATCAATATTATTAAAATGGCTATACTCCCAAAAACACTATACAGACTCAGTGCAATTCCTATCAAATTACCAATGACATTCTTCATAGAACTATAAAAATGGAAAAATAAGATACCTAGAATAGCCAAAGAAGTCCTGGGTAAAAGGGGTGATGCTGGAGGCATAAAAATACCAGACTTAAAATATATTACAGAGCTATAGCAACAAAACAGCATGGTACTGGCAGCAAAAGAGACATGAAGACCAGTGGAACAGGCGAGAAGAAAGAGGTATGAACCGAATAAACACAATTATCTGTTACTAGACAGCAGTGCCAAAGACATTCATTTGAGAAAAGACAGCATTTCAAACCAATGGTGCTGGGAAATTGGAAATCTGTATGTGGAAGATTGAAAATAGACCCCTACCACTCATACTACATGAAAGTCAAGTCGAAATGAATCAAAGAACTAGGAATTAAACCTGAAACTGCAACTGCTAGAAGAAAATGTTGGCCCCAAACTCTGACATGTTGGACAGTCTTGTTAACTTCCTTAACAAGACTCTAAAGTGCAAGAAATAAAACCAAAAATTAGTCAGTGGGATGGCATCAAAATAAAAACAAAGCAAAGAAACAAAACAAAGAAACAAAACAAAACAAAACAAAACAAAAAAACTTCTGCACAGCAAAGGAAATAATTAATAATGAGAAGAGAGAGCCTTATAGAATAGGCAAAGATCTTTGCTATCTTCTCCTCATACAGGACATTAATATCCTGAATATATAAATAACTCAGAAAAACTTGACACTAAAACAAAACAAAACTAAAACAAATAACCCAATTAATAAATGGGCAAAAGAATTAAGCTGACACTTCTCAAAAGAAGAAATGCAGTTGCCAAACAACATCAAGTACAACCATAGAAATGAAAAGTTGTACCCCGTTTGTGTACAATGAATCAAAATGAAGTCTGTAAAACTTAAAAAAATAAATACATTTTAAAAATATGAAAACATGTTCAACATCTCTATCAATCAGGGAAATGTAAATCAAACTACACTAACATTTCGTCTCACTCCAGTCAGAATGGCAGTTATCAGAGTACAAATAATAATAAATGTTGGCGAGATTGTGGGAAAAAAGGTATACCATATGTTGGTGGGACTCCAAATTATTGCAACCACTCTGGAAAGCATTAGGGAGATTTCTCTAAAAACAAGGAATGAAACTACCATATGACCCAGCTATCTCACCCCTCAATATTCATCCAAAAAGATCTAAAATAAGCATATTTCAGTGATGCAGCCACATCAATGTTTATAGTGGCACAATACACAATACTTAATCAATGGAACCAACCAAAGTGCCCAGATGAATGGATAAGGAAAATGTGGTATGTATACACAATGAAGTATTATTCAGCCATGAAGAATAAAATCATGGCATTTGTGGGTAAATGGATGGAATTGGAGACTATCAGTAAAATAAGTCAGAGTCAGAAAGCCAAATGTAGAATGCTTTTTCTGATATGTGGTATCCAGTTTAAAATAAGTAGGGGAAAAAAGAGATAGAAAGAAAGTGAGAAAAAGACAAGGGAGCTTATTCCATCAAAATACACACAGGACCCAGGTGGACTAGATGAAGGGGACTGATGGGGAGGAGAAGAGATGGTAGAAAGAACAGAGGACTGTAACCTACCTTTCCTATGTACATTTATGAATATACCATGGTGCATCTCACCATCATGTTTATCCACAAACTATTCATTAAAAAAAAAATTCTATAACTAAATAGCAGAAAGATCAGTAGAGAGGAAGTGAACAGGGGCAGGGAGTAAAGGAGAGGGGAAACACTGGGGATTGAATTTGAGCAAATTAATTCCCTTCTTTTGTACTTATGTCAAAATGAATTTTCATATTATCTATGACTAAAAATAAAAAAATTAAAAATTAAAAGTAATCACATATGGATTTTTGTAAATCATGACTATTTTTCATTCATTAAAAAAAGGTCCCCTAGGTTCATATAGTCATATGCACAAAAATGTAATTTTGGTTTATTCTTCCTTGCTTATGGGATAATACCATAGTTCTTTTAAGTTAGACTTTATCCTGTAGAATTGTATACATCATATTTTGGAAAAGTTACAAAGTTATAAAACCATAGGTTATCCTTAAAGAATCTATCTCCCACTATAACCTAATAAAAAAGGGAGTACATCTGAGAACATCTTACAGTTCATATCAAATAACTAGCATCATTTCATAAACTACATTTTAGTAGTTTATCTAACTTTAAAAAGAAAAAAATATCTTTATATTTATTGTTTTCAGTTTAATAAAGCTTCAAAAATAAATGGAAGAATTTACAACAATCAAAATCATCATAATGTCCTTTTTTACTGATATGTTCTTTAGTAATACAACACAAAGTCTCTAATTCTAAAATTGAAAATGAGGTTTCCATCTCTTTAATTTGTAGTAAAATATAATAGTTTACAGGAAGATTATGGTCGGTTTACATTAAGCAGCATAAACCTGAGTGGGCTAACTTAATAAAGCATGGTGGGAAGACCATTATCCAAGTGGGAGGCTGGCTTCATATACCTTCTGCCTGTAAAATGCCACTCATAAAAAAATGACTCAAGATTTATTGCTGTAGGAATAATTAAATATCAGTGAAAACCAGGGCACAGGCTTTAGCAGCAGAAAGTGACACAGGAGAAAACAGTGGTGTTCTACTGCTGGATGGTGGACATTCCTGATGAGGGTCAAAGAATAACACTTAGCACTTAGCAAAATACAAATGTATGTATATTTGTATATACATTTCACTTTGTTTACCTACAACTGAAGTTATAGATAAATCATAGCAAAAATAGACTTCCACTGATTAAACTCAAACCTGCATTTAGTTTATTACATTTAGTAAATAAGTCATAATATGAAGCAACAAAACAGAAAGCTAGAAAATGTACTGAAAAAAATTCATTTTTAGAGCAAGAGAAAAGTCTAATCAGATAATACTTAGATATATAAATGATGAGGATTCTACCATTTTGATTTCATAAAACACTTATGAAAAATAATCAACTTTTATATTTATATCATGTTAACTACAAAAGCAACTGGAAGATTTAAAATTATAGTATCAAATATCTGCACTTTAGAAGGTAGAACTCTGTTCTCCATTCTGATTGAATCATTTCACTTGAGTAACAATCCCAAAACAGCAGTACTGATCAGCAATAGAGCTCATGAAGATATATAAATTGGATTAATGAGTGGGAAATTCATATTGCGTCTGATTTTAAAAAGGAATGAGCATATGCAGGTAGTTAACATCACACATATTCCTTTGAAACATTGCAGTATTCAAGGCATTAAATGCAGTTTTAAAAAAAAGTTGTCTACCTCTTTTCCTCCTAATGTCAGTATTTGGAAACAAAGCAAAACAAAATTCATGCTCTTAATCAAGGATTTGTCTGTTTCTGCAAGAGTCTAATTTCCCAGTTGGCTTTACATCTGATGAAACTACAAAGAATAACTGTGTTAACATTCTAGGCATCTGCAACATATCACATCAAATACATGCTTGAAAATGTCTTAGGATTGTAGAACAAGGAATCTAAAGAAAAAAAATGTTTCTGTTTCAGTTGTGAAAAATTGTATGTGTAATGTCCTGTCAAATCCTGTGTCTAAATTTGACAGCAATAATATACTGTATATCAAGTCACCTATCTAGCTCCATCACTGATAATGATCATATGAAAATGGCAAAGTTTCATGCTTCAAAATACTCAAAAGACATTATAATATATGCTGAATTTCACTTATTCCAGTTATGTATTCTTCATCCAAAAGCCTGATTGTGAATATAATTTTCATGTGTGCAAAACAGCAGAAGAGTTGAGGTAAATGATTTAACAAATCTTACAACCTTGCTATTTCTAATTAGTAATGAAAAATAATCACAGTGGGGTCTCCTTTTATTAAGTGACCATTTTGTTTCATACTGCCTATTTCACATTTTGTTAGGAAAGATGTGATTCTTTTAAAGGGCACAAAAGACCAGAGGAAAATATATTTTCCAGTTAACATGAGATATTTAATACAATAAAAACGTCTAAGTGGTGTCGCACAAGGTCAGATGACTTCATCCCCATATTCAGGACTCCTCGGCGATGAAAGGTCAACATATAATATGTACAAAACCACCAGGGAAAAATATTCACTTTTCCCCAAACACTCAGATAAGTTATTTCTTCTTATAAAAATAAGCACAGTGGTATTCATTAAAATGGTAAAGTTTTTCATGAACTGTCAATAGCTTATTATTTAAATTAAAAGGGAATGTCAGAAGGACACTCACTGGGAGATAAAATTTGTGTAATGTGTGTGCTTGTGTGTGTGTATGTGTGTGTACTAAAAGCATATTTTCTTTGAAAATGGTTATTGCATTTTGGAAGCAATTTCCATAAAATAAACTGACACCTTCGGCATATTCTCAAGCATCATCTTTGCAAAGTGAGTTACTTCTTTAGAGGGTCATAGAGGGCTGGTCCTAAGCAACAATATAAGAAGAGAAATTTCTACTTTTCCCTCTTATTAGTCCATTGTCTCCAAAGTTCTATAAGCCTATACAATTTTACTGTCTTACTATTCTGAATAATCTTCTGCTAAAATACTTTGAACCACTTTCCTCTCCCTAGGCTAGGTGACAAACTCTGAATTTCTAAATCTTCTTTATTTAAGCAAAATGACCTTATGCTCTTATCTGCACTTGAGGGTCATACTTTTAAGTATTCATTTGATAGGTTCCCAAAACAAGTTTCTGTATTAAATATAAATGGATTAAAATGGTTTAATACATTAGCTGATGGTATATTCACTGAGACTAGATTTATATACTACAATAAGGCATGAGTACAATCCAAAAATATTAGTAATTTATCATATTTGCAAGTGGAGGGAAAGGCTGGGTATAAAAGAAAATTATAAAGTCTTAGCAAAAACTTTCCATAAATTCTCTTGGTGCTAATGTAGAGACTCATATATATTATGTATTTTTGAAATACTTTTTTAGTTGTCAGCTATTTATTTTATTTATATGTGGTGCTCAGAATCGAACTCAATGTGTCACGCATGCTAGGCAAGTGCTCCACTACTGACCTACAATCCCAGCCAGATATATTATGTATTTTTGATACTTGTAGTTTTGACAAATTTTGATTCTATCTTAGTGAGTTGATGTTTTTGTACACAAAATGTGTTATTTGGCTTTTTAGTTCTACTAGTATTCATGGATAGTTATAATTACTGTGTAAGGGCTATATGTAGCACTGTTGGGGCAGGTAATGAGGATTAAACTCAGGGATGCTTTACCACTAAGCTGCATCCCCAGCCCTTCTCTTCTTATTTTATTATTATTATTATTGTTATTATTATTATCGAGACAAGGTCACACTAATTTGTTTGAGGACTTGATAAGTTGCTGCGTCTGATCTTGAACTTGGGGTCTGGTGCCTCAGCATCCTGAGTCTCTGGGATTACAGACTTGTGCTACTCTACTAAGCTATGTTTAGCACATAATTTCTGGTTTAATAATCTGGTGTTTCTGTGAGATATAACAAGCATATTGATGAAGTTATTATGTAAGAATTTGTTTTTTTGTTTAAACTACACCAATTAGAAAGTACCTCATTGATGTGTGGTACCAATATATAGTTCCAGAAAGCTATGCATCAAGTCATTAACAATTAATGCAATTTCATGTACTAAAAATAAAATTGAATATTTCCATACAGAAACAATTTGGAATATTTTAAAATTGATGTTTCTATATGCTGAGTGAAAATTTATATCCAGATGAGTGGCTAAATGACATGGAAACATGCTGGAGAGTCACTTATGTCATAAAATGCCTAGATTTGGTGAAATGTGCATTTGTGGTTAGAGTTTTGGGAATTCTTGCATTGGCCTTTACCAAGGAAATAGGAAGAGAAAGAAGGTCATAAAGTCTTGGGAAGAAATCTTGACGTCAATGATAGTAAATGGCATAGCACGATTTTCTTAAAAAATAAAAACAAAAAGGAGAATGAATCTTAGGAAGGAAAGTAAACCAGGTAAGAGAAGAGAGAATGTAAAGAAAGAAGAATTTTAAAGTAATACTGAATTGTTAATATTTTCTAGGTTCAATGAATTAGCATTCAATTTTAACTGATAAAACTGACCTTGCTAAAAAATGACACAGGTTGGTCAAATAACATCACAAAAATTAATGCTAGAAGAAGGCAAGTTAAGTAAGTTATAAGCAAAACAAAATGAAACAAAACATATCACCCCACTGAAAGCAAAAGTTAACCATAGGATGAAACACTCAGAACAGTTGGAAAAGTTCAAAATGCAAATAGAGCTCCTTCTGTAATTATGAAACTGGACTGAAAGGCACAAGAAAGTGCATGATTTTGGAGGATAAGAGAGGTCTTAGTGGTAGGTCAAATTCTATGATGTCCCTGAGTCAGACTCTCCCTGGCTTCCCATCCCTCAAATCCTGTGCTCATTTCTAACCTCCAGAACATGGCAAAGATGATGGGATTTTATCTGACTCCATGATCAGCAGCTAGAGAGAGAAATTCTCTTATTGGTTTTGAAGAAGTAAGCTGCTAGTTTATAAGATGTCTGAGCAAGGTCATGTCAACTGGAACTAATAGGCCCTCCAGGAGTTGAGGGCAACTTCTGACTAACACCATGTCCTCAACCCTACAACCACAATAAACTGAAATCCATGGACAACAATGTGAGCTTGGAAGACAACCCAGATTTCCAGATGGGAACAAAGTCCCATGACACCTTCCATGCAACCTTGTGATCCCTGAGTAGAGGAAGCTGCCAAGCTTTGCCTAGATTCCTGACCCATGGACTTTATGACATAATAAATATTCGTTTTTTAATTCACTGCATTTGTGGTAAACTTTTATACCACAGGAAGAAAAAAAATACCATCTTCATTTTTGCCTTGGCGACAATGGAACTCAGTGGCTAAGCAAATCATGAGTCTTAGCCAGGATTCAAATCCTAGTTCTGACAGTGTTGTGTGCATTACTTCAGTTCTCTGTACCTCAAAGGATGTAATATAATGCATATCTCCTGGGGTTGACAGGCATGTTGAATTCAATTAGGCCAAATGCTTGAAGCATAGTGAGTACTCAAATAAATGCTAATTATGCTTATAAAGATTTGGTTCTGAGAGTTTTTGTTTTATTGTGCTTTGAAAAAAAAATAGAGCTAATTTGTAAACTGAAGATAAAGGACAGATGAAGCTAAAAATCCCCACAAAAGAGGTTATAAAAGAACATGACCCTAAAGGAATGAGGACCTAGAGACCACACAGAATAAATAGATGAGACTGAAAAAAACATAATTTAGGTTATATGCATAATGAAGTGTTAAAACAGAATTAAATTTATTTTAGTGAACACAACTCACAAGTCTCCAGCAGGTCCTTGAAATACAAATGAATACAGAACAAATAAGTAGCAAGACCTTATTGAACATCTATTCTTCCTGTCAAATAAAGAGCAGAAGAGTAGGAGATGGGCATTGTATATGTATATGTTAAACTTTTTTCTTAATAATGTGTTGAAATTCTTTTGAATTTAACATATATCATAGTTATATATTTTCTATTTATGCATATATGCATGAGTTTATTTACATACTTAGATGAGTCTATATCTGTTCAACTATCTTATTTTAAACATTCATAAGGAAATGTGTTAAATTACATTTCCTCTGCAGAAAACTCATACTTAGAGTGGCTTTAAATAAGTTATCTGAGTGATTTGGAGTATGTATATTCTGAACATATATAAACAAACAATTATACTAATATGTCTCTGTACATACAAGCATGTCATTATCACATTTAAGAAAAATATTCTTTCCATTTGCCTATTTCAAGTTATCAGTCCAAGATTCCTTAGGCCCATTGAGTAGTGATATTTTTAAGGATAATTTTGGAAAACACCATTTTTCATACTCTAATGGATATCCTAAGTACCAAATATCCTTCAAATGAACTTCATTTATTTGGTATTACTAACTCATTTGTTTCTTCATTCATTCATTTATTTTTTCCATAAGTGTTTCCTGTATGTATATTATTATAAGGTGTTCTGAGAAACTAAATTTTGTATTACAAAAGAATGATTATTGTAAATTTTTCTAAAATACTTTTACTGTCATCAGTGTTAATAGTGAATATCTCTGAGAGCTATTGCATTCCAGTTTACCAAAGGGAGAGTCTGCTTCATTTACTCTTAAGAATGCATTGGGATACTGACTTAAAAAAAATACACACTTTTCCAAGATAAAGCATCATTTAGGAATCCTCTTTGGTCTTAGTAAAAAAATTGTTGGCTCCTTATAATTGTGGTGTACATGAGAGATTTTGTTTTAGTTTAAGTTTGGGGTCTAGATGTTCATGAAGCATGTCATTTGATTTATAGATCTGAAGTCCTTCTAACAATCTAGGTGGATGATTCTTACTCTAGGTTACATATTCTTTGAGATTCAGACAATATAGATTGATCCATTTTAAGGCCTCATTTCTTAATAACCAGAAACCATGGTGTCACTCTGTTCATGTAAATAAACAGATGATCTTTAAATAAAAGAATAATCTGACTTAACATATCAGCTATATTGGATGTAAGTACTTACTGACAAGCTAACGAACGAGCTGTCCTTTAAAACTTTTAGAACTACTAAACTAAAATACGAGAACACCATTTGGACTTCTGGATGAGGAGGATGTGCTGGACAAATTAAAATGTAATACAAAACAAGAAAAAAACAGTTTTGATTATTAGCCCCAAGTAAAAAGCTATACTAAAAAACTGTTCTAAAGGTAGTTGTTGGCTTATTATTAAACAGTCCTTATCTTTGCAACTTTCTTCTGTGGCTGCTTCAGGCTAAGCAGTGCTGAAGGAGTATTTGCTGAATAAACATGAGAAGATTCTGAGCAACTTCAAGAAGGCCAGATATTTCAGACTTCCTAGTTATTTCCTCATATGACATTTCTTGGTGCACACATTACAAGAGAGGTCTCAGGTCTCTTCCTCTTTTTAATGGGACAATGATCCCATCAGGGGACCTTATCCACATGGCCTAGTCCAACCTTCACAGCCTCCTAAAGTTTTTCCTTCCAAATATCATCACTGTAGGACTTCCACACATGAACTGGGGAAGTTACCAACATTCAATATTTTATTATGACTTCATTAGACTGGCTATTTAATTCTTAGCAATCATGTAATATATCTCGGATATTTGAGGAATAGTCATAGTACATCATTTTTCTTAAAATATTATGGGAACACAGGATTTGAATAAATGCCACAACCTTCTGCAAATGTATTGTTACTGTTCTTTTGTTGTCATTTTGTGTTGCTTTTTTTTTTTATCTGAGTGGTATTTTTTATTGGATCTTTTTAATTATACATGGCAATAGGATTCATTTTGATATGATTGTACAAGCCTAAAATATATATTATTCTAGCTAGGTGTCATTTGTGCTTAATGAAGTTTCAGGAAACAGCCTTGTTGCCTTTGAGAGTCTGCATTTTGTATTCTCTATTTTCTTAAAAGAATATAGACTAATATGGGTAGATTCCATGCATTGCCAATTCTCCATCCACCAAAATTCTTGTAAGAAATTTAAATCAGAAAAGAAATAAAGCTCAGAATTAGTTAAACAGAAGAAACCACACACATGTTCACACTGAAGAGCACTGAAAGACTTTTGATGTCATGTCCTTGCTCCGTGAAGAATTCCATGATCATTTGACAGCCTGATTCAAGTTAAGTAATCTCAAGTCTCTCCTAACCACATGGACATATCTGATAGTCACTTCCAAGTTTTCAGGAATACCCAGCAACAGCAGAGTCTCTCAACACAAAAATCTGTTGTTAATTGCTCAATTTGCCTTGGCATATGTTGGCATAAGTAGATTCATTTTCTTTTTAATACCCTGTGATTTTATTTCTTTCATAATGATGACAAACTGAAACTCTTCATCTTTTCTAAATATTTAAAGAAATGCCGTTTTGGGATAGGCCCAAAGAAATCATGCAAGAAACACCTGGAAGAGCTTGAAAAGTATATTGTGGTCCTTAGCTCAAGAAAAAAAAAAAAAAGTATTAACATATTTTGGTGGATAAAAATCTCTAAAGGAAGCCATAACTAATTGCTTTCTCAGAGGCAAATATTTAGCCTTGACTTCTTGACAACAGATTATCCATATATAATTGCCATATACATTTTCAATTATTTTTCTGAACCCTAAGATAACATTTGCTTTCTTGTTGTATTTATGCATATAATCAATTTAAATCCCTATGTCATGACCACAGTTTGAACGTTTTAGAGAAAAGATAGAAAACTGAATGTTTTTGTTTTCCAACACACACTAGAAAATGTCATGTATCAAGGCATATTTATACATAGATGGAAAATTTTAAAAAAATTGACCATACTAGACTGCTGAGTAATCTAAAAAAACTATAATTAAATCAATTTTACTATTTACCGTACAGTAATATTAAAAATGTTCACTCATTATGGGGTTTTAAGGTAGCATGAGGCCTGGTTTTCCTCTCTGGTCATTGCCACCCATGGCTGACAGCTCTGCACTAGGACTGGCAGCTTTACAGATAAGATAGTTACAGACCAGCCACTTACTATGGCATGAGCCCAGGCAAAGGGCTAATTTCCCTAACTCTGGAGGCTACATTAAGAAATGTAAAAGCAACATGCGTTCTCAGGGTTATTTTGACTCTGACATAAAGCACTACACAAATATAAAGATGTATTATGTACATTACTGGGCTTTCAAGATATTTCCAGGGGCAACCAACTCCAAGATAATGAGTTACCCCCTCATTCCTGAACAGAAAATGAGGATAGCTGTTTGGAAGTGTGTGTGTGTGTGTGTGTGTGTGTGTGTGTGTGTGTGATTCAAATTCAAAATTTCCTTCATCTCTTCCTGTCTGAGAGTCACTTAGATAACTTATCAAGATAATTTTAATAAGATCTTTCCCAAGAAGGTACCATTGTTCAAATTGGCACACATCTGAAAATGACCACTGTCCTTATTGATTTTTATTTTGAAAATCGCCAACTTTAAATTAAAACAGGATGTCTTAACAGCACACTCAAGCACTAATGTGATGAGGACAGTGTAAAAAGGCCCTTGGCATTCCCATTCTGACAATTACCCTTTTGTTAAGGCAGCCCAAATGACTTCAGATACTCTCTCTCTCATCTTTCTTTTTTTTTTTTTCTTTTTACATTTGGCATCCATGTCACACTGATGGCTCACACTGAGCTTGAGTCAATTATAGCCTGGTACCTGCAGTACTGTTCAAAGGAAACACCGTTAAACTAGTTCTTTTCCTGAACTGTAATTATCCAGTTAACTCTTTTGAAATTTAATGTGGAAATTTCTCTTCATTCTCTTGTATGCATACTTTGCTAAATTGTATACACCATTCTAATCTGGAGAAATTTCCTGAATCAAAATTTAAAATCCAGTGCACCAGATTTATGTTATTTGCGTAGTCCTTAAGGTGTACCACTGCCTTTATGTAAGGTAGTAATGTGTTAAATGTATTATTTAACACTAATAAATATGACTATATTAAATATATTTTATTTATTAGCCTTAGATTGATGTCTGAGACTTCAATGAATACTTCTATTTGAGTATGCTTGCTCAACTAATTAAAACCACCTAATGTATTATAAATTCACATTTCTCCATTTTTTAGAAGAGAATATTATGAGAACCTTGGTCAAAGGTTTACTGACAAGAAGATGTACTACATTTTGAAATCACAATTTCAACTTACACAGTCAAGTAATTATTTCAAAAGGTAATCTGGAACTAGTTGCCATCATGTGCTCCTAAAACCAAGACTGCCTTCAGTGATTATTGTATTTTTTTTAAACTCTTATATGTACTTTAAAAAATATGCCATACTAGAAATTTACTTTGAATTGATATTAATTTTAACTGTCCTTAGTTCACAGAATCTTTTTATCCCCAGTTTGAAAAGGATATAATTCATATCTTTAGCATTATTTAGCTAATTGATTTATACAAACCATTATAAATGTATAGGATATCTTTCTCCCCAGATTACTGTCCATTCTACTATCTAATTTGTTTATAGCAATCCAAATTTAAAACAAACAAATCATATTATTAGTTCCACGTTCCCCTGAATTACCAGTAAAAATGTTGCAGATATGTCATTTTCCACACAAACATATGTGAATTCAATTGATACACTGTATAACAGATTCTAGCTCTTAGTAACATAAAATAATATGTCAAAATTTATGAAAAATAACTTGTAGAGTAAATTTCAACCTGGGGAAGCAGTGCATCATGAAAGTTGAACATGAGACATGACACTCACTACAGAGGTCCTTGACAGTAAAGCATAGCTCAGAGATTGATTGCCCCCCATGAGCTCTTTTACAAAGGAACTATTCATGTACAATACAACCTGCTGGAAAAGGTCAGGGGGAAAGTCAAAACCCTTAAAGCTGGGGAGTTTTATATCTTAACTATTCTTTGAAATGTTACTCACTAAAGTGGAGTGTGTATACTTCAGATCACCTAAAGGTAATTGGGAAGGAACCAAAAAAAGGAAAAAAACATGTATTGAAGTGGGAGAGATGGATGTGAGTTCCTGTTTCCATGTACTGGGTATCTATCTTACTTTGAATGATACAAAACAAAAGTTTTCAATGGAATTTGCTAATTTTAAAAGTGAAATTTAAATTTTCCTTATCGTTCTAGAAAATAGATTGTGACTATAAAAGCCATGCTTAGTACTACATAAATATTTACTGTTATTAATGTGTATTCATATCTCAGATTATCAGAGGGAATGATGGTGATTATTACTCTCATTTATACAATTAGTAGCATTATCTTTCATATTACTATTAGTATTGTAGTATTAGTGTTAATTTCCTGGGTTTCTGTATCCTAAGCTCCATTTATTTCTGGTGTTGGAAGTTGTTTTGTCTGCTGAACCAGGGTAGTGCAAAGATAGTTCAGTTAGAGTAAGGATTTTCTTTTTACTTAAATTCTGTTCACTATTTAAAGCCTCAATTCAGAGATGTACGCTTTTTTTAGAATACTTCATAGAATTATAAGCAGATTGGAAAATTTAATAATTTCTTATGCATATATACTATATATAAGCACATATATGTTCATATATATTATTTTATACTGGGAAAATTAAGGGCATTTGAATTAAATGTTTCCCTGGATCTTGATACTTCTATTACCTTGAGTGATGAGTGTCGATTATTTGAGTTTTAAACTGTCATTAATTGGTCAGTCTATAGCATACTAATACGGATTGAAATATTTCCCTTTCATTGGTGTAAAACAAATGTCCATGGTGTTAGGCACTCAACAGTGATATATAATTCATCTGTAACCAGACTCCAGCCTGCACCTTTCACCTCATTGTGGTCAATACCAGGAGCACAGTTAACAAAGAGACTGGCACATCACAGCAGGCCCTCAACAAAACACCAGTGTTATGGTCTGAATGCTAATGAACTTCCCAAATTCAGTTTTCAAAATCCTAAACCTAAGGGTGGTTAAGAGAGTCCTGAGAAATTATGCAATCATGAGCACAGAGCCCTCATGCATGGGACTATACTCTTCTAAAAAAGTTCCAGAGAGTCATCTCGTCCCTTCTACCATGTGAGGGTATACTACACGAGGAAACATTGAAGGTTCCATCTCTGAGAAGTGATGCACTGTATCTACTGATGCCTTAAACTGTACTTCTCAGCTTTCAGGACTGTGACAAATGTTTCTGCTACTTATAAGTCCCCCAGTCCATGCTATTTTCTTTTGATAGCCTGAATGACTTAAGACAGTTGTCTGCTTGCTCTGAATGGGATGACTGTGTAAAGGCACTTCTAGTTTAAAAGAATGGTAATATGCTGTCAATGATATAAAGTGTATTCTATTTAATTTATATTAATCTGAAATAACAATTTAATTTTCTCTAATAATAAGCATTATTTACATTTGAATCATAAACGTAGGCTTTGTTTTCTAATTTTTAATCTATGTTTACCCGTGGGTATGAGTCTTATAGGTATTTTAATCCCCTCTTTCCCAATTGATGACATCAATACAATTTCTTCATGTGGTATTCAAGGTATTTGCCAGCAATCCTATACTCTTCATCTTGCTCAGCCAATGAACCAGAAGACTGACTGTTGTGCACCTCCCAATGTGATTTCTGATTTTCTAAGCCTTTGCATTTTCATCTGCATTTAAGGATTTTGATTCCCTGTCTTATTAAACATCTAATCTGTAGAAAAAATTGTGAACAAGTAGCTCATAAAAAGATTTACCATGTGTAGAAATAAAGGAATCTATATATGGTTTGAGACTGTGGAGCTTCTGAGAGTGAAGGCTCATTTATTACATTTAAAAATATCTTTTTAATTGTAATTGAACAAATACCTTTATTTTATTTATTTAGTTTTATGTGGTGCTGAGGATCAACACAATGCCTCACAAGTGCTAGGAAAGTGCTCTACCAGTGATCTACAGCCCCTGCCCTTACCTATTACTTTTTGTAATATATGAATACATTAATCACATATGCACATTTGTACATTATGAGTTCTCAATTAAGTTAAGATAAATCAAGCTGCTACATAAGTTAACTCACTTTTAATTCAAAATTGAAGTTATAGGTAAAAATATGAAAAATTAATAAATTAGTGAAGTCTGGATATATGATTCCAAACATTTGTTTGACCATGATTCTGATTTTCCTACTAGGAAAATTGTATAAAGCTCAGATATCCACAATAGAAGACCTAAATTTATTAAAGAACAAAATGCTTATTGATAAATAGTATTCTCAAAGTTTATAAGATTATTGGAGATATTTAAAAATTTGGTCTTTTTTTCTATTATTCATTTAATTGAAGTAAATGTCAGGCTGGAATTTTAGTTGGAACAGAATATCAGATGTACTAGGAAGTGAGCCTATGAGTAGAAAATACTGAAGAAAAGCAGAAAATGTTCACTATCCCCTGTATTTTTTCTTATTAATGTAGAAAAGATGGTCCAGGGGTACTTATTTTCAATATCCCAGAAGTCCTTATAGAGTTTGCCCAATATAATTGTTACATAATAAGACTTCATTTACTAGGGAAGGTAAAGAGAGAAGTGCATTCACTTTTATCTGCAAATTCTACTCGGTCAATATTGCCCCACTTCTTTGGATAGAAATATTGGAATCATTCAGAATTTCATTAATTTGAAAATTAAAATGTAGACAAGTGACTAGGAATCTGTAAAGGAGAGTGGGCTACTATAGAGAAGATTGGGATTTAGCTGGGCAATCATTGCATTTTTACACAGTAAAGTAGTGTGTTCAGGAAGCTAATAAATATAATCTTACAAGAAGATTTTTGCCAGATTACATGCTAAACAAGTTTTTAATATTAAGTTCAAGATAATGGGATTCAGGTAAAGAGTTGAACTTTATAAAGTATTATAAATAATTTTAAAATTTAGAATTTTGCTACTTATGCATAGTCACAGTAGGAATGAAAGATTGCAGACTACTTTGATAAATAGCATCTTTACTTACCAACTTCAATACCCAAGGTAGCACTAATTAAAGTGAAGAATAATTTACTAAATATTTTACTTTGGCAGCTAATCATCTGATGAAACAGCATATTTTATTCCACTGCCACATCAAGTTTGATTTTGGATATCACTACTTTCCAATTTATCAATTAACTAGATGTTTTAAAAATCAAATTCATCAAAACACTGGATAGGAAAAGCTGTGATTGGTATTTAGGATAGTGTTTTTAGACCTGGTCTTGTGTTTGGAAAATCAGCAGAGTTTTCCTCTGTGTAGTATCTAGCTTGCCCTTGAAGTTTTCAGAAAGCTAAATTATTTTACACCTGTTCCGTGCTGACAATATTATTGAATGCATTGTCTGCTAGCTTTTGTTAGTAGTTTGTTAGTAGTTATTTATCTTCTTTTTCTTTTCCTTTTTCCTTCTTGCTTGTTGCCTAGTGTTGGAAAGAGTGATGATAAAAATTGCAAACAAAATAAACTAAAGGGGACAAAAACAACCCTACAAGGTAGATGTTGTTTTCTGACAGTAAAGGAATTACTAGGAAAATAAAAACTGGAAATCTGACAGGATTAGTTTGCTGTCTTGCTGAGTTTATGAGCCCTGTAAAGAATATCAATGAGGAAAAAACAGATGATAGAGGACTATATTATAAATTTTACCCACGGAATTCTTCAGTGAGATATGGGAAATAAAATCAAGTTCTGGATGCCATTAATGGTTAGTATGTCACAAAGGAGAACCAGTTTTCCATGTGCTTTTCTGCCAAGTAAAAATAGAAACACTGGAGGCAGAGCTTTCTGTGAATTAGGTAAGTGACTTGCTGAAACCCCTGATATTTGGGCATTGATATTTGCAGTGAGATCTAATATAGACACAAATCTGAAAACTGTTGACTTGGTCTATTTATAATGAGGAGCAGTAACAGAATCTACCAAGGATCAGAATCAAGTGTGTTAACTAGATGGAGGAATATGGGCATTTCGCAAGAGGAAGTTCTAAATCAGAGTTTGCAACTGATTTTGTGTGTGCAAACCATGCAGATGGTCTGTAGGATGCAGAGACATTGCCAAATGTGGACACCAAACAGTTCCTCACTCCTGCTAGTTAGAGGAAGGGTTTGTGGGACAACTTTGGAGTACTATGACACAATATGAAGGGGAAAAATGTCATTAATCAACGACCTTATGTCATTACATTATATCAACTGTATGCCCTTTTGGAGAGAAAACTAATTGATTTTTAAAGATCTTTAAAAATCTGATCAAATGTGGAATTCTTTGGGGGAAAAAATTAACCTATGCATAGATGCAAACATTCTCCACATAATCCTGGTGTGTAGACTCACTGAAATCTGCTCACAAACCCCGATTCAATTATTCTTCAGGTTTACCTGTATGTGGTAATATTTTTCTATATTTGAAAAAAGATAGCTCATTGGAACAACTACCAAATATTCTAAAAGCCAATTAGCTACATATTTCCTATATGGCCCACATCAAAGAATTAGCTAAAAATACAGTATCTTCAAAATGTCAACATTTTTCATATTTAAAATTGCCATTTGGATTGTCATTTAATACTTTAAATGCAAAGACTACAAATGCACACACACAATCATAAAGAAAAATTGAAAAACTCTGAACACTATGAAATTCCATTCTTATTATAAGAAAATACACACATATATACAAAAATATATTGCCAGAACAATATACTTTGAAAGCTTTATAGTTATTTCTTGAATTTGACTTATCCATTTTAGTTTCCCAAATAGTTTAATTTTTTGGCCCTAACTTTGTCCAAAACTTACTCATTAGAGGTCAACGTATCTTAATGACATACATTTAAACTATGCATATTTATGAGAAGCATAATGCTTCTGAGGTCTTCAACTCTAGTATATGGATTGTACCTGAATTGCTTGAAAGGAGACATAACCAATAAATTCAAATGTGAATAGTGAAAAAGTTGCAAATGCTAAACTTCATCCCATGGCATACCCACCAACATAAAAGAGGGACCAGGAAGCAACTCTAGCAGTTCAATGGACTGAAGGAATATTTGCTGAAATGGAATCAGCTGTGTCCTGCCACCTTCATCCACCCACAGCTGCCCCAGGAACCATTATCATCACAACCAACAGTGGAGAAAGAACATTAAGAGTCAGTAGTTTCTAGAAGTTAACACTTACCACATAGGTGTTTACTAACCTAAAAAGAAGATAGCAGACTATTTTCCAAGTCACTTGAGTTAGAAAATACTCAAAAGTAGAGCATGATTATCTTCCTTTGGTTTTAGAACTAAGCAAAGCTGCTCAATGTGCCTGGATGTGAACATCAGAGTTGGATAGGAATTTCTAAACCATATGAAAAGACTGGCCAGGGAGGAGGGCTAGCAAAATTCCTAAAGATTATTGTTATATATTCCATGGTACTGATGGAGAGTCAGCTCTAACAGCAGGCTTCTCAAATAAATTCCACTGGGGAAACTTAAGTTTTAAAAGGTAAAATGATTTATTGATGCTTAATGTAGGGAATTTCAAAGCTTTTTTCCTGCTCACTGCCCTTTACATTCTTAAGCAAAATCAACAAATGTCATTTATGTAAAAGTTAACTGTTTTCATATAGTTGTCACTTGCATTATTTCCTTTCATTAATAACATCACCATTATATAAAAGGGGAGGCTGAAGCACTGAAAACTTAGCTGAATTGACTGAAACCATATGAGTTCCAACAGAACAGGTACACACTATAGCTGTCTCAGTCTAAATGCCCACATTTAATTCATGTACCATGCTGACTTTCATGACCATATAAACCTGTACAGAGAATAATGATTTATTTTGGGACATTCACTTTTACTATGATTAATTTCATTGTGGTAAATGATTTTCAATGCCTGCCCCATTTGGACATCTTAATGAGTGTCATTACTAAACAAATTTGCATTTCTAAGTAGAAATAAGGTGGGTGATATCCTTTGTGTGGGTAATTTACTGTCAAAAGGGGATTATGTCATTATACAGTAATAAGGTTCTTATATTAATGTGCTTTTACAGCATTAGAAATAAGAATATAACTTGTCCTTAGTGAACTGAAATTGTCACCTAGGAATAGCCTTGATGTTCTCAAGTCCTCATAAAAGCAATTAAAAGGTAATCAACATTGATTATTTGTTTTTTAATAAAACTTGACATATTATGTACTATTTATCTACCTACCCTACTTACTTAAAAATATTATCTTTTTATTATCTTTCAGTATATTTTAAAATGAAAATATATTAGTATCTTTTTTTCCAATTGATACATAACAATTGCACATATTTATGGAATGCAGTAGTTGGATATTTCAATACATGAATATAACATGCAATAATCAAATCAAGATAATTACCACATCCAAAACCTCAAATATTCATCATTTTGTGTGTTTTGAATATTAAAAATCATTTGTTCTAGATATTTTGAAACATAATGAATTGTTATCAACCAAGGCTGGGGATGTTGCTCAGTGTTAGAGTGCTTGCATAGCATTTGCAATGTCCTAAGTTCAATTGCCAGAACTGGAAAAAAAAAATGTTAACACTTTCACTCTACTACACTGTAGAACCCTAGAACTTATTTCACCTACTTAACTATATTTTGTACCTGAGTACCAGCTTTTCCCTAAATAATATTTTTACGTGTCAATACGTAGATAGGAAGGTAGAGATATTTGTGTTATTTCTTCCTTTAAAATGACAAACTAGTAACACAAGTACTTCTCACAAACCAAAAGTAAACATGGACGAAATAGGAAAAATCAGCAGAATCACAAAATTGACCAAGCTGTATATTCCCATGAGAGACACACATCATTTGTTCTTACAGCTACTGTCAATTATTTCTGATTTCTGGTGTTTACTATCTAGGTGGGCAGTTGACAACTATTTTCAAACTGACATATTGAAAAAGATTATATATGTCTAAAAGTTGTATTGCTTATAGAATTTCTCTACCAAATATCAAATCAATATTTCAAAGAGAAGATAATTATTCTACAAAATAGTAACATCATGATTTGTTAAAAGAAGAAAGGAACACTACTTCACACAAAAATGTCCTCCAATAAATGCAGGATGAGGAAAATATCTGTGTGTAAATATCAGCATTTTATTTTTAAAAAAGAGTATTGTCATGTTAGCTCAAGTAAAATCATTGTATTTTATATAAGAATATGCTCCATTCACAATGGGGATATATAATTTAGTAAGCCGCTAAAATTATGTTTATTATTAATAGGTGGAAGTCAAATTTTTCCTTCAGATGTGGAACAAATACAAAAACTTATATTACTTGCATTTCAATATGTGGCATATGGCAAAGATAAAATAGTCTGGTAGGATGTGTAGAAGACAAGGTAGAGTTATAAGAGCAATTTTCTTATGATGATAGTTAATATTTAAAACTGTATATTTTTCTATCAAAAAGTTCTAACCTTATGAAAATTCAGAAGCATTTCTCTTTGGTATTTAATATTTCATTAAATATAGGCTTTAAATATATGATTAATATTGTTAAATATATATGCTTCTATACCACTAAGATGCATTGAAAATCTAGACAATATTAAATAATTCTCCGAAATGGTATACAAACTGTTTTCTTAAACTAACTAAATACCCACCTATGTAGATATTTTCTTAGAAAATGATAAAGGAAAAAGTAGAACCCACTTTGAATGAATCTGACAAAGGTTGGTATTCTCTGTTTGGTCCCATGTTTATCTGGAGTGTTATGTATCTGTCTAATTCAGCAACACGTTATACATTAAATGAACCCACACAGAAGTTAATGAACAGATCACTCTATGATGTTCTCATTCAAACGTTGTATTATGTGGTCCAAGACCTATTGTTATAGAAATACTGAATCTATTCGAAATTGTAAAAGGGGAAAAAGCATTACAGAAAACATTTATACAGAATATAACTAAATATTTGATTTTTCTCACCCATGGTGATAGTTAAGTAAGATTCTCATATGGTAACTCCCAAGCCAATAAACAAATGTGTAGTTGTCCATTTAAATTGATGTGTAAAATCCTAGTTATATTGAAGATGGTCTACAAAATTCTGAAAGACAAACCACCTTTTTAATTTGCATAAAATATTATTCACAAAAAATTCCATGTATTTATGCTTTTATCTAAATGATATTTAAATAACATCATAATGTAGAAATTTTAACAGATAATTTCAAATGGAAAATTTTAGAGACTGTGAGGACATAATTGATAATTGAAGTAAAATAATCAATATGTAGCATCTAACCAAATCTGTAAATTAATTACATAATATCTTTGCAACTTTCTTTAGTTTAACAGAATCCAAAGTAAGTGGAGAAATGCAGTTGTCCTTTATCACCATGTGCTTTTCCAAGTGTATACACATTATAATTAAATATTTTGATCTTTAAATGGCAGGTAATGCCTTGAATTTAGGGAATATAGACAACCATTAAAGTATGTTGGCTTGCTGTATGAAGACTATAATATATATTTATATGATGCATGGTAAAAAGCATGAGGAAGATATTTTTGCTCCTCTAAAAATGCTTTTCATGTCTAGTCTCTTTTCATTAAAACTAACTTCAAATAATAACCTCTTTCTTTTCCTCAAGGGTCATAGCCTTCATGAAATTGGCAGAGTGTTAGTCTGCTTTTTATACCTAGGACCAAAATATCTGACAAGAAGAGTTAGAGGAGGAAAAGTTTATTTAAGCTCATGGTTTCAGTGTCCTCAATTCATGATCAGTCAACTCTATTGCTCTGGGCCTGAGTTGAGGCAGAACATCATGGTGGAGGACTATGGTGGATAAAAGTTGCTCAGTTCATGAAAAAGTAGGAAGAAGAGATGGAGTGGAGAAAAAGGAAAGAAGAGGCCAAGGATGGTTATAGTCCAAGAACACCCCCCCAGTATCCTCCTTCCTTCCACCAAATCCCACCTTCCTATAGTTACCACCCAGTAGTCCATTCAGCTATAATGAATTAACTCAAAAATTGGACTGATCCATGATGAGGTCAGAGTCTGAATCATTGCCTAAAACCCAATGCTTGTGGCATTGGGAACCATATTTCCAACACATGGTCTTTTAGGAACATTCCAAATACAAGGGTAACATAAAGCATTTTTAAAAATACATTTTTGGCAATTGGAAGACATTATTTTGAGTTACACAAAAAAGTATTAAACTTATCACCTGTTATTAGATAATCGAAGAGAGTCAACTAGAATAACAGAAACAGATATTCCTACTAAGGGTATTCCTATTTATAGTATTTCTACTTAGAATATCCCTACTATCTCAAATACTTCTACAGAGTATCTTAATAGTATTCTTTGCTCCCAACAAGGACACAGATCACATTCGCCTGTCCTTTGATACAGTGGATATGTAAAAACAGTAGCCTAACACTCCCGCTCTCCTTTCTTCTCCATTAACCTGCCATAGTGCCTTCTGTTAGCAATAATGCTAACCGAAGGGTTAGGAAAAAAAAAAGAAGAAAAAGGAAAATCTATGAACCCTTAATGGAAATGAGGGGAAGAAAAGATGATGGAATCATGAATATTGTAACCAAAGATGTAAAAATATTAATGAAAAAGATTTCTAGGAAAATCATATGTAACACAAGGGAATCTGATGTACAATCTGACTTTGTATATCTTCTGGTACACAATTTATCTAGCTAATGGCAGATTTGTAATGAAAATTTGGCAGTTCATGTTCAGCAGTTGTAAATTGTTTTTATGTGTCAATTTATGGCAGGAAATTGGATTACTTATGGTTGTTAAGAAGATAGTTACAGGGAAGAAAACTATGGGAAGAAGGAGGCAAAACAAATTGAGGCGTGGTTATAATAAAACCATGAGATGGAAACAAATGTGACTTGGTCATCTTGGAACCTGGATGTCACATAGTCACTGCCCAATTATTGAATGTGTGAATGAATGAATTCTTTCAGAAAGTTCTTTTTGTTTTTTGGTACCTGGGAAGAACTCAGGGGCACTCAACCACTGAGCCACATCCCCCACCCTATTTTGTATTTTATTTAGAGACAAGGTCTCCTGAATTGCTTAGTGCCTCATCAATGCTGAGGCTGGTTTTGAATTCTTGATCCTCCTGCCTCAGTTTCCTGAACTGCTGGGATTATAGGCATGTGCCACCGTGCCCAGCCAGAGAGTTCTATAAAAAGAATGTTGGCTTGCTATATGAAGCAGTATTCATGTTACTTTAGCATCGTGTCATTTCTACATAAATCATTTTATGTATTTGATCTATGAGCCATTGGCTCTCCAGAATATGAGATGAGAATTTAACAAGTGTATATATGTCTATGAGATGAAAGGTAAAAGCATGCTGAAAATTGAATTAATAAGATCAATTTTGAAATTCAAGCATTTTAAAATTTGATAACATTCACATCAATGCTCATCAATAAAACATAATATAAATAATAATATAAATATAAAATAAATATAAATATAATATAAATATAAAAAATATACTTGCTCCCAATCTGCAAACATAATTACTGACATTTCCAACTAAAGCATGGATAACAGTAGGACAAGCTCCCTTTCTTAATTATGACTGAGTTCACACAACTGAAAGACAAATATTTCTACCAATAGTTAACTGAGAAATTAACTTTTTATTCAAAATTGGTATATTTATTTCTCTGCTGATAGACATGGCCAGTGACTAATTCTCTAAGAGTTGAGATATACCCAATATTGAGGGTGTGATTTTTCTTTTTCTTGTTAGTGATAACTTGAAAGAGTAGTGAAGCTTAGGACCTAATCTTTTGTTTAAAAAACCTACAAAAATTGGATATGGCTAAAAAATGCTACTGTTCTTTAAAATAATCTCACGTCTAGTTTTTCAATGGTACATTTTTATTGCAATGTGTAGAAAGCAATTTGACAGTGAAAGACATTCATTAAGTAGTATTATTAAATAAGTCCTAAAGTCTCAGCTCCTGGCTTACAAAAGATAAATCAGATATCTCTTATCAATTTTCAAAGAGTTTATAGTTCTTAAGCAAATAATTTAAATTCAAAAGCTAGCATGTGAGAAATAGATATTAATAAAAGTCACAACAGGAGCAATACTGGTTCCTTAAAGTAGAAGAAGTTAACTAGCCAGATTAATTAAATGTCCATGGAGAAAAGTTCTGTTTTTAAATAAATCCAGCATAACTTTGATTTCAAAATAAATTGATCTACAAGCACTCTATAAGTTCCCTGTGTTTGTTATTTTTGACCATTTTCCTTGATGAACAAAATACTTCAACATCATTATCCTACTATTACTATTTAAATTTAATTTGTTAGAGCCAAAGGGAAAATAAACAAAACAATAAAAAACCCACAAAATATTAGTAGAAATTATTGTATTACTTAAGAGAAGATAAAAGAAGTGGGCATTAACATTTTAGTTTTATTCAACAAATATCCAGTGGTTATGTTTAGTTGAAGTAGATTGAAAAATAGAACTTCATAATGCTCATCCTACTTATTGAGAAAATATTCATAAATGATTGGATAGATACATATTCACAGGCAGATGATGGTTGGATGGATGGATAGATAGATAGATAGATAGATAGATAGATAGATAGATAGATAGACAGAGAGATAAATAGATACCCTCTTGCCCTGATATCTCATTACCATCTTCAGAAGATCCTTCTGGAGTGAAAATTGAGTAAAGTTTATTCTTCTGTAATTTTACCCAGTAATGAAATCTCTCATTTTGAGATTCAAGACATGAGTGAGCTTACACTTCTGTCCTCACTTTTTATCTGTTTGAAGGCAACCAGTGGATTTCATTACCTGATTGTGAGCACAGGGGTGGAAGAATAGATAAGTGAATGGATAAACAAATCCATCTGGAGGGTAATCTTATCTCCACACCACCAGTAGTGCCACAGTTTAAAAAGAGCATATGAATTAAAAACTAATTAATGTGAAAATTATTTCAGTGCTATTTAGTGGAGTATTAGCTAGCCTGCCACCAAGATCTTGATCCTAACATTCTGCCATTTATGGTTTGTGTCATTTTGCGCAAGGTGCTAGAACAATCATGATTCTAAACCTGAGTTTTGTATTTTATAAATTCCGAAGAAAAACGCCTTTTGTATAGCTTGTGGAACTTTGCTTCTTTTGGTTTAGTTTTGTATTGTTCAGAAGATGTTTCAAATAAACTACTTCTATGAAACAATTAAAAGGGAACTATTTCCTCTACTCCACTGATCTGTCTTCTACATTTTTTTAATTTTAAGTGTTACAGATTACATTTTAATTCATTGTACACAAATAGGGTACAACTTTTCATTTCTATGGTTGTACACAATGTAGATTCACACCATTTATGTAATCATACATGTACAAAAGGTAATAATGTCTGTCTCAGTCCACTATCTTTTCTTCCCCGACCCCCTCCCGCCCCATTTTCCTCTACACAATCCAAAGTTCCTCCATTCTTCTCTTACCCAGCCTCTGTACCCCCCATTAAGGGGAGGGAGGAGGGCCGGGAAAAGAGAGGAACAGTGGAATGAATGTGAGCAAACTATCTGCTGTACATATATGAATATCCCCTCTGAATTTCACCTTTATGTATATTTATAATGCACTAATTAAAAAACAGTAAGTTGAAGAATAATCAGTAAATAAGAGCAAAGGGAACAGGGGGAGGGAGGTGGGAAGGGAAAGAGGAAGTTTTACGAACTGAAGAGAACAAATTATATTCCATGCTTTTATAATAATTATGCATAACTAAAACAAACTAATAAAAAAGAGTAGTGAGGAAAGATTTTAATTCCTTAATTCTACTCCTGGCAGTTCTATTAAAAAAAACACACACACACACACACAGAGAGACAGACAGACACGCACACACACACACACACACACAAAGTAATTAACTTTGACCTTGGATATCTCACTTTATTTTAAATAAAGAGCATATGACTATTAAAAAAGTATTGCAGTTTTTGCTTATTTATTTTATTTTTCTTTTCATTTTCATGCACTTGAAATCATATTTTACCTTTCCATTGACTTTTCCTTCTCCTTTCTGCATCTCCTTTGCTCTGGAAAACTATTCATCTAATTGAACTAATTCTGTCTAAGCCCTTCCTTTCAGCAATTTGGGACAGGCAGAATGAAATGTCAGAGAGAGAGAATTTAAAGATAAGCTCAATAGGAAACCTTGGTGTACTTGGGGAAACAGATTAAAAACTAAATACAACCACCATAAGCCAGTAGACTATGTGTAAAGGAAGAACTGGACCAGGTGCTGGGCAACCTGCCTTGCTCTGCCATCAACAGTGAGAAAATCATCTGAAAAGAAAATAACTGAAAAAAAAAAATCTAGGAGTAGACAGATGACAAATTAACCACAGCAAAGATACACAAATAGGATACACTTCTGTTTGGAGGTTATGGCAAAGTATTTGGAAAGGAGAGGTGTAAAAAGAAGAGTAGGATGGAATTCCAAATAGGCAAACCACTGGAGGTAAAGTATAACAATACAGGTCAGAGTGCAATTAACAATAAGGAAGAAAATTCTTTGTAGTTGAAATTTTCTCTAAAAGCTTTATTTTAATTGGCAGAGAATGTAATAAGTGTACTTTTTTTTTTTCCTGAGTGGCAATTTAGGAACAGAATTGAAATATTTGATGAACTATTGAACTCAGAAATGTCATGGAAATAGTTCTGATTTAAAGGAGAAAAATTCTCAAATATATGTACACACATACTTTTTGTGCTTGAACAAGTATTAAAAGTTAATGCAAAGCAATGTTATATTGATTTTAGCATAATTTTTCTGTAAATAATATAGTCACAATTGAAATAATCAGAGTGAAAATAGATAATTCTGATTGTGAGCTGTAAAGCAAGACAATTTTACTGTTCTGACAGGTGAGTAAAATAATTTGAAAAGCTATTTTCAAACAAGCAAGCAAATTTGCCCTGGGTCCTCCATGTGTTCCAAACTGATCCTTTATTTCTCTTTCCTTTTTTATTTTAACCAAGCAAAATTAAGTATTACCTACCTTGTTAAGACTTTGAACAGGGCTGTTCATTAGTATGTTAGTTAATCTATGTGAACATTAATCTTTTTAAAAGGCAGATCTGTGTTCTCTGCATTACACAAATTAGCTGGCTTTTTAGAAGAAATTGCATTTATAGGGGACACATACAGAATACTAAATACAAGCACCTATCAACTGGAGAAATCAAGGTACCATTGAAGAATTTTTTTAAAAACAAGAAGGGAACAAAGAACAAAGAACATGAGGAAAGAGTATGAAAAATGAATTTGAGTCTGTAGACGAGAGCCAGTCTATTAAAGAACCTTGTAGGAGATCTTAAGGCTTTTGTACATTATTCTTGGAGACTTGAAAAAAAAGCCTTCAAGGGATTTCAAGTTATGACAAGACATTATGACATTTGTATTCCCTGCATAGAGTATGGATTCAGTTTGGAGAGTAAATTGTAGGGTAAAATTTAGAACTAATTAAAAGGAGAGGCTAATACCAGTTACTGGTCCAGGAAAGATGCCATTTTATGTCAGGGTGCTTGACATGCTAATGAAGAAAAAAATATGTATCAGTTAAGACATTTGGAGTTGCAGGTAAACAGAAATTCGAACTTGATTTGGCTGAGTTAAATAGTGTATGAGTTTATAATTTACCACCAGAGGTATTTGGAGCTCTTACAAAAGGCAATAAGACATGAAAGCACAATTTTCCAATTTTGTCTTGATCACTTCCTTACTACAATACTGTGGGTATGGAGTGTGCTCCCAATGTTGGTATGTAGGTTTCTGTATGGACTCAGGCAGCAATTCAGGAACATCAAGGATGCAGATTCTTTAAACTCTTTTAATCCTATGTTTTTTTGGTCCAAAATTTCACATGCAGAACAGACTGGCTTCCCTTGTATAGAAAAATTTACGTACATATTTAGGAGTATTTATTGGTTCAATAAAATAGAATATCTAGTTATAGGCAGAGTTTATAAAAGTTTGGGAGATTCAGTAGCTTAACAAGGTCACCAATGACACAGTTTCTCCGTACACTGTCATGAACAGTGCCAGCTTTACTCTAAAATGAGTTCTCCGGGTGGAATAGGATGGCTTCCAGCACAGTGAGGGCCAAGGGCTGCCTCATTTGCATCCAGCTTGAGAGGGAGTGCTGGGACAACATGGACAAGTTGTCATGAGCTTTCCTCCTATTGAACTAGCTGAACTAAATGTTTCACAAATGCCCAGAAAAGATCTATGAATTTTCTGATTTCCTTCCTGTGCATCTGGATTTCAAAAGCCTACTCCTTTCAACACCTTACCTTCATTGCACATTTCCAGTACAATGATTTCAGTTTTCACTAACAATGAAAAAGCATTTCATTTCTCATTTGACAGGTGACACTTGTGTCACATTTCCTTAAGGCATAAAGGAAAAAAGGTGAGTGACACTCTAACTCCTAACAATAAGTGTCCACCAATGCTGCTTTAATTTAGTGTGCATGATAATACCAAAGGTAATTTATTAAATCTGGGAATTCAAGATACATTACATTACCAATCTACTAAACTTGCTTGAAATATGTGGAAGATAATTTATAAAGTTATTATTTGAATAATTTATGGGGAAAAAGAGTCTTAAAGGATAACAATTTTGAAAACTGAGATAGCCGTATTTTATGACTGATAATACTTGTTTTACCCCACTAATTACAGCACAAATACATGTTTCAAATTTATATTTTAAATACCTTTAGTTCTTAGTTCTGAACATTATCATCTTAGTGGGGAGCTCTTATACTATGTACAGGTAAATTCATTGTGTTAATATGGAATCAGTTGCTATTCTAGAAGGTATTGAAATTCAAGACAAATTGTGGCGATGTATTGAAAGGAAATAAAATGAGGATTTTTTCCTCATTCTTAAAATTCATATTTTCCTTTGATAAATATAGATCACATATATTAGCACAGCCTGCCCCCAAACTATTTTATTACAAATATTTATGTAGTGTTTTTTGGATTGGCTAAGGATGCATGTTTTAGAATGCTACATTAACTAAAGAAGCAGCATCATAACTCAACAACAGTAGATATATATAGCAAAAGTAGTTTTGGTCAGTAAAATCAAATAGTTTATAGAGTTAAATGAAATAAAAACTTTTTGTTCTGACAAGTGCAAATAAATAATAATGAATTAGATTTTAAATAATTGAAAATGATCACTTACATAATGTCTAAAAACTTAGGAAAGATCATTTTACAAATGCTTTGACATAGAAGAATTTTCTTTTGTATATTTTGCTGTTTAATGCAATTGAGATGTATCTCCTCATATGAACCACAATTTTATCTACACTTAAAAATAAATTCAATACCATCATTTTGAAAATTTAATTATGCTTTTGGAGAGTTATATAACATTTGTTACAGAATAACCAAGTAAAAGTTACTTTTACATTCTAAAAAATTCTTTAGCAATATTTACTTTTCTAAATCATAAAGTATATATGATAACATTTATTGTTTGATGCATAACTTTTACTTGAAGTACTTTGTGAAGCTCTTCAACTAAATGAAATGAGAGCAATTGCTGTTTTTAATCCAACTTCATCTTTTGTTTTATAATTGCACTGTTTACTTAGTATTATAATGAGTCAAAAAGCAAAACAAAACTAGTTAGGATTGTCAAATAAATAATATCAAGTGTTTGAGAATCACAGATAGATTTCCAGATACCAGGAAAAATAAGTCATGGTGGGCTCAGAATTACAATAAGAATGTCCATTCAGGCCTGGGAAATATAAAAACCTACTTTGATGCCTTTTAAGGGAAAATAAATCTTCTAATACATGGCAAATTGGACTGATAGAAAGAGATCATGTTCAAGGAAGTGTTTTGGATAAATTAAGTTGCAGCTACTCTAGTGTACTGGAAGAAGAGAAAGGGGGATATTGCTAGCTGATATCCAAAACTTCCAAATCCTAAGTGTTCAAATTGCCTTGGATCACGTCTGAGACACGAATAAACAAAGATTTCAAAAGGCTCAGTGACTTATTAACCTTGGATAATAAAAGAAATTTTACTGAAATTAATCTTAGCAGATCTATGCTTAAAGTCCTAAGTCTTCTGTGCCATCTTAAGTCTTATGACTGTGAATGAGAAATAACACACCTCTCAGAGGATTCATACAGGATCTATTGGCAGAACGTTTAATGTGTTTGGTAAACTGTGAAGTCCCACTCAAATTTTAGAAATGCTAATTTTAACTCCAATTTTAATACTAGTGCAATATTGAAATGTAGTAGAGATATAAAACCAGATCCAAGAAAAGGAAGGGAAAATTCCCAGAGGTGCTGAGGCATAAAGAGATTTTGAGTTAATGGACTTAAAGTCAAAATCATTACTTTTTAAGCAACATTTAAAAATGTATTAATAAGGGCTGGAATTATAGCTCAGTGGTGGAGCACTTGCCTTGAATGTGTGAGGCACTGGGTTTGATCCACAGCACCACATAAAAAAAATAAATAAATAAAATAAGTTACTGTGTCCACCTACAACTAAAAATATTTTTTAAATGTATTAACAACAAAAGACCTGAGGAGTTTTATTTTAAGTATATATCACATTATTTCTTTTGAGAGCCTTACTATCAGCAAACTAATTTGTCTCTTCTAAGTTATTTTATCTCAAATGCTTTCTATTATACACCCCTTTGAGAGAAATACTTGAAATGAATGGGATCAAAACAAAATACATTTTGTCATGTCTTACTTGACTTATTCAGGTTTGGTATTTTAATATTTATTTACCACAGCATTTTGAACATTATTGCCTCTAGTAATCATAATAATATTAAATAATTTGAATATAGCAGTTTAAATTATTATTGTCATAGAATTAATTCAGATAATCATATATATTTAGAACTAAATGCATTTTTACAACTAGCAGATAATTATAATTTCAAATGCTAATGTCTATTTTTGTGACATACAAATAATGACATAGTTGTGTCATTTTAAATTAAATTAGTAATTTCTTACTGTTTTAGTAATTCATGTAATTGCTCTGTAATTCTGAAAATGTTTGTAATAAGAATATACAAATGAGGTAAAGCTCATTTTTATGTAAACAGAGTAATTAATACAGAAATCTCAAATGCTCTTAACTGTCAAAATCAATATGCTTATAACTTAGAAAAATCCTGGCTTACTGCCTTGAACAACTTAGAAAATATTAGGAAATTGGCTTTGAGCACAATAAATATATTCATAAGCATATAAATGAGATTCAAGAAGGTATTATATAAGAAACGCTGGAGGATATGATACTGCGTTTTTCTTTTTTCTCTGTGATAATAAAAAAGACAAATTATGACAAAGTTCATTTGAATACAAATAAAGGCAATCTTAGCACAAGAGAATAAAATTTATGGAGTTGATCACAACTGCAATCTTTGTATCTTTCTCTTGGGGGTAGTGTCATTCCTATATATGCTCATTAAAATTTAATCGGAATAAAAGTATACTTATTCACTCTCTTCCCTCAGAATATTTGAAAATATTACATGTATTTCTAAACACTGAGCTGTATGAATTACAAATCATACTTGTGATGTGTTAATATTTTACTTTGGATATCTCAAAAGTGTCAATATTATTATATTTAGAAAGTACTTTTAAATTCCAAAGGTAGAATGTTAATGAAAAAGAGCACAAATTTATCTTTTGTTTTATTCTATTGTCAACCTTTGAGTGGGTCATTTAGTGACATTTTCCAACACGGGAATTCACATTATCTTGACACCTTTTATTTATTTGTTTCTTTAATGTTTTATTTCTCTACAGTTTATCTATGTTTCCTTTACTGATTGCCTTACTCAGATGTTGACTGTCATGTAGATTTTCCATTTCTTTTCTGAGTAAGAATCAGTAAAAATTGTAATAGAAAACACTTTGTATGAATACTCTTATACTTTGTGTCATGCCTCTTGGTTTTGGCTATGTAATGAAATTTGGATGGTCTCTTCTCACTGTGTAAATTTTCACTCTTTCCTTGCTTACATTTTGGACACCTCAAATCTACCAGGTTTTCTACAATTCACAGGGTCTGAAGGATCCTCTCCAAAGAATAAAGCTTCAGTCTTCAGTCTAGACCAGGAAAGGATGTATGAGAGCATGGAGTTCAGAAGAGAATCATGACCAATGTGATCCTACAATATGTATAATCAGAAAAATGAGAGATTTATGTATGATCTATCAAAATGTACACATGCATTCTACTGTCATGTACAACAAATTAGAACAAATTAAAAAATTTAAAAAAAAAAGAGAATCAAGAAATCTAACATTTCTCTTTGTCAGTCCAAGATTTAGGGTTTTAGAATTTTCTGGTCCTTTGAGTACTTGGTGCATCTGATTTTCATCTTCAAAATTTTACTAATGATACCTCTTCTCTTAATTTGTTGCTAATTAGGTTATGATATTACAAACATCATCTCAATGATTTCATTGGAAGCACTGAGAACTGGTGTCTGTACAAACAATTTACCATCTTTTACCTGAAGAATCCCTTAATTTTAAATGTGTGAAATACAATGTATTGTTAATGTTGTATTTAAAAAGGATAAAATATCATTTTCAAGGAAGAAGACTGGAGAAACCTAGGGCTAAATTCAGTATTAAAATTTCATAATGAAATAAATATAATTGCAAAAATTGTGTTAGCCCTACTGAGGATATGAAAATGAATAAGAGATTCTATTCCCAAAGGACCAGCATTATCATTAAGGAGATTTTATAACTATTATAAAGTGATTAGGATGTGGAGGAGAGAGGGTTGCATAGAGTAAGGTATTCACTAGGAAAAATCCCAAAATGACTTAGAAAGTTTCAATCAATGTGAATTTGTGAATGTCAGTACCTTTATTGTCATTCATGATTAAAGATGGGGAAGGTCAGGCCTGAGGATGTCACCTTGGAGAAACATGGATAAAGTGAGGCACAACAGTGTATATATTTGAGGTCACTAAATTGGTTTATGGTGCTGAAGTAAAGAATATTTGTGGAGGTTAAGAATTGTGGCTGGAAGAAATTCCAGTTAAGGGCTCTTTTCCTGCTGGGCAATGTAGTTCTCATAAGGTTTTCTAAGGGAGTTAAATCCTCAGGTACAAAATGATTTCTCAATTCACATGGATATGTCCTAACTGGCATAAATGCACCAAAGAATATCTGAAATTCCAGGGCCTACTTTGGGAAACTTTTCATATGAATATGATTATTCATCTAAGACACTAATTACAAAAAAAAGGAATTATTCACATTTGCAGGTATCTCCCCATTCTACCCTCCACTCACCATTCCTCTTCCTTTTGCATGCTTGTCTTCCTCTGTAAACCCTTATTTTAATATTCATAATCCTTCCTTTTGTTTCATTGATATAGGAATAAAGAGTGGTATTTTAGCCATATAATTTGATGGGATTTTCATAGATTTGAGTTATTGTTTAATTTAAATATAAAACACTCTATTGTGGGTCTTGAAATTAAACTTAAACTTCCCAACTTGGAGAATAAATAAAATAATGCTTCTACAGTAAGTGTCCCATATCTGTTCAAAAACAGATCTTTCTCAATATTTTTATTTTTGTTCCTTTTTTCCTTTCTCTTGAGAAACCCTGTTATGGTACTCTATGCATGCTATAGGGATATGTTGCCCTGACCAATACTGAAGTATTTCCAAAACACAGAAAAAAGTACTTTTTTGTGCTCCTTGATAGTTTTACCTATTACTGAAACAGTAACAGAAGGAAATGTTCAACTGTGAATTTGGCACAAGAGAATAGGAGACTCACATCCCATAAACACTAAGCAGCAAATGCAGATGAGATGACCTAATCAAGCCCAAGTGCCCTGATCATTCTCCAGTGCTTTCTTCTCTTGTGTCACCTTAGTGCTTAAAAACTCTACTCCACCTTGTTTTAGGGTGGTTAAGTTCAATCCCTTTCAATAGTTTTGAAAAGTTTCTCCCTGCCTATTTAATTCCATTCAGGCAATTTTATTTTGATACATTAAAAATAGTCAAAGCAATATAAATTACATACTCTTGAGAAAAATATCTAAATCTTTCTTGGTTTTCTGCCATCTAGATCTCTCTTATATCTGGAAAAATAAAAGACTATTACCTTGTTTAAATGTAATAATTCACATATTCCATCACTGAGAAATTAAAGCATATATCATAGATAAATGCATTCTACTGTCATGTACAACAAATTATAACAAATAAAAATAAATAAATGAATATCTTGTTTGCTATTATTCATTAAAATGAAATAATAAAATGCCTATATTGTTTAATGTACTGATAAGATTATTCTATAGGCATATTTGCACATTTTGTATATTTAAACACAGACATTTATAATTCAAAAGTTTATATTTACTAAAAATGATGATAAATGGAAAATTTGTGGGTATACTATAATTTTTTGAAGTTTGTGAAATGCAGTTCCTTCTTTCTTAAATTCACCATATACATATTATTTTAAATACGAATCATTAAACTGTTGAAAAATAGAATGATTCTATTCACAAAGTAATATGATTAAGTCAACTAAAAGCTGACTTGAATTTGGATTGGAAATTAGAATTTAAGCATTGTTCAGTAAACTGTTTTAAGTTATCCTGCACCTGGACATCAGAGTCTGTTTTATTGCTAAATTGTTAATTATTTGAACTTCTGAAATACTACTAAATTATTTTGACCAAAGTGCCTTTTTAAAGTTACTTACCTAAAAAATCATTTTTATTAATAACACTTGTTTTAAATATATTGTCTGAACTGTATTTTCCCTTTGTTTTTATGGCTTCTTTCTCTGAAACTCCTTGAGTTTGTTTTACTAAAACTCATTCCATCTGTGTTTTAGACCTAAATATCTTTGGGTTTGTGGTAGTGGCCTTGACTAAAATCATATCGCTGGTAGCCCTGAAGACTGGCATTGAGTGTGTGATCCAGATCTATTTGTTGCTGTTTACTAATTGAGCTAGAGTTAGTTGTCTCTGTAAAGTGATAATCATTTTTTGGCCTTCTGTCTCAGAAAAGAGAAAGACAGCAAGGTGGAGGGAGAGTAGAGAGAGAAGTTTGGATTTCTTTAGATACTTTAATTTTTAAAAGGACCAAAACAGCCTCTTTTTGAGTTCACAAAATTGAACTACCAAAGGGAATTTTTGCAACATATACTTCTGCTCCCAAAATGCTTTTTAAATGTTTTATAGCAGGCATGAAAGTAAGCAGACTATGTTGTGCCACAGTTCAGAGAATATATGAACTAGAGAGCATCAGTAAGACTGTCAAACTCATCATCAGAGAAGTTCATGAAATTGGACAGGCAGTATTTCAAACAGAGCTATTGTAGAAATAATACTGTCACTTGAGGTAAAGTATATGATGCCTTAGGAGAAGGCTATTTTATTTTCCTTCCTGTAGACTTATTTTTATATAGGATATTAATAAAAATGTTACAAAACAAAAAAAAATCATGAAATTAAGTATGGATTTTTTCAGAAATTTCAACTCACCCTTGTGGTTTTTTGTTTGGTGGATGAAATATGTTTTTGTATTTTATTTAAGCTCTCTTGCCTTCTGCCTTAGAAGTAAAGTGTAACTGCATGTTGAAGTGGCTAAAAAGGATTTCAGGAGAATTCAATATTTCTGTTCAATTGCTAACCTGTTAGAGGATTCAGCCACTGATGTTCATGAAAAAAAAAAATAGAAAATCTGGCACAGAGTTTGAGAAACTACCTTCAAAAATTCATCAGATGATGGGTGTTAACACTGGACAGTGGTGAAGACCATCACTGGTTGTGTTTCATTATAACCATGCTACACCTTCCAGCTTAAGCAAAGGGAAGATCATAGGGAAATGACTAATGACTGACAGCAACATAATTCTTCATCCCTATGCTAATTCTGTGACTAATTAAAAAAATTTTTTTACTTGAAATTTTCCTCGAAGAAACAGTGGTTCTTTTAATTTATGGCATGAATCAATTAAAGAGCTTACCAGACTAAAAACTTGTTCCACAACATGTAGTTCAGAAACTAACCTGAATCCTTGCCCAGAAGTCCAAGTATGTTTTGTGATAAATCCCAGCTAATGCTATCTAATTGCTAGCCTTGCTATTTCAGTGTGGAAATTCCAGAACCTAAAATCAATCTTATAAATACCCCATCCTGATTTCTCTGGTTGAAGAAGTACATAACATTTTTGGAAGCTGGTATTTTTCCTTTCAAGAGTAATTCTAGTAAACATGTTTGATTAGTTAACAGTTGAAGCCTAACAGCTCTATGTTATTTAAAGCGATTCACTGCAACAGGATTTTAGAATTTTTACACTATTGTGGAAAAAGAATCCCAGAACATGTAGGAAGTCTCAATTTCATTTAAAAAATTAGTAATCACCATCCATGTGAATTTTATTTGTACTCTATATGTATATGCAATGGAAATTACCATTTAATATGAAGCTAACATCAATAGCAAGGGCAGAAAACTAGATTATACTAATTCCTAATAAGATATTTTATTAAGGAATAAAGCATGTTATTTTAAGAGGAGTTAAATTGTTAAAGATTACATGGAATTTAAATAGAGGATGAAAAATAACTAAAAGCCATAAAAATAATTCCCTGATATAAAGACTAAGAAAAAATATTTCATATTAAGATTTGATAAGGACATTGTTCAAGATTACAGATTCTAAGACAACATGAAAAAACATTTAAATTTAGATTCATTTTTTGTACGTTACCTTTTGCATATACACTAATTTGATGCAACTCAACCAAACACAATTTTACATTACATTATGTACAGTAGTCCTATTATTTATAGAGTTAATTTTGAAAATTCTTAAAATAACAGCAGCTTTAATTTCACACAGACTACTAGCATCTAAATGTGAAATACTTTTGGTAAGGTATCTAAAGGTTAACTTAAATGTCTTAAATATAACTCTTCTGATAACCTTCAAATGCAATTTAATAAGTATTTGAAATTATGGAAAGTATTGAATTACTATGAAAATCTATAGCTAAAAAGCTTACACTTATTTTTTCTAATGTTCCCATGAAAAGAAAATAGTACAAACAATGAACCACAGTTGGAGTTTAAACAAATGGTCATCCATTAAAGTTTTTCAAAACATTTTAAACATCTTCTCTTATGGTTCTTGACAGCTGAGGGCAAACAAGGTTCTTTGTCAATTTATGACTAAGCCAATACCTATAAAGATCCTCTGAGATTACTGTAAGCTCCAACTAATGTCCATTTCCTTTATGCTACATTTGGGCATTCAAGAATGATGTCTTCCTAGGTGGCTATCTGTCTCCCAGGCTCATTTACCTGAATGCATTAAATGAAAAGTGATGAGCTTTGGGGGTGAACTTAATATTTGGCACATTAAAAGCTAATTTATTATAGATTAATATGACCTTAACAATACCATCTTTTTTTCATTTCATTTTACTTTTCAAGTAAGAAAAAAAAAAAAAAAGACCTTAAGGGATAAGGACAAGTTGAACTAAAATAGGTTACATATTGTAAGTTTTATGTACATGTATAACGTATGTACACATATTGTTCTTAGAAAGTTGAAATCCATGCATAGTCAGACTTCTGGCTCATACTGAGGATCTAACTTTGATTTTGAAGATTGGATAGGCTTTATTGTTTTATGTACATGAAATAATAAGTAGCATTTTTTATTCAAGTAGAAGTGAGTTTTGCTTAAAATAACTAAAAATGCAAATGCACTACTTTGTGTGAAAATGAAATTTAGATAGAAAGAACACAGTCCTAAATTCTATTTCTTTATAAAGCTGTTTTTTAAAACTACATAAAATAATGCTTTATAATATTGTATTAATAATTTCAGAATATATACCTAAATATACATTGATATATGTAATATCATAAATTCATAGATAGGCTAGTGTCCTTGGGTACATACATCATCTAGGACTTATTTGGATATACCTAAAATACCTTGGACTTGAAGCCACTGAAGTGCTATTGAAAACTTCCTCCTAGGAAGAATGTATCATGGCACTAAATTCAGGATTATTTTTTCAAGCCCCTAGAGTTATAAAATTTTTGAGTTCCATTAACAGTATTAAAGAATTAAAAATTATTGTAATTAGCATTTTTATTTGAATAACAAGTAAGTATAAAAATAATGAAATTTGCTTCAAATGATCTTAATGATGGAAGTATATCCAAATCCCTTCAGCTTCCTTCATAAAATGACAAAATGAAATTAGTATTTATCTGCACAGAGTAACTAACACAAGTTTATTATAGAAACCCCACATCTAAAGAAAATTTTGCCCATATAATATTTTGACTTTTGCCCATAATATTAATTTTCAATTTCCATATATTTTAACTTTGAAAAAAAATTTTATGACATCTTCTAGGTTTGGGGAAGCAGCTGGTTTGGCAATTTCTGTATTAACAGTGGGAAAGACAGAACTGTGGCCAAGAACACAAGGGCAACTTACTTGCATGAAAATCATCCCATAAAGCTGAAAATAAATAAATCATTTCAGCCTAGAACTTTTTAATCCACAATCTTAAATATAAGTATTTCCTAAGCCTGTGGGAAATTAAAAATAGCAGCCTTAGTATCTTGACCTTAACATCATAACTCAAATGTTAATGTGAGTTTAAAAATATCTACTGAAGAGACAGAATTGATGAGACTTTATTTAGTTGAAATGATGCTAACTTTTATGTAGAGCTAATTACAGAGATTTGCAGCTACATAACAGAACTAGGAACAGAGGCTGTCCCTCTATGGTAGATCTAGGGACACAGCACTCCCTCTGTTTCTGTACTAGAACTACGTCAGGACAATAATGCCAGGAACGTTTACCAGATGAGGTGACATTCAAGATGAGACCTGAGGGATACGCAAGGAAGGTCAGGGAAAGGTATTCCAAATAGGGAGAAATGATGGTTTCAAACTTAAAGACACAGTAAAAAAGAAAATTAATAGCTCTTGGTAATTTATTATTGTTTTCGAGCTATTCATTCAATAAGTATGTATTGAATAATAGCCAGTTGAGTGCAGGACAGGTCTTAAAACAAAACTCTTCAAAATTTGGGTTCAACAGTTCATTAAGTTGTTCTGAAACTTATATACAACAAAGTTCTCATGTTTACTCTATGCAATGCCACTAAACTTTCAGGAATCTACTCTGAGAAGCTGTGAACTTGGGTAAGGGAAGTGATGAAAAGTTGCACAGAGGTAAAGGATGAGTGTAAGCTCAGGGAGAGGGTCAAGTGGGAAAAGGTGCTCTTTGCTCTGCATGCTCCCATATGGAGAGATGCTGATCAGTCATCTTTCAGGCCTCCTATTCACCGTTATGCAGTGGGGTCCATGAGAATAAGACAGGCTCACTGAAGAGGGATTTGAGAAACTTAGACAAAAATGACTTAGTCTCTGCCTTATTTTCTAAGCAACCATCCTAAACAAAGAGTGCCTTCTGGACTGTTAAGAAGCCCAAAGTCTCACTGGTTATTTTTACTCTAATTGTTGGGAAACCACAAATACTTGATCTCTGAATTTGCCTCTCAACTGCTTTCATACCATTACTGAATTTGTGACTTTGTTCAAGACTCTAAACCTACCCTATCTCGATTTATTCATCTGTGAAATACATATAATTTTTGAGGGTTAAGTTAGTATTATTAATATTTAGAAGTTAGCCACATTCACCACATAGTAAGAACTATTTAAGTGTTATTAAATAAATAAGCATAATTTATTAGTTCTTTCACAACTCCAACAGTGAGGGCTAAGGCATACTGATATTTTATCTCATTTAGGTCTTTGTTAAATAAAGAAAGAAATTTGGAATGTGCTCAATGCATAACAGGGGGCACAGTGTGAGTCCTGGATTTTAGGAAAGCAGGGGGAAGATTTAGACAGCTGTTGCTGCAGGCTGGATGAGATGAGACGCTGGATATGAGCTAATAGAGCAATTCCAGAGCGATATAATGAGTGTGGCAGAGAGATTGCTCTGGGAAATCTTTCTTACAGTTTACAACACTTCACATAAGCCTTTCAACCCCTTACCACCATCAGGGAGAGGTTTTCATTATGGTCAGACTAGTCTCTCAATCACCTCTAGGCAGCCTCTATTTCCTCACACAGGTGTCTTTTACATGTAGTGGATAAAATGGTGGCCCTCAATGACATCTTCATGTGCAAATTCTGGAACCTGTGCACGTTGCACTGTTAAGGAAAACATTGTCTTTGCATGTTTAACAAAGTTAAGGGTCCTGAGATAACGAGATGACCCAGAATTATCTGAATGCAATATCAAATGCCTTGTTATTAATAGAATAACAAGGCATTTGATATTGCATTCAGATAATAGGAATAGAATATAGGAAGAGAAAAACTGGGGACAGACAGAAGAAAATATATGGAGAAGAACCAATGTTACCCAAGTTATTAGTCATAAACAAATAAAACAGGGATACTGAAGGGCCAGAAATTATTAATTTGACTTTAGAATTGGATAATAGTTAAAGGCTGGAATAATTTGGAGAATCATGATAAAAAAACATCTGGATTTCTTTAAAGAGGCTATTGGTGAGAGATTAGATGAAAATCTCTAGTACCTTAGATGATAAATACATGCCATAAACAGAATCTTGGTATGAATATAAATGTTAATACACAGTAGGAATGGACCTAAGGAAGAAGTGAGGAATACATAATTGGAAATTCGAGGAAAGGTAATTCTTATATAGGGAATAAAACTTGTCTGAGTTTTGTTCTTTTTTACGCAAAGCAGAATTTGTGATGCTCTTTAGCTGAGGGGATTCCCAGGGAAAACGTTAAAAGGGCAGCCTGATTTCTCTTTGTTGGGTATCAAAAAATATGAGAAGAAACATAAATTATTTCAGGAAGGAATGGTTAAGCAACAAACAATAACAACAACAACAACAAACATTACTTCCTGATTTGGGAGGTATTAAGCCTGTCAAAATTGTGAAGAATATTAAAATTAGGAAATTCATCATGGGAAAAGTACACTCTGGAGAGAGGACCAAGAGTCAAGGTGATCAACTTCATGCTGAAAATTTCTGAATTATGGTTCTATTCAAAGATTTCATCAGAAGCCAAAAATAGAAATGGTGCTATCAAGGAAATCTCTGCAAAGAATTGTATGTCTAGTAATGTGTATCTTTGTGACACACATGGAAAAACAAGCAGATTTTTGAGAATGATTGAATGCAGAAATACCAAAAGTGTGGACTGACAAAACAGAATTCAGGCATTTGATAGAAATCTTTTCAACTTCCAAAATTCTTGAGGCAAGAAATCAGGATGTTGCGCCATTAAGCTGCAAACATGTGTATAAGGAAATGAAAGAATGACTTGAAAGCAGATGCTGGGGGAGCAATGGGAAGAGTGGAGAGAATCAGTGGAATCTGAGGACTAGAGGGCCAGGTTTGAGTGTAGACAGGGAAGCTACAAGTCATAGATCCCCCCAGGCCTTGAAATCTAACGGAAGATTTTTTGTTTTGTTTTGTTTTTGCTAGACTTGAACTTGCTTGGGAATGGTGAACCTTCCATTGCATATACTTTCTTCCTACAGAAATGGAATACATATGCTCCTACCTTCACATTTCAAGGGTGAACTATTGCCTTCTAGCTTCACAGGTTCACATCTAGAGAGGAATTTCATCTCAGTGTGGATCATAACCAAAGCTTCACCCATTTAAATGAGTTAATGATGAGATTGTGACTTTGGAGCTTGTGATACAGAGATGATGATATAGAAATGATGATTTTGGGATGAGACATAGTTGACATTTCTGGGGATGTTGGGATGGATTGAATAAATTTGGCACAAAAGATGCACATGAATTTTGTCAGGCTAGAGGATGACTATAATATGTTGAATTGTCAAAGATATTATCTCATCTCAAAACTTAGTATTGGTAAATGTTAACTTCTTTTAGAAAAGGATCTTTGCATATGTAATGGAATTGAAGATTTTTAAATTAAGGTTATCTGGGTCAGACCTAAATCCAATGGAAAGTGATATCATATGGGTAAGAGAGAAATCTTTGATATGGCAGAAAATGAGAATATATAGATAAAGGAAGGATTTGATGTGAACACAGAGGGAGAGATTGGTATAGTATCCAAAAAAGACAAGGAGTTTCTATGACCAAAAGAAACAGGAAGATTCACAGGATAAAATTTCCTCTACAGAAGGTGGAGGCAGTATGGTCCTGCCCACATATTGACTTTGCATTTCTTTTTTTCCATGGTTGTTAAAGAATAATTTGCATTTTTTATTATGGAAGACACAGGAAACTAATATGCCCTAATAAATTTCTTTTCATGTTTAATTTCATATCAGGGACTATTTCTCTGAGGGCTTGGACTAAGAAAACTGAGAAGGATTTTGTTAGTTGGAGCTGAGAATCAGGAATTTTTATTTCCTTCAGACGTATTAGATATTAGAATCTTCTAACATATTTCAGTGGGAATATCATGTAGGCACTTCAATACATGGGGCCAAAGACCAGTGGAAGTACCAGTGCAGATGATGTAAATGTGGAAACATTGACACTTAGGTGGTATTTAGAGATGTGAGAGAGAGGTATCTTATTTTGCAGGTTGTGAATGAAGAAGGAGAGATGGGTAAGCCATGCCCTGGAGGATTTCAGCATTTCAAGTACCACAAGAGAACAAGAGGAATAAGGAGGAGTAGCCAATGAGGATTTGTGCCTTGTCTGTCAAGTAGTCCCAGCTCCGTTCCTCTCTCTGACCCTGTTCCCCTCTCTGATGTCATTCCTGATGTCCCATCTTAACCTTCCTCCTCTCTGTCATTTACTCTTTCCTGATTCTACATCACAGTATTTAGTTTAGTGATAATAGACCCCTTGCTTTGTATTGATGATTGTTTCATACATTGTATACGAATTGTTTCAGCTAATTTTTTTTTTATTTTTTAAAGTGTTTTAAAAATTTTCCTGATCAAAGACCTGTGTCATATGAAATTGGAACCAAGAGAACCATATTGATATTGTCACAATATAAATCATTTTTCTATTGTCTTTTAATTGCCTAAGGGAAAATGAAGGCATGAGAAATGTATTGGAGAGTTCATCAGAGGTCAGTAATAGCTGGAGGATAACGGCAGCCAACAGTGGTCAACAATGGTTGATAAAATTTCTCAAGTTACTTTTCTTGTCAGCCCTACATACAAAGCTATTGCCTTCACTTATTTTTAAATGACTTAAAAGCTTGTATCTTTATTGCCTTAAATTTACTCCTGGCCAACCTAACATTAGGATACTCAATGTTTTTCTCTTATTCTTACGTTTATAACTTTGGTATAATTGAACCCACTGGTTACCTCCCAATACTCAATATTCACCTCCTCTTCTTTAGTTGGGAATTTTGACACCTAGAAGAAAGGAGACCTACCTCTGCTTACCTTTTTGTTCTTTGTGGCCCTGTTACTAAAATATGGTGGGTGACATAAAAGAAGAAGTATATGATGACTCCAAAAGTTATCTCAGATGAAGATGGACAAAGTACAGACATAACATCAGCATAGAAATGGAAACTTTGGTGGATATTCAACAATATGAAAGGGATATGTGTCACTTGGGACATGTGGAGCCAAACTAGTTTAAAAACCTTCTTCCCTCCCTATTTAATGACCTTTAAGTGAAAACTGTATTTTATATACAATACTTTTCCTTGGTGATTATTGCCACTTACATTTAAAAGTAATCTCAATTGATACAGGCTTTAACTTTTTAAAATGTGCTGCTATAAGTAACAGAATATGTGTCACTGGCTTAATGGAAGTTGTCCAGCAGCAGATAGCAAGGACTCACATTACAGACTGGAAGGTTGTGACCTTATAATGCAATGACAAAATATGGCAAAACTCTCTTCTGTTTTCCCTCATAAGGTAGATCAGTTACTGTTGAAGTTGTAAATTAAGAAGTTATAATACATAGCCTTGAGTTGAACTGTGTTTCTCAAAAATCATATGTTGAAATCTTAAACATCAGTTCTTTGGAGTATGACTACTTTTAGAGATAATGTGCTTAAAGAAGTAACTAGGTTAAAATGTGATCATTACCATAAGCCCAAATCCAACATAACCAGTGTCCTCATAAAAAGAGCATGTTAGGACATAGACAAGGACAGAAGGGAAACCCTGGGAGGACAATAGAGAAGATAAGCATCTCTAAGCTCAGGAGAAAGACCTCAGATGAAATCAAACCTGGTGACACCTTAATCCTGGAGTTCTAGGTTCCAGACTTAAGAAAATGACATTAAATTGTCATTAATTGCTCTTGCCTCTATTAGCTTAGTTTCATAAAGAAAGATAACAACTTAGTATGTAAATAAGCACATGCCAAGAAAGGAGGGAGGAATATCTTATGTTGGGGAACCCTTCTTCAAGGGCAGCATATGCTTACTCCTTTATTGCAGTTCTTTTAATGGGTTGAAAAAGCCAACTGCTGCTGTACCTAACAGAGAGGCAGTTCCAAGCACTGGGTCTGGAGTAGAAGAGGTAAGGTTGCACTTCAGGTCTTTCTCCAGAACCGACAATTAAGAGTTCTAAGCCAAGCAATGGAAATCACTCTAGGTAAAATATACAATTTAATTACTGCTTCACACCAACTCCTCCTTTCAGCAGTATTTCCAATGAGATGAGGTGAGATGGGGTTGTGATCAGAACACAAACTATGTGAGATTTCAGACTTAGAGTGTTCATTTACTGATGTGATGGGTGGTGGTGTACCACACTCTCCCTGGACCTCTTAGGGATATATTTTTTCATGGTTTGGACCTCATAAGCAGCAGAACCTCCCATTCTATAATGAGATGGAATGTCTAACCTCGTCATCACCTGTTCTATGGATTCTAAGGTGGGTAGGTAAGGAGTCTTTTGTCTCCTTTCACTAGAGATGTCAGTTAGTGCTCAGACAATAATAAAGCTTTGCTTTGTAACACCCTGATCCAATGTTTACAGTCCTGGTTGTAAAATTCTTTTCACCTAAGACAGGATCCCAGAGTAAAACATAAACCCTTTCTCTTAACTTCAGAGGAGTGGAGGGCTCAGATCCCATGTATGCTAAAAGATTCAAAATTTTAAATTTGCTCTGCTGTCATGCAGTCTGCTCTGTACATGCAGAGTAATGTTTTCTCTCCTTACCTAGCCCATGAGGGACTGGGGCACAGGGAAACCACAATAGCATTAAGATGCCCTAAGACAAAATTCAAATGTTTTTTTTTTTTAAATCCTTGATCAATATCTGGTTTTGCTGCTCATGCGTTTTTATATTTGCCAATGAGTGTGTGTGTGTGTCTATTGAGCTACATTTATAAACATATCTGGATCTATCCATACCCTTATCTAAACCTGTGTTCATGTGTGTTGATCTATCTGAGTAAGTAGGATGACATCTGATACTTTCTACAGAAACTTAACTGGTACCTATACACTATAGCAATAAAGCAAATGGCAAATATGTGAGGATTTTTCTAAGGTTATTTTTCCTTTTTTCCTTTTAGAATTGTATTACCAAAAAAAAAAAAGAAACAAAAAGAAAAATATTCCAAGTCTAGCCTGCATCTCTTCAAAACAATCCCTAGACCAACAAATGTACATCAATATAAGTGTCATTTTTAAGCCTTTCAGACTCTGAAAAGGACATCTGTTTCATTGCCAACTTCACATGTGGACAGAGCACATAATGGACAAAAATAAACCTTCCAGAAAGAAGGATCCAAAGGCCATAGAGGACAATGAAAAATGTAACTCCTGCCAGAGAGCAAATCCAGCCACTAACAGATGGTCTAACAGGAATTAACTGCACTGCCAGCGCAAGGAGCCTCAGTTCCTTCCCAGGCTAATGACTGCCTTGTGTTTCCTATTCTTCCTTTTTCTGAATGCAGGCTTTGAAATGGCCTACTTATTACCTGAATACAATTGTACAGTGAATGTGTTAGGAACATAGAATTTGAATTTTAATTTATAGGTGTAAAGTGAATGTTTCTACAATGCATCATAGAAGTTAATAAAACTCACTGTTGTGTTTATCACTACTGTTAAACAAAAGGAAAGCTATTAAATATATAGTGAGTTTTGAGCGCTTCCCCCATTACAGACCTTCCCTGGTTTGACCACTAAACACTGGCTCTTCTTTAATAAGTTGTGTGTGAAGGCTGGGGACTTAGTCCTTCCTCATTAGAGAACTCCTTTTATAACTTCATTAGTAAAATCAAGAGGCAATACTAGAGCATAGTTTTCATGCTTTCTAACCATTAGACACTGCTACTTTGGCTTCTTAGTGATCCACTCACTGATGTCTCCTTGTCTGGCTATTTAATGAATTTGATTTGCTATTGTTGCTTGCTTGTTCTCAATGCATGCTTTTAAAAAAATTGCTTTAGTCCATTCTTACAGAGTTCACTCTATAATAGTGAATTGCATTCTGGTTGTATAGAAAAGACTGCATATCACATAAGTGTCCTGGACTTTGTATGTAATCAAGTCATTAATTTCAACATTAGGATTTCATCTCCCTGCTCCTAGGGGCAGGATAGAAAATATGAAATAGAAACAAAATGATCTTCCTAGGAATTTATGTTGGTAAACAGATAATATTGTCAGAAACTTGATAAATTTTCTTTACTTCTGTGATATCATTAGACTCTCAGATATGGGGCTGCCAAGAAGCTATTTTATCCTCCCTTGTGAGGTGTATCAGTGTAAAAATTCTGAGCCCTGGAAGTAGGTGAAGGTATGTGCAACTTCAAGAAACATTCATTAATTACAATTGGTATATCAAGAATACAAACAATAATAACTGCTGGAGAAGATGGGGAGAAAAAGGAATACTTTTACACTGTTGGTAAGATTGTACATTAGTCCAACCACTATGGAAATCAGTATGGAGGTTCCTCAAAGGACTAGAAGTGAAACAATCATATGACCCAGCAATACACTCCTTGGTATTTATCCTAAAGAACTAAAGTTAGCATATCAAATTGATATATGAATACCCATGTTTACAGCAGCATAATTCACAACAGCTAAACTATGGAACCAGCTTAAGTGTTCATTGGTGGATACATAGATAAAGACAATGGGGCATATATACACAATGGAGTTTTGTTCAGTATTAGAGAAGAATGAAATTATGTCATTTGCAGGAAAATGCAATGAACTCAAGAACATCATGTTATATAAAATAAGACAAAGTAAGTCAAAGGTAATATGTATTTTTTCTCTCATTTGTAGAAGCTAAAGAGGAAAAATGAAAAGAAAGTTGTAGAGAGGTGAATCTCAGGGAAATCAAAGGGAGATCAGGTAGATACTGGAAAGGGACCAGGGAATGAAAGGAGGAGGGGAAAGGGTAAATACTGGGGAATTATTTCAGTCAAATTATATTGCTATATCATCTGCATGTGTGAATATCTAACAATGAATCTCACCATTATGTATAATTATAATGTACCCATAAAAGTAGAAATATAAAACATTCAGTCTTTGAATTTTTGGGCTTGGCTTATTTCATTTAGCATGATATTCTCCAATTTTGTCCATTTTTCTGCAAATGCCATAATATTATTCTTCTTTGTGGCTAAATAATATTCCACTGTATATATACCACAGTTTCTTTATCCATTCATCTGTTGAAGGGCATGTAGGTTGGTTCCACAATCTAGCTATTGTGAATTGAGTTGCTATAAACATTGATGTAGTATGCTAATTTTAAGTCATTTGGGTATAAACAGGAAGGCGAAAAGTTTTCCCTGATAAGTCGATGATGATACATAATGTGAGTGAGGGGGGTGAGAGAAGAATGGAGGAACTATAGATTTCATAGAGGGAAATGAGAGAGGGGGTATGAAAAATGGTGGAATGAGACAGACATCATTACCCTATGTACATCATTTAATTTCTAGACATCCAAATACATTTATGAAATAAATAAATTTCTATTTTGAAAATACTTTATTTTCTGTAATCCCAGTTATTTTTGGAAAAACCTAATCAAAAACTAGTTGTCCAAATAAACTGAGACCAGTTTTAAAGGTTTTTCATTTTTACAGATACCACTTAAAACTGTTTTTTCTGTGAATATTTATTTTCTAACAGTCACAATTTTAAATTTATAACCGCATCTTTAGCTGCCACCTAACAGGTTGAACTCCTCTATCATAACACATGCTTCACCATTCTCTAAAACCTACTGAATAGTCTCTTTATGATAATCTCACCAAAAAGCAGTCATCTATCACTCATATATTTTCTCTCTATTCTTTTATGATTTAGGTTTTACTTCACGCATTTTGTGCCTTTGTGAAAGAGAGAATTATATTCCATGGTAGTTTCATATTTTATTGTATTTTATTGTTACATTCTCTTGACAGTTATTGTAGGAATATGGTTACACTAAGCCAATGAAACACTAATTATAACCAGCTTTATTGAGCTAGGGTGCTTGTCAAATGGTGTAATACTTAATTCAAGTTTCAAACTATTACAAAGGTAGTTGTTGTGGTTTAGATGTGAGGTGTCTCCCAAAAGCTCAGGTGTGAAATAATGCAAGAACATTTAGAGGTGAAATGATTGGGTTATGAGAGCCTTAACCCAGTTGATGAATTAATCCCCTGATAGAAATTAACAGAGTGGTAACTGAAAGAAGGTAGAATGTGACTGAATGAGGCGGATTTTTGAAGATGTGCATTAGGATATGTTTGGGAGCTGAGCATAATCTCTCTTTCTGCCTCCTGATCATCATGTGAGCTACTTCCCTCCACCACACTCTTTTGCCATGATGTTTAGCTTCATCTTTAGTCCCAAAGAATGGAGCCAGTTGTCTGTGGACTGGCTGAAATCATGGGCCCCAATGAACTTTTCTTCCTTAAAATTGTTCTTGTGACGTCTTTTCGTCACAGCAACAACAACAACAACAACAAAAAGCTGACTAAAAGAGTAGTTAATAATAATATATAATGCTGAATACTGGTCCCAAAAATATATTTTCAAATTTTGTCCCCAAATCTTTAAGGATGACATTATTTGAAAAAATATTCTTTGCATATCTAATTAAAATGAAAATATCAATATCTTTGCATCCTGGATTAGAAGGGTCCTACCTCTATTGAGAGTATACTTAGAGGAGACAGATTAGGTTAACAGAGAGAAACAGTGAAGACCACACAGAGACGGATGCAGAGTTTAGAGTTACAAGTCTAAAAGTCAAGGAACACAGGTGTGGCCTCAACTACTGGAAGGTGGAAGAGACACATGCAACAGAGTCTCCCTCACAGCCTCCAAAGGAATCAATTCTACTAGCAATTTATTTTGGAATTCTGGCATCTAGCACTTTTTTTTTTTTTTTAAACATTGAAGTTTTGACAATTATTATGGTAGCCCTAGGAAACTGATAGAGATATTATTACTAGGAGTTATCATGGAGTAGAGATAGCTCTTGATTTCTACAAGTATTTCCAGTGTTCTCATAAATAAAAAAATATATGGATGCTCATTTTCCTTCTATATGATAGAAGAGTATTTGCATATAATCTCAGTACATTCTCATATTCGTTTTAAATTTCCTCTATACTATTTATAATTCCTAGTGAAATGTAAACAGTAGTTATGCCATATTGTTTAAAGAGAAAGCACACCATCTTAAGCCTAATTTCATTTTTGTTCTGTTGTTGATTTGAATCCCATTCATATGCAACCCTCAGACAAGGAAGGTCAATTGTATCTGTGTATTTAGAATTTGATTTAGACTAATGGATAATGGGTGCCAGGATAAAAATGCCTATATTTTCTTGAAGAGAAGATAGGTAAAATTCTGTATATTTAGACTACTCTGATGAAGGCTGAGAAAGAAGTGAAAGCCCCTTGTAGATAAAGCTTCCATCAACTTAGAGAACTTGAAAGGATGATGGTGGAAATATGACCATTAAATTGCTTCCTGTAAAATCTCAGAGGAAAATGAGGAACATGTTATTGTAAACTGGAGGAAAAATGATCACTGATAGAATAGCATCAAACCATGTTCCATTGTGTTCTACTGATGGATGGAAAAACGAATTTGGAAACACTAACTTGAATACTTAGCTGAGAATTGTTTTTAAGCAATGTGTTGAACAGTTCAGTCAGCAGTGTCCTTGATGCTTACAGTCAGAGGAAAAAGACAAATTGAAGATAGAAGAGTTGTGTAAGAAAAACACAGCATTTCATGAGTTTGGGAATTCTCTAATCTGGATTGCAAAGATCTAAAAGGAGGAAATCTACCTTTTAAAGGGTGTGTTCTAAAGAGAGGATTAAAGGTGTGACTGGAAGAATGTTTGTTGAACAGGTTAGATGTGGTTCATGGATCCAAGCAACCACGTAGGTGGATTCCAGGAATAGAGATAGGATCTTTCTGAAAGTGCCCAAATCTCTTCCTAATGATGTGGAGACTCTCATACACAGGAAACCTGTGAAGTTTTTGAGAAGGTTATACCAGCAGAAACACTTCCAGCTTGAACTTTGAAAAGGAAAGAGAGAGGATGTATGGAGGGTGGTTTATCAAAGTTGTGGGATTCCACAGACAGGAAATGGGCTAACTCAGGTATAAACTCCTATACAGAACAAATGACTAGAGGAGTACATAGGGCTGTAGGGCCACTGCCAATTCTGCAGAGAGGTCTGGAATGCTGGAAGAAGCCATGAGGGCTTGTATCTTTGAAACTTATAACTCTGAATCTCTTGAAGGATATTCAATCATTTAAGCTATTCAGTTTTTGTCAATTTGTTATGCTAACCCTAGGAAACTGACAGATAAGATATTCATTTTTAAATTTACTATTATTGCACAATTAAATTACATAATTAAATATAATAAAGCAACCACTGACATTTGACCATTATTTTACAATTTATCCTCACATATTAGTCAGAATATATGAACACCCAATTACTCATTTCTCTTTTAGTTGACATTTTCTTTTAACATCCTTCCAGCAAAGGATTTCATGATTGAAAAAATTTAAAGATGAAAGAGCAATCAGAGCACTTTTCAAAAGTAGTAATTATGAAAGCAATTTTATCAGATATATTTGTGTGTTGATGTCTAATATTCTGGCAAACATTAGGAAATTCCAAGTCGATTGTTTTTAAAATTATATATATGTATATATATAATATGCATATAAACACATGTCTATATTTCTATCCACATAGCGATATAAATACAACTTTTATGCTTGATTGATTTCTGAGGTTTATTAATCTTAAATTTAAAGCTCTCATTCCAAATTGAGAAAATTTAAATAAGTTAACAAACATAAACTCACCTACATAGATTAGGTAGAATTTTCATAGGAAAAAAAATTCCCAAATTTCTTTTAAATTCTTGTTTTTGATACAGTCTATAATCTCTATAGCTTTTATGTGCTACAAACTTCTGTTTTCACTTTAGCATTTCAAAAAACATAAACTTTGGTTTTTCCTAAACTTATTTACCCTTCTAAGTGAACACTAAGGCTTTTTTTTTTCTTTATTTGTTTTATTAGCTAAAATATATAGAAGCATCTTCAAAGAAGGACAATAATGTGTAGAAAAATGTTCTTACATACTTGCCTAAATTATGTATTTGATTAAAATTGCTATAACAGCTACGCCTTTCTAACCAGTAAAATGAATCTCATGCATCAAGGTAATGACTAGACCTTTAAAATGATATATTGTACAGCACAATACCTGTGAAAATTAACTAGGAAAGAATAATTACAAAGGAAGTATATGGTTGAGAAACAATTTCTGCAATTAGAGGCATGTATGTAAGGAGTGTCAGGACTGTATTTGTTTGTCCTATATATTATTACCAGTGAGTAATTGTGTTATGAAAATTATAAGGGGTTATAAGCTATTAAATTTAACATAAGGGTTTATCCATGAGAATATCTTAATTTTAAAGTTAACCACATTTCATCATTTTATATTTGTGTGTCAAAAACATAATGAGTGTGCATATAAGCTAGCAACAGTTTATTTTCTAAGGTTAGTGTATGTGTCTTAGTAACTCCATTGTCTTTAGCTTCTTGGTAATTTGATTCTATGGTACTGACACCAATACTGAAAAAAAAAAATGTAAAAAAGATGAAAATAGAAATGCTTTAAAAATATGCAAGATTCTCCATAATAACATTAACTCAGCCTTTCAATAAATACATAGTTGATTCACCTTCACGGAACCTTGAAAGTCCTCACAAGGGATTGGTTCAGAACTGAAGTACTGTTCACCAGTGAAAATTCTATCAGGCTAAAGACAGGAATGAAAGTAAAAAAAAAAATAAGTAAAAATCTGAATCTTACTTCCCTGTAATGGAGAAACCTATAGGCAGCGTGGACATTACATTTTTTTTAACAATAAATCTATTTACAATTAATGTATTTAGTGGTGACAGAATGGAGTTAACTGCTTGGTGCAGACCAATCTGGGAGATCGTAGGTCCCTAAGCAAGAGTCAAGACAACACTGTAAAGACACTTCTTTATATTTATATTGCGCTTGTAGACTAAAAATGCTTTCATAAGATAGTCTCTTTTCTTTGTTGTTTCAATTGCCTATTTGATTGAAAAGTCAAGGAATTTCTCTGCATTTACTTCTTTCCTTTCCTATTATTTAGAGGAGAAAACAAACTTTCAGAGAAGTAGCCTGGCCAACTTTCTTTAGAAAGTATGATGGTAAATGAGGACTGTAATTTAATATTAGGTCTTGTCAAACCTGTAATCTTTTACTATACTAATTTAGAGTAATTGACGTGGCAATTATAAAGATATGCTATTAAAAGTATATTGATTAATTGTAAATCCCTGAGGTACAGTTTATTGTAGTGTACTTAAAAATTACAAAGTTTGTGATTTTTTTCTGTTGATCTGGGGATTTTGTTTTCAACAAAAACACCTAAGTATATCATTCTTTCCATCAGAGAGTATGTGCTTTAGGTCAGTGTTGCCAAAAGGCCCAGATAGTATATTCTTGGTCCTCTGTTTGGTTCTATTGCCAGGTGGTAGAACCTACATCCACATTGGACTTGAATGCAGTTAACTCCATTCCATCACCATTAAATCACATTCACTGATTTTAAATAGGCTTATTGTTTTAAACATTTTAACTGCTACACTGCCTAAAATCATATGAGAAGCTTAGATTACTGAGGGTGTGCCCTCAGAGGGAATTGTGTAATGCAACTCTCTTCCTCTTTTGCACCAGTCCTGGGGTGAGGTGAGTGGGCCTCATCTGCAATGCACTCCTGTGGTGGTGGATGGTGTGTCACAGGCCCAAAGCAACAGGATCAGTTGCCTATCAACTGAAACCTCCAAAACTATGAGACAAAATATTTCCTTGTTTTTCCTAAGTTGATTTATCTCAGGATTTCATTATAATACCAGAAAGCTGGCTAACAGTAAAACTAATTAAAAAAAATTAATAAATAAAAGTTAAAAAAATAAATATCAGATCAATATAAAGCTAATTTTATGAAAAACAATATTCAAAAAGTATACTTACACATATACCTTACAAAGCCTTCAGAATTAGAGATAATGATAGTAGCCAAGTGTGTGGTAATACAGAGAAACGTTTTGTCTGCTTTTGAGTGTGGTTTATTCAACAAATGGTTGTTTAGAAAAGGGCATCTGCAGGAAACCATATGTAATAGAATGGAATGAATCTATACCTACAATGAACATATGAAAAACACAGAAGCATGAACTTTTAGAAAAGTAAACAATATATTCACAAAAACTAATATTGGAAAACAAAGCAAACATGAAAAAAACATAAATAAGAGTAGATGTGATCATTTTATCTATCCTGACTATGACCATTTACCTAATTCTAAGTAATGAGAAAATTCAAAACTTTGCCTTTGCTTTGTTTCTAACATATTGACTGCTACTAGAAGAAAAATATATCTAACCTGGATCTTTAAGTAGAATTTATATCAATGCCAACATTACATGAAACAGTGGAGTGGTATTTCCCCTTGACTGATCCATTGACAGACATTTCAATAAGCTCCAAAATTATAATTTAAACTAATTATTCACCCTATGTCTCCAGGGTATCTCCTCTTAGGATTGTATATTTTAGTGAGAGGCACTGTTATAATTCACCCTGTTTCTTAAACTAAAGTAGTGAATGCCTCCCTTGATTTCTTTTCTCCCAAATTGGTCTTAGTTGAAATATCACCAAATTCTCCGTTCTGTGTTTTCAATAGTGTTGCATCCATTTGCTTTTCTCAAGCTATCATTGTCAGTCATACCATCATCACACCCTGCTTAAATTACTAAAACATTTGCCAATTCTAAGCTTTTATTCCTCTCTAATGATTTCTGCACCCGGCATTAAGAATGATTTTTCCGGATCCCATACTGATGATAGTACTGTCTTATTAAAATCCATCTTACCTCCGCCTGAGCCTGAGAAACCTCCTGGTGTCTGTTGTCCTTATACCAGTTACCAACACCTTAGGCCTAAACAAGCTATTTGCCCAGGATGCCCAAGATATGTAAAACCTGCTGAATTGTTCTCCCCTATAAGGCCTTTAGGAATATTGTCCCTCAATCAAGATAATTCTTACTTTCTCTTCTAAGTTACTGGGGAATGAGATTGATCAAATTACATTATGTGAATGTATAAATATACATAAGGAATCCCCTATTGAGTATAATTATAATGTATTCAGAAAGAATAAAAACAATGACAGCAACAACACCCTCCCTTAACTTGTCTTTTTTTTTTTTTTTTTTTTTTTGCCTCTGTCTGGAGTGGACTCCACATCAGATTAGACTACAAGTATAGTCACAGCATTGCACAGGACCCAGTTTTGCATTGCCTTACTGATCACCATGCTGTATGGAAATTTCCTGTTCCTTCTGTCTTTCCACCACGCAGTGAGTGTGTGGATGGCACATAGCAAGTCTTGACTACCCTCAGAACTGCAAAATTTTTCATATTCCAATCAGTTTACTTTTAGTTTTCATAAACATCTGTGCAAAGCTTCATCAGGCATTGGTGCTAACATTCCTGTAGGTGGAACATCTTCTTTTACAATTAGACACTCCTAAGCAAAACCCACAGCAGAATGTTGAGATTTTCTCAACTATTTGCAAGCAAGCTAAATCCTTAAAGTTAAAACCAAAACAAAACTCACAAGCTGTGCATGGTGGTGAAGGCCTGTAATTCCAGTATCTCACGAGGTTGAAGCAGAAGGATCATTCGAGTCCAACCTCAGCAACTTAATAAGCCCCTGAGCAACATAGCAAGATCTTATCTCCAAAACAAAAAACAAAAAAAAAATAAAAAATAAAAAGCAAAAAACAAGAACACAAACAAAATGACGACAACAAAAGAAACTAAAAAGGCCTGGGGATGTGACACAGTATAAGTGCACTTAGTTCAACCCCAGTACTCAATACCTATCACTATTAAAAAAAAAAAAAGATATGTTTTTTTCAGAGACAACTTCCTGTGGAGTATGGAGGTTATTATTGAAACCCATGTCTCCAAAACTGCAGTGAGAGTTAACCCAAAACAAAAAGATCCTAACCGTGTTTTTCTTCCGTCTTTTTTTTTTTATTTTAAATAGTTGACCCCAATGTACATGAATTGTCCAATCTGCAGATTTCCAACTATGGAACATATGTTCAAGACATTCTTCAAAATATCTGGCTATCTTATGACCTGGAGCAACAGCAGTAATCTGAAAACTTCAACTCAAGACCAAGGAGTTTTTTAGAAATTAAATTGTATAGTATATGTACATTAAATGTACAAAATGTTATATTCTACATATAATACATATGTATTACTTGTATTTGTATAATGTATATGCAAATACATTTTGCATATGCATTACCATAAATCTAGTTTTGCATATATATTGTGTGTGCAGATGCAAATGTGAGTGCATGTCCTGTAGCCCAAATTGCTAAATTTGACTCAACATCACTTAAATCAAAATGATCTATAAAAATGTATAAACACATTCTACTGTTATGTACAACTAATTAGAACAACTTTTTAAAAGTTTTTAAAAATGCCTAGGAGAAGTAAGTTCTGCATTCTGAAGAAACTCTAAAATGCTAACCAATGTACTGGAATTATCGTTGCTTTATTTTCCCTAAAAAATGGTATTAGATGTTTTGCTTAATGTGTGAAATTTTGCAGTAATTATAAGTTTTCTCTGAGTAGTTCATCATTATTCCAGAACATGCCTTACTGACTCACCTACCACCAGAAAGTAAATCATGTGTTCTATGGTAAAATATTTATATTAACAATTTATTAAAAAGTTCCAGAAAGCTCCCTACACATATAATACCTAAAATCCATCTCTATGGATTCTCTCTATATATTTACTTTTCTTTTTTTGGGGGGTGTGGTACTGGGGATTGAACCTAGGGGCACTTAACCACTGAGTCAGTCACAGCCCTATTTTGTGTTTTATTTAGAGACAGGGTCTCTCTGTGTTTATTACGGTTTGAATGCGAGGTGTCCCCCAAAAGCTCATGTGTGAGACAATGTAAGAAGGGTCAGAAGAGAAATGATCAGATTTTAAGTGTCTTAATCTATCAGTGAATTGATCCCTGATGGGATTAACTGGGTGGTGACAGGGGGAAGGTAGGGTGTGGTTGGTGGAGGTGAGAATTAGGGTGTAGCTTTGGGATATATATATATTTGTATCAGGTGAATGGAGTCTCTCTCTGCTTCCTTATGATCGTCATTTAAGCTGCTTCCCTCCACCACCTTCTCCTACCATGATATTCAGTCTCAATTTGAGCCCCAGGGAATGGAGCCAAACACTATGGCCTAAGACCTCTGAAACCATGAGCCCTCAAATACACCTTTCCTCCTTTACAGTTGTGCTGCTTGGGTCATTTAGTCACAACAGCTAAATAGCTGACTAAAACAGAGTTGCTTAGTGCCTCCCTTTTTTCTGAGACTGACTTTGAACTGGCTATCCTCCTGCCTCAGCCTCCTGAGGCACTGGGAATACAGGTGTGTACCACTGCGCCCGGCCCTATAAATATTTCAAGATATCTTTTGGATAACAAATAGCAGAGTAAATTCTATTATGTAATTTCAAAAAGAGTTAAAGTACAGTCTTAAAACTGTGTTCTTGACATTAAAGACTTCTTTAGCAGCTAAACTTCTTTGGCATCTGCTCTTAAGAGAAACCTTTTACAACTGGTCCCATCTGTCTTTCAGGTCTGTCTCTCTGAGGTTCACATTTGTACCCCAGCATGTTCCGAGGTTCTGTGTATATATGCAGAATTCTGTAAGGTCAAAAAATAAAACATTCAGAAATATATGCTATGTTTTACTTATTTCTGTTTCTTTTTACTCAATTGAAAACTGACTGAAAACTACCTATTTTTCAAAGTTAAAAGAGGAATTGTTAGAATTAATATTTTTATTTGGATTATTAATATTATTAATAACATTGAATTATTGTTTAGGTTGTTATTAATAACACTTATTATTTGGATTAATTTTTTATTTAGAAAATAGAGTACAATATGAGAACCATGTCTGTTTTTTCTTCTCTAATAAAAATCCATGCTGATGGCCAAATATAAGCCTCCTCTACCTTAATATTGTTTTGGATTTTGTTTCTTTACCATAATTGAGGCCTAACTTATGTTTTCTACTCCTTTCTCTGACTGAAGTAATGTAATCTCAGTGGTGTCATGAGACATTGAAATACAGCAAACTGGCTTGATTTTCAGAAAAGCAGATAGGTTATGGCCTCCACACTAATCCCACACCAACATAGTGATCATCTGGAGCAGTGTTGTAGGTTTGGAAGCTGAAATGTGATAGTACTGAGGACTAATGTCTCGGTCAATTAGGGTTACTTTTGAGAGTCCAAAGTAAAATCTTCAATTAGTGGCTGGTATATAGTAATCATTATCATACTGTCCAGTATAACTAATTAGAACAAATCAAAAAATATAAATGATTATTACTTTATAAATGATTATAATAGTGCAAATGATTATTGTTATCAAAATTTCTCCTACTATTTGAACACAAACTGTGATTTCAATTGGATTATAATAGTATGACAGGAAAAATTGTATTATTCTAATGAAGAATATAAAGGTAGATTTAAAGATGACAATTATTAAAAATTTGTTTAAAATTCAAAATAGATAATCTATGCCAGAGTTTTTGCAACAAAATTCTGAGAGAGGAGAAATATTCTAAGAGAATAGACAGCACCTGGCCAAAGAAAGATGGGGAAAAAAACAGTAATTTAAATATGCCCCTGCCACCTGCCTTCCCAGTGTTCCAAATAAATGATAAAAATTGAGTAGAAAAGAAATAGAGAAGTAAGTTTAGGATTTAGCAAAATGAAATTTTGGAGAACATTAGGAATGAGGACACTTTATAAATGAGAAAGCTGAGATGCTTGATTGTAAGAAAAGAGATAATAATTGAGGGAAATATTAGTCAGAAATGTGAGAGAAAATACATAATAGAAAAAAGGATGTAAAGAGAGAAAATAAAATCTTGAGCTAATTTTAGTTATAAAATCTATCAACAATTTACATGTGAATGCATCTACTCAGAGGTGATAACATCTATAACTACAATGTAAGAAATATACATTTCTTAATAACTAAAGAAATTTCAAGTTGATACAGGGAGTAAGTAAAACTAAGCCATTAGAAAGCAAAGTTGTTCCTTTTTCCTTTTAGTTTCATGATGAAACCTTAAACCCATTAAAATGTTTATGTTGCTTATTGAATCAGAACAAAGAAAAAGAGACTTGGATAATTGTTATATTCAAGAAGTGGAAATGGAAAGCCATTCTTAAAATGGTACACCTATGCAGGATGTATATGTACTTGAATGGTAAGTATACAAGGATAAGTATATTTTAAATTATCTATGTTACACTGCTTTGCATTATGTTTACATAATCTATATTCATTTCAATTTATATATATATATATATATAATTCTTGACCAAAATCTACCTAGAAAATGAAAAATTCAAATAATAGCATTGTTGAAGAATTTGTGGATTTGTTAGTTGTCTGCAACTACAAGTTAGAAATAATGTCAGGTGGAATTTAGAACGAATGTGTGCATGAGTTTCTAGATTGGTAAATTTCTTTCCATATAGAATTATACTGTTTTCTATGAAGGCCAAAATGCACATTTTGTAAAAAAAAAAAAAACCTATGTCATTGTATAGTTTTATTGTGAAATAGGCATTGGAGAATAAAGTTGATGTAGGTAGGAAATTTTTATAAAATTTAAAATCACTATTCTCCAGCCAAATCCACTGAAAAGTATTTGAAATAAATGAAATGTTTATATAATAAAACTATCTATGTTAGTGGATTAATTAAAATAATTTGCAACTCACATTCTAGTACTATGAATTATTCTAAGTTCTCATAAAGATCCAGAATGTGGGATTATTATCTTAATTTTATGATAGAAAAACTAAGTTTTGCTGAAGTTATTTGTTCAAATAATATGATTAGTAAATTGTAAGAGAGGTTTTCATATATAAATATGTTGGTTAGTCCATGAAATCTGCAGATTATCTTGATAAGCTTCACCACATACCTTTGAAGCATAAACAAACCTTCTTAAGAGTATGTTGGTCAGCACAGTTCAAGCTGGAAAGATGAGACTGTGTCACTATTTTTCAACATTACTTTCCCCCAGTGGTCAATGTTTAAACAATATATAAGCTGTTAGTGTTCAAAGCATTGCCACTGATGTACTTACATTATTGAAGAGTGTATTTATTTTTTAACTTACTTATCTTTGACCTAACACTTAATTTTTGCTCCATTTTAGACATCTAGGAAAGAAAACTTAGGTCAATATTATACCTTATACAGCAGAAGTGATCCTTACATTGCTTCCAGGGAAAATAATGACATGAGAGAGTAGCTTTATATGAATGTTTGTGAAGACTCCCTGAATCAGCTCATTAATCTGTCTCCTGAAGTGAGGACTTAGTTCGATTAGTTGTATAATGATTTCATGCTATTTTATCAATTGCCATGATTTGACTTTTGTCTTTAAAAGCTTCAACTTATTCAGTTGACAAGTGACAATAAACATACAGGTTAATGTGTCCTGTTTTAAAATAATTTTTTAAATTTTATTTTAATTGATACTTAAAAACATTGAATTGTTCATTTTACCGGGGTAGTACATAATGTTTCAATACATATATATGCTTCATAATGTTCTCATAATGTCAAATACATATGTACCGTCAGACATTTATCATTTCTCTATGTGGAGATCTTTAGGAATCCTTTCCTTTAGCTTTTCGAGATGCACAGTACAGGACTGATACCTGCTGTCACTCCATAGGGCAGTAGCACACTAGGGTATCTTACTCCTTTGTCCTTACAGGTTAGTGCTCATTGATTAATTTTTCCCTATCCCAACACTACCTGCCTTGACTAAAAACACCATTGTTTTTAATTAAAAATTTCTGCTTCAGGCTCCTGGGTCGACTGATACCAACACTGTAATATTTCCATCATCACTGGAAACAATTTCAGTATTCCCTAGGTCTTGCGTTCCAAAGCTTACGAAGCATAAAAATCAACTTGTGTCCACCATTCTAATTCCAATAGGAAAAAAAATTTCTGTGTTTTAAAAACGAATATTGATCACCATGTTTATATAATATTACTATAAAATATTTACAGAAATTAGTCTGTGTACATATGGTATACTAGAATAAGAATTCAAAGATTGACTGCAATTCAGAAGGAGGTCAGCGCTTTACAGCTTTTTTTACATAAATAGTTAACCATTACAGTTAACCACTAATTCTGGTATAAATACTAAAATACTCCACGAATTATATTTTATAAAAGTGTTTGTTTAAAAAACATAATACTGATTATATTAATATCTATATGTACTTTTTCTGAGAAAGTTATTCTGAATAGGATTATAGCACATAAGTATGATTTGGCAAATAAAAAATCTATCTCAAAAATATGTGAAAACAATTTATCAAAATGGTTATTTACTTGTGTCAAAAATATGTGAAAACAATTTATCAAAATGGTTATTTACTTGTGTCTTACTTTTCCTTAATTTTATAAGGAAAACTGCATATGTATTATATGGTATTGAAACAAATTATGGCATAGTTAAGGAAAATTCATACTATAAAAAAGATGCTTAATAATGAGATAAGAGGTCTGTGCCTACCCTGTATCTGTAAAATAAACTTGATATCAACAGTCAGCCTTGTTTTGATCGCTGATGTCTTTGGGGAAACAAAGTACTTTTTTGTGTCTGTGGGCAACTTTTGCACGTGTGCTTTATGCCTCTAAACTTTCTTCGAATTTTAGGGATTTTATTTCACCCACAACCTACAGTCTATAGTATTTTCAATATTTCTTTCCCTTTACCTACTTTTATCAAAATATTAAAATCTTCAACACTCATCCACCATCAAAATGTTCCTCCTTGAAGTCTGCAGCCCTGTAACCTTCAGCTGTCACTTAACTCTTGTCTCTTATTAATAGCATCTCTTAGAAAGATAACTACATCAATCTTACTATTTTTTCCTCAGTAAAGCTCTTATTAACACATGAAGTGGTACTCATGATGTTCCATACATGCATACAATGTGCACTGATCTATGGAACCACCCCTGCTTCCACCCCTAGCCCTCCAACACTCCCAGCACTTCGTAATCATTCTTCAACTTCAACTTTATTTTAGTTTTCACATAAGAGAGGTAACAAACAGTACTTGTCTTTCTTTGTGTGGCTTGTTTCACTTATATGATGTCCTCCAGTTCTAACCATTTTGCTAAAAATGCAAGTATTTTATTTTTAATGGCTTAATAATAATCAATTATGTATATATACCTGATTGTTTTTATTTCATTCACCTTTTGGTGGGCATGCAGGGTGATTCCATATTTTAATTATTGTAATAGCACCACAACAAACATCAGTATTCAGTTATCCATTTTTTTTTTTTTTTGGTGACTTCATTTCTTTCAGATATTTACCAAGGAGTGGGATAGTTACATCATGTTGTAATTCTATTCTTAGGTTTTTGATGAACTTCCATACTGCTCTCTGTAGTGACTGTACTAATTTACATTCCCACTATCATGGAATAGGGTTCTTTTTTTCCATATCCTTGACAGCATGTGTTTTCATTTATTTATTTATTTTATGATAGTCATTCTGAGAAGAAATGACATTTCAATGTATTTTTAGTTTTGATTAGTATTTTCCTTGTGGATAATTATATGGAACATTTTTTCACATATCTATTGGCCATTTGCATTTCTTCTTTTGAAAAGCATTCATTCAGATGATTTGCTCATTTATAATTGGATTACTTATTGGGTTTTTGTTGTTGTTGCAAGTTTTTTGAGTTCTTTAAATATTCTGGATATTAATTCTCTCTCAGGTAATCGCAAACATTTTCTCTGATTCTGTTGACTGTTTCTTCATTTTCTAAATTGTTTGCTGTACAGAGATTTTGAATTTGATGTACTTCCATTTTTCAATTCTTGCTTTTGTTTCCTTCACTTTTGAAGTACTATCCAGGCAGTCATTACACTATCACTATCTTGAAGTGTTTTCCCTAGGTTTTCCTCTGATAGTTCTACAGTTTCAGGTTTTCCATTAAGGTCTTTGATTCATTTTGAGTTGAATTTCTTATAGGGTGAGAAATGTGGGTCAGGTTTCAACCTTCTACATGCATCATGCAGTCACGAGGCTGCCCATTCTACAACTTAGGATTTTACTGCCTTTGTGCAGCCAGTTGACTGAAGTTGTGTGCTTTAATTTCTGTTTTCTCTATTCTGTTCCATTGGTGTAGGTTTCTGTTTTTATGTTAACACCATATAGCTTTTATTGCTATGGCTCTGTAGTATGTATTGAAATTAGGTATTTTGAGGCCTTCAGATTTTCTATTTTTGCTTAAGATTGATTTGCAATTTTAAGGCAAGGGTTGTAGCTCAGTGGTAGAGTGCTTGCCTAGAGTGTGTGAGGCACTGGGTTAGATCCTCAGCACCATATATAAATAAATAAATTCAATAAAGCTTCATCAACAATTAATAAAAATATTTTTAAAAAGACTGCTTTGGCCATGCAGTCCTTTGTGCTTATGCATAAATTTTTTATTTTTGTCCTAGTTCTTTGAAGACTGCCATTGGTATTTCGTTGGGGATTGCATTGAATCTGTAGATCACTTTGGGTAGTATGGAAATTTTTCCATTTTTCATTTTTCCAATCCATGCACATAGGAGAAAGGAAGGTCTTCCTGTATTTTAGTGCCTTCTTTAGTTTTTATTCACTGGTGTTTTGTAATTGTCATTGTATACTTCTTTTAGTTTATTCCTAAGTATTTGAGTGAATGTGTGCACATGAAAGCATCTATTGTGATTGATGTTAATTTCATGGTTTTTTTCCTCAGCAATTCATTATTGATGTATAGAAAAACTATTGAATTTTCTAAGTTGATTTTGCATGGGGAAAACCTAGGAGAATGTCTTCTAAGATTAGGAATAAAACACAGGTGCTCATTGTTATTTTTTGTTTAATGTAGTACTCCAAGTTTCAGGTTGAGATAGGAAAGAGAAAGAAATAAAAAGCATGCCAATAGGAAAGGGAGAGGTCAAATTATGCCTGTTAACTGATGATGTGAGTCTATAGTAGAAAAAAACCTGAAGGTTCCTCCAAAAGACGATTAATTTTTTTTAATTCAGTAAAGTAGTTGGAAACAAAATCTTGCTATTTTGAAAAAAATATATATGTTTTACTCCGTCGACTACTGTTAACCAGTTAGTGGTTACACACTTCAAAAACTTTGAGAGTAGGCAGAAACACAAATTTAGGAATCAGCTAAATTTTATAGGGCTTTGGTAATACATACAGGGGAAAAATGTTTCCCAGAATGAGGTATGGCATGTGAAGTTTGGAGGGTAAAGTTTAGAGCTCAAAGTACACTGGAATTTAAAAATGAAACAAATAAGCTAAATAGGCACATCCAGAAATATTTCAAGAAAACTAGAAGAAATTGGCAAGAATAGTACTGAAAGACTAGTATTTCAAGAGAAAATCTGGTCAAAGGGATCAAATGTCATGCAAAATGTAAGGAAAATTGATTATACAAACACAATGGTCCTGGGTGACTCTTTTGACAAAAATCTCAGCACAAAGGTGGAGTTGAAGCAGGAGTATGTTACTTTGAAAAGTAAATAAATGGGCATTAAGGATGTAGACATACTGTTTTTATATATCTATTTTAACAAGTCTGGCTGTGATACAAACTTCAGAAAAATAGCTATAGTTTATAGGCTTCAGGCAAAATTGTACTTTAAAATAATAACTCGTCTTAACATAAGCATAACATAGATACAAATAAATACTCAGAGTACAGCTACATTACCTTAATAGCTTTTTAGTATTTTATTTAGTTTCTCCCCATTAAGTTTTCAGTTTGTTACTTTTTTGATTTGTTAATGTCACTATTTGGAGAAAATAATTCCAACAGAATCTATGTTTTCTATTTTTCATAGCTAGTATTGAACGTTCTTTCTATATAACAATAGTACTTTGTATTTCTACTTTAAAACACTCTTCAATGAAAATTTTCTCAAGCTTAGTGATTAATTACATTTATTCCCATTACCCAAACACAATAATTTAAACTCAGATGATTTAAGTTTATAATTTATCTGTTTACTTAAAATAAGCATGTTTCACAGTTTTAATTATATATATATTTTTCAAATAAAAATACTTGAGAAAATTATAGGCAAGAAAATTCTAGGCATTTCATTAGGTAGGCAAGAACACTCAGAATTATAACCCAGTTAAGTTCTGCAAGAAAAACCTATGCAACTGTTTTATTTTGGGTCTTAAATGTCCCCTTAAAACTCATATTGAAGGTTTGACCACAATGCAGAAGTGTTCAGAGTTGAGGCCTTTGGAATGTGATTGGATTACAACTACTCTGACTTTATTTTAGTCACCTTTTTCAAGGATGTGACCACAGAACCTGTCAAGAACCATCACAGGAGGAAAAGTTTATTTTACAGCTCATGGTTTCAGAGGTCATTGGTTATAAATGGCCAACTCAAATCCTCAGGACGTGGGGGAAGGCAGGACATCATGGCAAAGAGCATGGCAGAGGAAAGTAGCTCACAGCATCACATCAGGAAGGAGAGAGAGAGAGAACTAGAGAGAGAGAGAGAGAGAGAGAGAGAGAGAGAGAGAGAGAGAAAGAGAGAAACCACAAACTGCTCAACAAGGACACAATATTAAGATAAAGTCTTTCCCCCTGGAACCCCATGCTCCAGCTGAGAGAGGGTGATCAAAGGACAGTCAGTGTAGGTAATGAATGATTAGGCCTGATTGGGAAGATAGGGCCTGGTTTCACAGGAAAGAAAATGAAATGTTAATACCTTCAGGACCTTCTCCTCCTCCAACCTGTTGCTAAGGTTACCTTCCTCCAGGGCATTGTTCCTCCCTACAAGGAGTTGCTAATAAATGTCCCCGTCCCACCTCTCCTTCCTGTCTGTAACCTAGGTGGCTTCTTTCGCATTCTTGGATCAACCCACCTTTTGGGTCACATAGGCAGGATGGGAAGAGAGGGCATGAAAACAAAGGATATCTAAAATCTATAAAAGGGGCAGGATACCCCCACTCCCTTGGGTACCAACTTATACCCCTTCCTCTGCAGAGGAGGCTCTTTCCCTCTCTCTCTCTCTCTCTCTCTATCTGTTCTGTCCTTTAAATAAAAATTTTTGCTTTTGGCTTCTGTTTCTCAGGTGTTCAATCTTCAACATGGAGGAACAGACTCCCTGATTCTCTACACTGGTATCACAGCCACACCTTACCTGCCAACAGTTACTACCCAGTTAGTCTCTGTCAGAGGATTAACTCACTGATTAGGTTAAGACTCTCAAAACCCAATCATTTCACCTCTAAATCTTCTTGCATTGTCTCACACATGAGATTTTGGGGGATATCTCGCATCTAAACTATAACAAACCTGATGGATGCATCAGTTCATTTATGAATTGATACCTAATTGGGTGTTGAGGGAGGAGCTTAGTTATAAAAGCCAGTTCTCTCTCTTTCTCTGTTTCCCAGAATAACTTTAGAACATGATTCTGAAATATCCTTTGAATTAATTACAATATTTATTTAATAAAATTCACAATATTTCTCAGAGGCATGAAATCAAAATGAAGTCCATGTATTTAGCAGACACACCTTAAGTGAATTGTTTCTATTATTAAAATATTTGTTAGGTGACAAACAGGAAGGATAAATATGTCTATGACAAATACAATCTTGTGTTTTAGAATATGGAAATTATCATTAAAACATGATGAGAACATTAAAAACACACTGATGAGAGGTAATTCATCAGTTTTAGAAAGAATAAAAATTTGAAATTTATAATGCTAGTTTCAAAATCATTATTTCTTTTTAGTAAGTTCCAAAAAATATATATATATATACACATACACACACACACACACACATATATATACACACATTTTTTATATATATATATATATATACATATATATATATATATTTCCCTTTCTGTGTCCACATTTCCCGAAAAACTGCTCTGATCTTGACCTTGTATGAGGTCATCTGGCCTTCTAGTTCATTGAGATGTTAATAAAAATGACAGTTACAGGCTGTAAAAATCCTTTAAGAGTTGGATTTTTCCTTTTTCTTGTTTCTCCTGGAGTGAAGAAGTCCAGGCTGGCCTATGAGGTATAAAAGACAAAAGACATGTCCTCCCGATAGACACAGGCTTCCAGTTGAAAGGCATCTGAGCACAAAGAAGCATGCCCAGTGAGACAGGCCAAGTGAGAGTATCAACTGCAAAACTGAGAATATATGCAAACCTTTTTTAAGTGAGAAGACCTTGCTTGATGCACAAATTGGTAAGGTGTTGCTGTAATAAAATCTAAAGTATTTGCTATTGTCTTTGGAACAAGGCTTTGTTTGGCTATGTAAAGGAAACAAGAGAATTGTCAGCAAAGAATCCCTGATGCCCAACACAAAATAAAACCAAACAGCAAGAGGCAAAAATCAACTGAGCTATAAAAGTAAGGAGTGATGTACTATAGCAGATTTGATAAATGGTGATCCATGTTATGTATTTGTGAAACAAATAGTAAAAGTGTTCCTTGCTGTCAACTGGAATATAGTAATTGTAACTATAATGCTATTATAGATCTAGGTAAGTGAATGTCCTGGAATATGATCAAAGTGCTGAAGGAAGTGCATATATAATATATGCATAGAAAGAAAAGGATGAGTTATTGGAATCAGTTGGAAATACAGACTTCCTATTCCCTATTCTATTTTAAATCAGAAAGTATAAATGGCCTCAGGACAAAGTTCAAATCAAAAGTGTGACTATCATACACTTGTTTGAGACCCATAAAATATTTAAGGCAGTGACTAGTCCAACTTCTCAGTTGGGGGAAAAAAGATTTTTTAAATCTTCAGGTGCTACTTACACCAGGCTCACTCAAAGTAGAGAGAAGCTCCCTTCATAAAAGAATTGTGAATGTGGTTTTTGGAATGGACCCAGATAGGAAATTTGCTATTTTTTTAAGGGAGTTGTCCTGCCTTCTCATATTGGAAGGAAAAAAGTCAGTTCAACATCAAAACAAGCCACTGTGATTTGATCTCTTTGCCATAGTAAGTGAGGATTACAAAGCTCTTCAGCTACAAATCTGAGCCATTTCTTAGCCATTTCTTAATGAATTATTTTCTCAAAGAGGGGAGCCATGGGCTAAGCAGACAATACACTAGATCTGAGGATCTCCAACAATACTTTCAAGAACTGTTTATTCTCACAAAAATTATTAAAACCTTGGAGAGTATTTTTTACGTTTTTATCACTTGTTATTTACCATCTAGATGTGAAAACTATGAATTAAAATTTTAACATATTTAAAATAATAAATCTGACTGATAACATCATATAATTTATGAAAGTAACTATATTTTGCAAAACAAAATAACTTTAGTGAAATGGGTAGGATTGTTTTGCATTTTACAAATGTCTTATGGTTTGTCAAATAGAACATATATAGTATAGTTTTATCTGATATCTGACTGTCTTACATTGTTTATTTCTTTACAGTCATAGATGTTTCTGCATCCAATCAGTCTGATATGTTGTTGCAGTTTAAGAACATAAGGAAAATGGAAATGCATTTACTTAAATTTTTGAGATAATTATGGATATTTTTGTCAAAAAAGACATGAAACCTTGACAAGTAATAGATTCTTAAAATCCATTCCCTTATTTTTTAGTTTGAATGCATCTTTACCCGTAATGGGTCTCTAATAGGTATAGTAGTTACTTGGATGTGTTCATAATTGATTTATGCACATCTTTTCAATAATCATGCATTTCATTATATAATTTTTGTGTCTTTAAAACAAAAACATATTTATTATAGCAGCTTTGTGAGTATTCAGATACTCTGTAGTAATGGTCTCAAAGTCTGAAGATGAATTTTACTTACGATTTATCATTCTTATTTGTTGATGAGCTCTTTTGTATCATATGAGCTTATAAATTATTATATGTATATGTTTCTACATACATAATTCATTACTTATTACTTTTAAAATAATGTGTGTATAATATTACTGATCTAATAAAAAGGTTTTATTTATTGGGAATCTGCAAGTTTGTGATGGAAACAAGTTTTCTCAAATCCTAGCATGTGACTGAAAGATCACAATATGCCACTGGCCACAAATGTGGTCATTCCTCCTGGAAGTTATAAGTTTGCTTCATTTATTTTATTTATCTTATGTTTATTTTTAAAATTTTTTTTAGTTGTCAATGGACCTTTGTTTTATTTATTTATTTATATGTGGTGCTGAGGATCAAACCCAGGGCCTCACACCTGCCAGGCAAGTGCTCTACCACTGAGCCACAACCCAGCCCTGCTTCGTTTATGTTTGATAAAATATCCAACAAATACCCCAATCTGAATTGCCATAGTGTGTCAATTATCCTTCCCTGTAAACATTAGATTCTATGAGAAAAAATGTGGTCTAATTCAGGTTGCAAATCTACCTTGTTATATGCTGTTGTTTGATATAATTTTTAGATTTCAATATGCAGTTGTCATTCTTAATGTGCACATCCCATTGGATCAAGATTTAAGAAATTTGAACATTTTATAGTTTCAGGGTCATTCAAAATGACCCTGGGCTCTTTTATTTCTGAGTGTTGTGGCGAAGAATCCTCCTAGTTCACTTTGGTTTCACCACTGTGATTTGTGCTCAGGTGCCAGCAATTTTGTGCACTGTTGATTTTTGTACTGTAAGTACCAATGGAACACAGTGAGAATAAAAGTAAATAATTTCTTAAATATTTTGAAATCTTTTCATTTCTGTATTTAATGCCCTGCCCCCCACAGAAAGGCATGAATTATCACAACAATGCAAGGGACACTTTGGAGAACAGCTAGATTTTGGATTCACTCCTACAGAAATATAGAGAATGGTCAAGAAGTCACTCAGAGGAATTTTAACTGGGATCTAGTCAAGGGAATCTCATGCTTCAGAGCATGTTTTTTTGGCAATATTTGACGTGGGAAATTGCAGAAAAACTCTGCACCAAAGATTTTTCTGTGCTGTGATCTCACAATCCATTCTTATTTTGAGGGGATTTGGATCTATTTCAGGCAAGTTAGCCTTGATTCTACATTGCTAAGTAGTGTTTGTATGTGTGTGGTGGGAGAGGGACAGGTTATTTTCTTTTATATTCATAAGTAATTTGATCAAGAAATGCAGTATATCAGAGAAATCATGAGATCTTAGACATTAATCCAATGCTGAAAGCATGACACTTTTGGTAGTTCTGCACTGGGATGACTCTCTTACGCTTCTGGGGGAATGTGAAAAGTTTGTGGCCAAAGGCTTGTGTGCAAGAGATTGTAGAAATGCCCACAAATTCTTTCTTTCTTTCTTTCTTTCTATCAATTCCCCTGTCTCTGTATCTGTTGATAGGATCTTATTGTCTCTGGGATTGAGTCTGTGCTTTGCTTTAGCCAAAGGCTAAATAACAAACAAGATATAAGCAGAAGATATAAAAGCACTTGCAGAGTGAAATTTGTCTTCTTTCTTGTTGCTTTTAAGAACTTTGTGAATGACACTGTGAAATATTCCAAGTTAAATTTTTGAAGGGTGAGAGTTACATGGTTGACTACCCCTGCTGATCTAGTGTGAACCAGTCAGACCCAACACAGAGGCAACTGACCACAGAAAGTTGAGTGCAACTAGCTCTTGACAGGAAAAGTTCTTTGAAATTGAGCTCAGTATAACTGCCAAAGCTCAGAATCACAATCAAATCAATGTGTGTTGTTTTCAGTCATTATCTCATCAAATTCTTTGTTACTCAACCAGAGCTGACTGATAACACACTCTGGTGCCATCTTTATGAAGTATTCTCTGTTCTTTACAAACATTTGTCTTATTCTAAGCCTCTGAGATTCCCTTCTTTGGGATGACTTCACGCCTTGCTCTACTGTATGTATTATTATTCATTCATTCCCCTGCAGTGTTCTTTTATCTCTGTTCTTTATATCCTATATAATGGAAAATCCATTTCAATTGATTTGATTATAACCATAATATAACTCTAAATAATGTAACCTTATGAATAAAAAAACGAATGTAGTTAGGCTGTTGATCACATACATCAGAGAAACTAGATGTTGAACTACTTAGATTATCAAATGATATTAGGAAAAGCAATATCAGTAATAACTGAAGACAAAGTAGTTCTTCAGTTTCTTTTACTAAATCTCTTTGACTTAATATATGATTTAGCTAGCATGTCTAAAGTGTATTAGCCATGATGCTTTAGTATGTTTGTTTGCATGGAGAAAGAGCAAGCTTTAGTTTCTTAATGTGGTTTAGTTATTTATGAAAACGATAATACCAATTTCATGAGTTTATTTACAGGTATGAACTTTTAATGCTCAGTGTTCAAGCACTTACCCAGCATACTTGATGCCCCGGGGTCAATCTCCAGAATCAAAAATAAGGAAAAATAAGTTTATCACTTAGGAATCACATGAAAGTCAATTACCTGGAGAATACAAACAAGCATGCACACACAATCACAAAACATTTTGTTTATATTCATCCAGATGTTAACATATTCCTGGATGGTGAATGCAGACATTTTAAATTTCCAAATGCAAAATCACATATTTCCATGTTTTTGTATGGTTCCATGCAAAAGATATTTATTAAAATATCAAAAACTAGTATCTCATTTAGTTGTCTTATTCAATTTGGTCACATGATTATTTCAAATTTGTTTGTTTTGCATGTCATTATGTTTGCTTATTTTTACAGAACAAAATGAATTCTTTTAATTCTTATAAGTTACTTATGAAATACAATATTGAATCATAACTATGGTCCATCTGTAGTCCTTTCCTATTTATATGTACCTTAATATTTGACTTTATATGACAGTGAAGTGCCTGAAGTATATAAAACACAACATGATTGGACAATATTCATCAGATCTTTCTAGTGGCCTTCAAGAAAGTAAACATCAAATTTAATTAAATATGTATTGAAATATTTAGTTTGGGACTAAATACCTGAGGTTCCTTTAATTTTTTGGCAATGGGAATGCGACTAAATTTAATTGTAGTTTATCATCCTGTGTTTGGAAATTGCCTCTCATCATTAAAAATAGATTTTTTCACATTACAGTTAGTCACATCACAGTCATTCTTATCTTTAGTTATTTTTCAAACTTGAGAAAATGGGGCTGATAGGCAAAGCCACACGAGAGGGCCTAAGTGTTCTAACTGGTGTATCTGCTGCTTAAAGAAACTCATCTTCATCTTTCATTGCATGAAGCTTTCCTCCCTCCAGTTCCTACTTCCCACTCCTTCCTCAATTCCTCCCTTCATTCAATGCACTCTTCTCCCTCCCCCTCGCTATACCTCTCCTTAACTCCCTTTCCTTTCCTCTTTTCTTTTCCACTCTTTCCCTTCCTCACCTCTCCCACTGTATTACTCCTTTTCTTCTTCCATTTTTTTCTCTAAGAAAAATATGAAGATTGTACTTTTCAGGGAATAAATCGAATGACATCTTTTTGAACAGTAATATTTAACCACAGAACCGAAACCTTTTAATGAAAAACTCTTGTCCTATTTGCTTTATTTTCACCTTTGTCATTTTTATGTTCTTACAGTAAGTACTTGAAAGACTTTCAGCAGATAAATTTATCTCCACTTGGTAAGCTGCATTCACAACACTGTTTCTTTCCATGAAGACTTCAATTATTTTAAAGAAAGAGAATCTGTATTCTTGTGTGTATAAACTTGAGATATGATACGTATTTTGCAAGACTGTAAACTATCTGTATATATTACACAATATATACACAATCCAATATGTAAGTGCAGAAAATAATGGCTGGCACACATACAAATTCATAATCTACTTGTGGTTTTCAGAACTTCATGCAATTCAGAGGAAAACACACCTTCACCAAAATATAGAAGAAACTTAATCTATCTTCCACACAAACATGTATGCAGATTAATGTTATCCAGGGACAGTGCCGCAGCTCAATCCCAAAAAGCCATGGGAGATAAAGGTTTCTTCCAGTTTATGGCCTGTAAACAATGAAGGGTGACCTTTGTTGTCACGGTCCAAGTTTCCCACCTGAAGTCAATCTATTACGCTTAAAAGGGGTGGAAAAGTAGAAGGAAGAAAAGGAGTGCAAAAAGCAAGAGATGTGTCATCTCTATTTCAACCAAGGCTCCAAAGCTATGAATCATATTTCTACTTTCTTCCATTGTCTAAAACTAGTCAGATGATGGCTCTTAGATTTATACACCAAAACATGGAAATGAAGGGTATTTTTGTTGTTGTTTTCTTTGTTTTTTCTGGGAAACAACAAAAGAGTTAAAAGCCGAGAGAGTTCCATTACCATAAAGGAAAGGAAGAATAGGTATTGAAGGACTAGTGATAGATCCAGCAATAGTGGTTATTAAATTGCACCAAGTTTATTATTTACTTGATAGCCTAGAAATAAATTCTTATGTAACAGTGCTGACAAATTTCCACTTCTTATAGCTTTTTCCTAGTTCAATTATAAAAGGAGATAGCCTATAGTATTCTACAATTATCTATATATTATATAGATATGATTCTTTTTTAACCTACAGTGGAAATTCTTCCTGTCTCTGTCAGAGTCTATAAGATACTTTTACATCAAATATAAACATTAAGCTTATATTGGAATGTTCTCATGACTAACAGTTTGATTTCCAAACTGTTCTAGAATAATACCTAAATATAAACTGAATATATATCAATGGAGAGAGAGAGATATCTTGAAAACAATCCAAACTGTATCATATGCATAACATTAAAATTGTTCATAGCTCACTAATTGATGTGGACTAATTGTTATATCAATTATTGTGATATAACTAGATGGATGATAAAGACACGTTATTTATTAGTTCCATTTTTTGATAATTTTTACATGATGGACCCTGAGTAAAGCACTCCATGATCACTGTATGGGCAGAGGAAGAAAATGAGACAGAGAAAAGCAAAGAGCTTGGAAGTCCAATAAGCAGGTGATAGTTCAGTCAGTCAGTCTTGATTTTGAAGAAGCTTGATTCTCTTCTCCAGCATATGTGCATATCATCCTTAATGAAATTCCCTGTTAAGCCGGGAGAATAACTTCCTTAAAAATATGTTGATGAGTCTAATTACCTCAAATCAAAATCACATGTTCTTCAAGACTTCAAAAGCTCACTTCAACCTTACATTATTTTTTTCACATTACATCTTGATTGAAACTCAATTAAGAGAAAGCCAACTTCTCAACAGTCCTCATGTAAAATATCTTTATTATAATTTCTAAAGCTACTGATTTACCTCTCAGTTGGTCTTAAATTTACCATCAATCAATACCTCACTTTAAAAAAAAATCTGCTTTGAAGTTGATTTCTATGGAAGACTATCTTTAAAAACAAAATCCTTTCAGCTAACACTAGTTTTGCACATCTTGCTATGATGCTTGCTATTTTCTCATTTTTTTCTTTTCTATTCCTCCAGTCAATACCATTTTACCTTGTCCATGGTAGCACTTGCAGATGGAGTACTGTGTTATGACTCAGGAATTCCTCTATAGATTAAATAAATTCAGTAGATCAGTGTAACAATAACATTGTGCAGAGAGATTACCTGCTTTTGAAGTAGAGGCTTCATGCTCATCTATCACCACAGTGATTTATTGACTTGTGTGATCTTGGCAAGTTATACACAAATTATTTCTCTCATCACAATTTGGAGTTACTAGGTTATCAGTGTCTTTGGCACTGAAAGTACTGGATCTGTAGAATTCACTGGTGTGTTCAAATTCATAGCATTTTGATATGAGAGGTAGAGCATGCAATTAATGTGGATGTTAAAATAATGAAAGTGACCAATAAAATAAAACTGTGTGATTTCTATTGAATTCTCAAGTACCAAAAACAAAACAAAACAGAAACAAAGAAAAATGAATTATCCCAGACAGCACTATGTTTAAAGCACCTCATTTTCCTTTTATATAACCCCAAGATAGATGATAGGCAGAGAAACAGGCTGTTACTTACAAGTTTTGTCAATTTTTGCATGCTAGTTACTAGTTTACTAGTTCAGAAAATACGTTGAATACTTGCAATTCTAATGGAAGACGGATTCCTGCTAAATTAATTGCTAGAAGCAGTCACCCACTGAATCACAGTGTACTCTTTGCATGCTCCAGAAACCAGCTATTTGAAGAGTTCAAATTAGTATTGCCTTCCAGAAATGATGAGGATTACTTGAACCCCATGGGATACCTTGACCCTCATAGCACATCACAGACATATAAAAGAATTTTAAGTGATCCTTTTCTAAGGTAAAATGAAACAGGAAAATAGTGGCTGTCTTGTGCAGGTAAAAGAGTAAAAAAATACATCATCGACTATACATATTAGAATTTTGGAACAGTAAAAATTATGGGAAACTTTTCATAATAGAATTTTCTTTACCTATCATCTTTCATAGTTTCTTTTCAGTCTTTTCCTGAGGGTTTATTGCATTGAAAATCAGCTGCAATACTACTTCCATTTGTCCTTTTATCTTCTGCATATATTGATTCTAAATAGGTATACTGCAACAAATTGTCACTAGCCACTGATGATTTATCCCTGGAATAAATGACTACTGCACTGGAAATATTGTCAAATGGAATCACTTACCATTGTATAAAATGGAACAGCCAAGGTTGTCTGCCAAGTGGCTAAAGTTAGACACTATTCATTTATTTTTGTTGGCAAGTTTCTCACTACCAAGTTCATGCAGATTGAACATTCTTCAGAGGTTTCCTTGTAGTTTGCTGATTTAATTTCAATCAAGGGAGAATGAGGTCTAAACATTCAATGAGCACATCACAATGTAACGCATTTGTGTTTACAGAGTAGAGCATTTTCAATTAAGATTCCTATGCTTATGTACCTGGAATGGCTTTAAAAGGATAGTTAACATATACCACAGTTTCTTTATTCATTCCTCTATTGAAGGGATCTAGGCGGGTTCCAAAATCTAGCTAGAGTGAATTGAGCAACTATGAACATGGATGTGGCTGCATCACTGTAGTATGCTGATTTTGAGTCCTTTGGGTGTAAGCCAAGGAGTGGTATAGCTGGGTCAAATGGTGGTTCCATTCTGAGTTTTCTAAGGAATCTCCATACTGCTTTCCAGAGTGGTTGCACCAATTTGCAACCCTACCAGCAATGTATGAGTGTACCTTTTTCCCAACAGTCTCGTCAACACCTATTGTTGTTTCTATTTTTGATAATAGATGTTCTAATTGGGGTGAAGTGAAATCTTAGGGTAGTTTTGATTTGCATTTCTCTTATTACTAAAGATGTTGAACATTTTTTCACATATCTGTTGATTGCTCATAGATCCTCTTCTGTGAAGTGTCTGTTCATTTCCTTAGCCCTTTTATTGATTGGGTTATTTGTATTCCTGGTGTAAAGTTTTCTGAGTTCTTTAGAAATTCTGGAAATTAGTGCTCTATCTGAATTGTGTGTGGCAAAGATTTTCTCCCACTCTGTAGGCGCTCTCTTCACATTGCTGACTATTTCCTTTGTTGAGAAAAAGCTTTTTAGTTTGAATCTACCCCAATTATTGATTCCTGCTTTTATTTCTTGTGCTTTGGGAGTCATGTTAAGGAAGTCTGGTCCTAACCTGATATGATGAAGATTTGGACCTACTTTTTCTTCTATTAGGGGCAGGGTGTCTGGTTTAATTCCTAGGTCCTTGATCCATTTTGAGTTTTGTGCAGGATGAGAGATAGGGGTTTAGCTTCATTTTGCTGCGTATGGATTTCCAGTTTTGCCAGCACCATTTGTTGAAGAGGCTATCTTTTCTCCATTGTATGCTTTTGGTTCCTTTGTCAAGTATGAGATAACTATATTTCTGTGGGTTTGTCTCTGTGTACTTTATCCTGTACCATTGGTCTGCCCGTGCATTTTAGTGCCAATACCATGCCGTTTTTGTTACTATTGCTTTCTAGTATAGTTGAAGGTCTGATATTGTGATACCACCTGCTTCCCTTTGCCTGCTAAGGATTGCTTTAGCTATTCTGGGTCTCTTATTCTTCCAAATGAATTTCATAATTGCTTTCTCTATTTCTATGAGGAATATTATTGGGATTTTCATGGGAATCACATTGAATTTGCACAGCACTTTTGGTAGTATGGCCATTTTGACAATAATAATACACAATGGAATATTACTCAGCCATAAAGAATAATAAAATTATGACATTTGCAGGTGAATGGATGGAGTTGGAGAATATCATGTTAAGTGAAATAAGCCAAGTCCAAGAAACCAAAGACCAAATGATTTCTCTGATAAGTGGTTGATGACATATAGCAGGGGTGGAGGGAGGTAAGGGAAGAATGGAGAAAGGATGGATTGTATAGAAAAAAATGAGGAGTGGGGAGGGGGCATGGAATGAAAGATAATAGAATGAGACAAACATCACTACCCTATGTATATGTATGAATACACAAATTGTATGTATTGTATGTATTGTATTGATTCTACTTTGTGTACAATCAGAAAAATGATAGTTATACTCCATTTTTATACAATGAACCAAAATAAAAAAATAAAAATGTAAAAAAGAAATATGGAAGACTTAAAACAATTGATACTCATTTTAGTATAATGAATAAAAGTATTAAATTAAAAAAATAAAATGTATTAACTGGCCAGGCACAGAGGTTCACACCTATAATCCCAGCAGCTTGCAAGGCTGAGGCAGGAGGATCTTGAATTCAAAGCCAGCCTGGGCAAAAACAAGGCCCTTAACAACTCGGTGAGAACCTGTCTCTAAATAAAATACAAAATAGGACTGGGGATGTCGCTCAGTGGTTGAATGCCCCTAAGTTCAATCCCCAGTACCAAAACAAATGAACAGACAAATAAACAAACAAATAAAAATTGTATTAACTGAATGAAAACTTTATGGCCACTAATAGTGACTGACTTAATGTATATCATGATATTAAATAATAGAAATTCTAAGAAAATTGATTTCATAGCTATAAGGAAAGTAATGCTGAATTACGAGTAAAGTTTCAAAGTTGAGTTTTCAAATAAAGTCATTCCATATCCTACACATTTTCCCCTTGGTAAATTTGCTGCTCATGATGGTGGAGACAGAAGATTAATCTCCATGGAAAGATTACACAAGACCCAGAGGATTGCACCCAGAACTGAAAGAAAGTAGCAATGAACAAGTTCTCTAAAATGCATCTTGTTAAGAATTCTGTTTTTACTAATTTTGATCTGGAATTTAATTTTCGTTTGAATCTCACAAGAATAAAATTTTTAGCAAATCTGGAAAAAATAATAAAAGGATAGTTAATGTGGTTTATTTCTCCTTTATCTAGATGTCTATGCATTGCAAAAATAATTCAGTTATTTCAAACTTTGTGAAATATTTTAAATTCATATGTGCATATTTTATTATGATTCACAATTACAAACATCAAAATACCAAAGGCTAAATGTTTTCTCTGGTAAGTGGATGCTGATACCTAATGGGAGGGGGGTAAGGGAAGAATTGAGGAGGAACTTTGGATTGTGCATAGGAGAATGGGGGGGGAGCATGGAACGGGAAAGATGGTGGAAGAAGACAGACAGCATTATCCTATATGCATGTATAATTGCATGAATGTATGACTCTACAACATGTTCAACCAGAGAAATGAAAATTTGAACTCCATTTGTGTACAATGAATTGAAATGTATTCTTCTGTCATGTATAACTAAAGAGAAGAAATTTTAAAGATCAAAATAAGGGATAGGTTTAAAGTAGCTAAATGGATTATATCTAATCAATTACATTTGTACGTGGAAATTTATTACTTATAAGTGAACAGACTTTATTTATATATTTATTTATTAATCTATTTATTCATTAATTTCATTAGAAAGGATCTAGGTGCCAAGTCTGGCCTCTAACTTGAGGTCCTTCTGCCTCAGACTCCCAAGTTGCTGTGATTATAAGTGTGTGCTTCTGTGCACTGTTTATATATTTAATTTAAAATAATACTTAAAAAGCTTGTAAAGACACACATACACATAGACAAACACACGTACACATAGAAAAACATGCACAAACACAGGTGTGTACATCTTTAACTCAAAAAGTACAGATAGGCAGAAATTATCAAAAATACTGATCTCTCTTCTGGTAAATTTCTTTAGGTGATACTTTTGAAGTTCTCCACAGAGTCAGGCACTGTTTTTCCTATGAAGTCTAAATTTCAGTTCACATTGCATTACATCATTTCTTCAACATTCTAAGGTTAAAACTTTTAAAAATGTATTTACTTTTTCTTTTGTACTATATATAGCATTCGGAGACATTTTGACATAATCAAAAACATGAATTTAATTTGCTCTAATTCACTCCCCAGCACTTCTGCAGTCCCCTCCCTCTACTTCACTGCTCTCTCTGCAATTTACATGTACTTTTCTTTCTTCATTAGTGTGAGATTCACTGTGGTATATTCATATATGTGCATACAAATGTTTGGTGAGATTCATTCACTATTCTTCCTTTATCCTATTTCTCCTTCCTCTCCCTCAATCCCAGTAGTCTATTGTACTGATCTTTCCTCTATTTTAAGAGGAAAAACAAGGGAGGGAGTTATAACTTTCTCATAATTCAATATTATTTCAAATTTCCTTCAGGTTTTCTAGAACAGAGCAATGCATTCCACTCACATTGTCAGTGGACCAGACTGTTGGAGGTGAGTGGAAGCCTAACTGTGATCTGCTGGTTCATGCATTTATAATCAAGAACAAATGGAAGACTCAGTGGTCACTTGATTGAGCTCTGGGAAATTCCTGACCCACTGAAACTACCTGGAAAACTTGGGTAATAAATTCTTGGATGCATTTTAAAAATATCATTCCATACTCACTGGATTCCCCCTGGGTAACTGTATACCAAGGCTGGGCAAGAAATCACCTGTGTGGAACCTTGTGTACCCAATGAAGCATGCATGTCCAGGAGAGGGAAGATTAATATTTTTGATAAATCCTGCCTATCTGGTCAGGTCTCCTCCCTTATTGACTTTCATTGGCTTTGATGCTCTCCCTCTAGAGCCTTTATCACAATTTTAATAAAACAAGTATTTATGGCATTATTACTGTGATTACAAGTGCAAAATGAGAAAAGCTATCAGTTCTGACTTAATCTTTGCATCCATAGCATGTAACTCCTGTAAGTTCTCTGAGTCCTTCTGGTCACAGACCATTTCTCATTTTTATCAGTATAATTCTGCCCTAACACAAGACCTTTACTAAAGCAAGTTTCCAAGAAATGCTTCACAATAGATTCAAGGAATGAATGAGATGTATTGAAATAACTCCACAAATATTTATACAGAGCTATTCAAAACATGCATTATATATGGAGTGCTAAAACTTGCTAAACATTGACATAGTAAATAGAATTTGGGGGAGGTTGGAAGAGTAAAAGAAGAAAAGAAACCCTCAAACCCGAGGAAGATTTTTTTCCTCAAATTATTACAATCTTGGTGTTTAGAGTTTGATGGTAACCAGGAGCTCCTGGCCACATATTCCTTTCCTATATACATCTACTTCCATATCTTCAAATATGGAATCAAATACTTATCAGTTTTATCCTCTATTTTAATTTCCCTTGTAGCCCTAAATTGGTCCCCTTTCCCAATTACTTACTAGATATTTTCATTTAAGTGGATCACTGGAGTAGTAAATGAATCACATAAAAAAATAGAGCTTATTATCTTACTGTCCAAATGATCTAAATCTACTCTTCCCAGATAAATATGTTGGTCATCAACACAGCTTGCCTCATATTTCTTGCATCTTGTCCTATTAGCCACATCACCTTGTGAATTTTATATGCCATCTTTTATTGACATAAAATTAATTAATAGAACAACATTAGGGATTGATTATAGCTCAATTTCTAGAATTTTTTTTTGAGGGTAGCAAAAGCTCTTTGAATCTCCAGTAAAGTCCATGGGGAATGGTGTATTTATCTTCACTTGGAAATATCTTAATTTTCATACTGAGGTTAAAAATAACTTCCTCCTGGTTACCTCCTCTCCGGTCTCCCCTCTCACTGGCTTTCATTTCAATTTTGTGCTTTCCTTTCTGAACCCCTACCACAATTTTAATTAAATAACTCATTATAACATCATTAGATTCATTTCCTCCACAGAATAGGAAAAAAATCAATTCTTATATAAACCTCATGATAACCACAGCACTTCACACAGATCACAGGACTGTTTAGAGCCTCAAAACAGAACTGTGAATGATTGAATGAAGATATTAATACTCAGATAAGTGATATGATGATCTTCAACAAAACCAGGAAATAAGAGGAAAAATTAAATAAGAGCCGAGGTCTAGAACACTGCCCCTCTTTTCTCTAGATTTTTATATCCCAATATGGTAGCCACTTAGAAATTTTGGCCTTTTGAATTTGAATTTAAATGACTATGCTAAACATAACTACAATTTTAGGGCCTCATTTTACCCAAGTCTCAAAAAGTTTCATGTGGTCAATAACTACTAGACTGAACAATGCTGAAGAATTTTTCCAGTTTTGTAGAAAGTTCTGTTAGACAATACTTTTCATATTTCAAAGATATGAAAAAGGTGGATAGAAATTGATGATATAATACTAATTATATTTACTACAGTATCCACCTTGAAATTCCTTATTCTTCAAGATAGTAATTTAAAAATCTACAAAATATTCAATAAAATCATTTGAGATACAAATTTAAAATTAACGGTCAATGTGTAGCTTACAAATAATGTCCATTTTGTAATGACAATCAGAAGCCTCTGATTTCTCTATGCTGATGACAGTAAAAATTAGCTTCCTTTCGTAGGAGAGATTTAATTAAGACAAATAATTTGACATTGCTTGTGTCTACAAAGCACAATGTAACTTGAAGATCAGGTTAATTTGATCATCATGGATAAGCCAAATAAAGAGAAAAGATGAGGAAATGCATTATAACCTCCAATATTAATTTGGGATATGTAAATTGACTCTCTTATCTGGTTAATACAAACAATTATTAAAATTAGTATAGTTAAAGCCAAGGACATTTGGGCTATGGCAAGTTCTATTTTACAAAAATAAAAGTGGATTTCTTAACTGAGCAAAACCCAGAAATCACAGGAAAGCTGTTTTCTCTACATTTAAAAGACACCATGAAAATCCATTCTGTTTTAGGAAAATAATTTTGAAATGTAACATCATTAAATAATCCTTTAAAATTATTATATTGTGGAAATGGTTTTAAAAGGTTGAAATCAGTTTAGAGAATATTTCAGGGTAAGTAAACAATGAAAAATAAATTCACCAATAAGAAGCTTTTCTAGAAAGATAGTATCAACATTTTAAAACTGAAAGCAATGTACATCAATAGATGTTTTAAAAACCTTTTGTCTCAAGGTGTAATTTCAGAAACAGATCTCAAAAGACCTAACTTCCTTGCTGTTTAATGTGTGATATTTTGGGAAATTGATGGAGTTTCCTGGTTTTGCCTAAAAACTCAGTAAATCTGTCATTGTCCCCAACTGTATGTATCAAGAAAGCATGTAAGGAGTAGTAAGCAATATATCTCCAAATGAACCCTGAATTAAGTCAGTACCGGGGTTTTCAGGGAGCATAAAGCTTCTCTTATCACTGAGCATGTGCTGATGTTCATGAGTTGGAAAATGCTTTCCATACAACTTATTATAATCTTTCCTATGATTAGAATTGTCACCATAGCAAATCAGAATTATTTTTACTAGCCTCATCATTACATTTTTGATGAATCAACTCTGTTCAGAAGCAAAAACCCATATCAGAGAGAAGAGGCATTTAGGTCTGATGTTTGCCCTTAAGATTTTAAGACTGAGATCTTAAAAATAGAACGAAATATTGGAAAGGTTTGGAGGATATGTAAAATGTCATGCCATTAAACTATCTGTGGCATGTAACAGAGAGAAAGTTAAAAATAGTTATGTTTAGGGTGATTTTTTTTTTCAGGTACTACAAATGAAAAAGTCTTCATACAAAAAGTGAGAGCTGAGTTGTTCCTTGAAGTATATCAATGAAAAACTCAAAGTGTTATTAAATTTCAGATACTGTGTATTTAGTCCAGATTTTCTGAGTCCTGATTCAAGTGCAAGCCACAATCCTTGTAAAGCCAGAGAGTGTTCCCTTTGAACCTCTCTTCAGTTTCAGTTCATTCTAGTCTGTGAGCTCCTGTTAGTTTCTTACTGCTACCAACCAGTGCTTAAGACAGCATTAGAGTCTTATAGTTCTGGAGAAGAGAATTCCAAAGTCAGATTCAAGGTATCACCATTTTCCTTACAGGAATTATAAGGGTGAGCTCATTTTTTGGGCCTTTTCCCAGAATCTAGAAGGGTGCCCATGTTTCTTGGTTCATGTGGCCCTCATCACATCAGGCTTTGTTTCCCTCCTTATATACCCTTCTCTGACTCTTGACCTCTGATCAGTACACTTGTGATCATATTGGGTCAAACTGGAGAATACAGGGTAAGCTTCTCATCACCAAACCATTAATCACATCTGCAAAGTTCTTTTTTTTTTTTATTTTTTTCCTTTTTGACATGTCAGGTAAAATATTCAGTGTTGGGAACTAGGACACAGGCATAGAATTGATAAACACCCCTGGGAAAGGTGTGTCATACACTGGATGGCATGTGCTTGGAAGTCTACAAAATGCCTTGAAGTGTTTTTACCTAATGCTTATCATTTAAGTGTAGATTTTGATTAACTCAACTAAAACTGGTCAATAGCCTTAATAAGTAACACATTCCATTTTTTAAATTATTCCAAGTCTCTATCAGTTGGATTAACTAATGAGTTACTGTCTCCCAATACCATAAGCACACACACAATCATTAAGGAGCACATAAATTAAAGTATATTGTTTTGCTAATTTTTATTTTAATGCAGATCAGAATGAAGAAGAAAGGAGAAAATTTGCCAGGCACTCTAGTGCATGCCTATAATCTCAGCAGCTCTGGAGGCTGGGAAAAGAGGATCAAAGTCAGTCTCAGTAACTTACCAAGGCCTTAAGCAACTTAGCAAAACCCTGATTCAAAATAAAATATACCAAAATGACTGGGGTGTGGCTTAGTGGTTGAGTGTCCCTGGGTTCAATCCTCACCAAAAATAAAAAGAGGAGAAAATTTACAGTAACATAAACAAAAGTGTTCAGGTATTCATATTAAATATGAATGTTTAACCTGCTTTAAGGAAAACACATTGTGTGTACATTTTTTGACAGCGGAACTATGCAAAAAGAGGAGTCTGAATTTGCAGTCAACATATGACCAATTCCCGAATGACTGTGGAGTTGGAATGAGACATAGTTTTATTTATGTTGGTTGGTTGGGATTAAGATCTTGAAAGAATTTATGTCAATAATAAAAAGAAAATGTAAAATTTTTCTTTCTATGAGGTCTAAAATTAACAAGAGCAACTATTTTGTTTAATATGATAGTAAAATGGCTCACAACTATAGTTCTAGTTACTGGGATGCTGAGGATGGAGAATTATTTCAACTACAAGTTCAAGTTCAGAGGAGGAAGCCCAATGAGACCCCATCCATCCATCATTCAATAAAGACACTCGGTGACTAACTCATTGGCTATAAGTAGAATTGTACTTGTAGTACATTATTCAAGGTTATATTATCTCAATATATTAAAACATGGGTGTATTTCAGTGGAGAAAATCACTGTGGTACATGAAGGCAAGGGACAAAAGCTATGACACTTTCCTGTTGACTTCCTTATCTTACACACTCACTTTGGACCTCTTTACCTGCCTGCTATCTTCTCTTTCTATGTATTTACATACTTAATGGGCCATTTTAATGCTGTGATATATGAGACTCACTGAGGTCAGTCACCTGTGTTAATTTTGAATTGCAACACTGGTTTCTTTCTTCCTTTCTTTTATTCTATTTAATCTTGCTGTGCTAACGCTTAACCACTGGGAAAGCTATTTGTGAGGGTGATTCATATTAGTCAGTAAATCAGAAATCTTAAGAATGAACACGTCCTCTCAGAGATTCTCCCCTGATTCTAAGTGTTTGAGAGGGAGGAGTTGAAGGGAAATCAAAGTTCCATCTAGGAGTTAAAGAACACTCTCCGTTCCAAATATGGTGCAAACACATAACTAAAAATAAATAAATAAATAAATTAATTAATTAAAATAAAATAAATTAAAAAATAAAAAAATTGATGTTTTTTTAGTTTTTTGTGATACAAAAATCTGAAATACAAGCTGGCCTGGTGTTGCAAGTCTATAATCCTAATGACTCCAGAGGCTGGGGAAGGAGGATCACAAGTTCAAGTTCACCCTTAGCAGCTCAGAGAGACCTTAAGTAACTTAGTGAGATTCTGTCTTAAAATAAAAAGGAATGTTGTTCAGTGGTTAAACACCCATGATTTGAACCCCTGATACTTCAAAAGTTAAAAATAAAGAAAATAAAAATCCCCCAGAATTCGAATATCACAGTTGTATATATGAAATAGCATTTTAAATGTTATTCTTGCAATGTCCCTCTAGGAATAACAGAGGCATCACACCAACAGAGGCCAGCATTATTTCATATTTATTCAAGTGGAACATTTTTCCTCTGAACTTTTCACTCTATTGAAGCAATATGCATACTTTAAAATGCAGATTTAGTGAGAAAGTTCTGTATGAGATAATGCATATCTACAGAATCAACTTCTTATTTGAAACAGAAGTTCATCATTCAATTTCAAAAATATTTTCCTGTGATTTCATTTCTACCAGGCAAGTGGCAAAAACTTTAAAATCTCAGTAGACCACTAATTTAAGAATGCTCTTGGAAACTATTAAACCAAACTTAGTAATGAATGACTGATTTTTAAAATTCAAAGAATAGAATGTGACATGTAAAAGAAACACAGAGTGACTTGTTAAATCCTAAAACTACCATAAAATTTAAAAGTAGCATACCAATTATGACATAGTTGATATTTAAGAAGTTTTGGGTAACAACTGCCAATTAGGTGGTGTATAATTCCATGGTAGCACTTGATTAAAATATATTCTCAAATTGGTATAATCTATGATACAAACACATTGAAATAGAATACATTTCTATTTATCACTTAGGTTGTAAGCATCAACCAATGGTCATCAGAAAAAAATGTAACCTGATTAAAACAAATTAAGTAGACATTGATTATAAACTGAGGGGTATAAGATGATTATATTCTTGGTCTCTTGTTGGTTTTACAGGCCTTGGGTTTTTTGAAAAAGCAAATAACCTTTTTCTTGCAGTACATATTGTATATACACTCATGCAAACTCATGAGTATATGTATATTTACAGATTATATATACCCATTTTGTGTATATGGGTATGCACATATTTATGTGCAAATCAGGACTTTGACACAATGTAGAAGGAAGAAGCAAGGTTTGAATGATTTCACAAAAATATAGAAGAACAATGATAGGATCAATTTGTTATCAGTTCTCAAAGCAAATCAGGAGTAATAAGAGACAATAATAATAGTAGAGTTGTCCATTATAATATACAATTAAAGTCCTATAGCTTTAAAGGAAAAATATATAATAAAATAATACGAATCTATTATAAATAAAATAAAATAATATGAATCTAGTTTTACCTCCAAATATATTCACACTGGAATGTCACTGAAACCCAAACATAACATGATTTTCTATGTGTTATTTTTTGTGAGTATGCATACTCTCCTACACAGAAACACACACTTAAAATTTAATTATTGTTTTATTCCTTCTATGCTATTTCTAAGGGGTAAACAACACTAATTCTCATAGGAAAAAAATGTCTTGGGAACACTTTTTCCTTTTGTTGGCAGTTGTATAATTAAGCTAATATTATTCAGGAAAATATTTATTACCTCCATGAAAACTTTATCCTTCTCAATGGGACTGAGTGATATGAAAAGAGAAAGCCTGCCAAGCTGCTTTGAGCCTAAAGATGCAAAGATCAAAGTTTCTGATGCTGTCATGCAGTTTTTAACAGTTATTTTTTTCCAGTAAAACTTCAGAAAATGTTTACCTGGTTTGAGGGCAGCTTTTAATCTTCCACTTGAGATACATGACTTGAGTAGAATGGGAATAACCTGTAATTCTCCAAAGCCCCATTTACTTCAGTTGCTGAACTCAGCAGTATTTATTGAAACTTTTAAACAGAAATGTATTACTGAAAACAAATTCATATAAGGACTACTTCAAGTAATGATTAAAGTAACTATAAATTCAACTCTTCTAAATATTATCAACTGTTTCTCAGTATGGAAAATGTTTTTTGTTTTTGTATTTTGTTTTCCCCAATTCTAGAGATTGAACTCAGGGGTGGTTCTATCACTGAGCTACATAACCAGACCTTTTTATTTTTCATTTTATAACATATTATCAGCTTGCTAAATTGCACAGTAGGATCTCAAATTTGCAATCCTCCTACTTCAGCCTCCTAAGTAGTTAGGACGTCTGCCACTGTGCCCAGTTGGAAAGATTTCTAAGAGAAGAGAAAGACAACTTAAAAGTACCCTTTTATTATTTTGGCATCATCTGCTATAAGCAGAAAGAAAATATATTATCTGAAGAGTGGAAAGTATAATGATATTTCTATAAGAATATAATAGATAATAGTCTTATTTCCTTCTTTTATATAGCAGTTCATGTTGTTTTATATTTATCTGTTTCCCAATAGAACAGAGTAGCTTTTTGCCCATTCATGCACTAATAAAGAAAAATACTATGTTTCTCAAGTGTTTTATTATTTATATAATGTATAGACTCTGTTTTCAAGAAGGCTTGACTTCCTTCTTTCAAATTAAATGTTAAAAGGTATATCATCCAAATTAATGAAGCATTTTTAAGGCAGTCGTACTTTGGAGAAGATACTGCATCTAAGAAAACAACTACATTAACAAGAGAATTATTATCAAATGTGGATAATATAAATAAGCTTTGGAAGCAAGGAAAGCATTTCCTGTATATACCACAAATTCATTGTGAAAGTTCTATTGGATATGGTACAGAATGGAGTCAATGAAAGGGAAACACAAAGAGCTATCTTAAAGTTCTCCTTTTTTTGAGGACGATTGCAGACAAACTCCTGAAAAGGAAAACCGGCTAAAAGTGGAATTGGGCCTAGGGCTTAATCCCTGGGAGGAATAAGCTACACACAGAGGATGTAATCAGAGCACAACTTTATTCTCCCCTTCCCACCTCCCACATTGCCCAGGTAAACTTATTCTGTGGAGTTTGTTCTTTCCTTCCAGGATAAAGTCTGTGACGTGCCATAGGGTTCTTTTGCTTATTTGTCATCCTTAAACCCTCTGGTAACATCACTCAAGTGAAATTTCAGTTTAGTTTAATATCTTTTTATAATTAATATAACCAGTACTGTATTAAAACATAGCAAAAAAACTTAAAAACAAAACAAAATAACTTAAACCTCCTTCCTACATCCACATTTCTCTTACCACTTTCAGAGATGGGAAGAAAATTAAAGCTGAAGGAGAGGCTTATGTGCACAGCAGGAAATTTTCCTTTGGCCCTGCTCTGGTGACTTATTAGGGTACCTATGGGCATAGATGCAACTGGAAACCTTGTCCTTTCTCTTATGTTCCCTGTGTCAATTCTTAGATCTCTATCCTCCATTCTAACATCCCCTGCACATCTTACCTGCATTTCATCCTTCACGGATGCAGGTAATGTGTCCTTTTGTAGACACACTTGTGGATTGTTTATAATTAATTTAAGCATTTTGGCATCTCATGGTACATATCTAGCTTCTTTTTTTCCACTGATGTCTCCCAGCTTCCCTCAAGTGGTCCTGGCTATCTCTTTCTTGAAGTTTCTTGGAAAACACTCTTTCATCTTTTGTTCTGGAAAATGCAGGACAAAAAAGTAATCCCTACTCAAGTTTACATTGGTTTATTCTTTGCATAGAGCAATTACCAGCCTGAACCCTTAGTCCTTGGGTTACTTAAATTTGAGTCCAACACCTGTTGTATGCTCCGAGTTTGGAGACACCTGTTGATTCCCAGTCAGGCACAGGGAAGCTGCTCCTGAGATGTGAGGACCCATGATGAACTGAAACACTTTCAAAATATTTCTCTCTGAATTTCCAATTCCCTAAGTACTTTTTTAACTTTCAGTAAACATGACACCAGGTTTCAAAAGCTGAATTAAGCAACAGACTTGCTCATCTTTTTAAGTTTCATATTTAAGGATAAGGGATAATTATATAATCAACCAAAACGAGATACAAAGCTTCCACCTGGACAAACTTTTTGTATTATTATATCTGCATATGGTGCCAATGGAAGGTTTCAAAGCAAATAGAGAAAGGAAGAGAGGGAATATTTTCTTTCTGATGTAATTAAGTTCCTCCCTGATGCTTTGGACTTAGAATCCTGAAGGAACCTAGAAAGGAGCAAACACTGCTAGGTGTAAGGGAAAACAGAAAACTTTCTTGCCTTTACTGAATATAGCTATTGTTGTGTAATGAATTCACCTACTTATTTAAATAGTAATTTTTTCATTTTGTTTATATTCAATTCATGTCTATCTATAGCATACTCATAATAAAAACATATTTCAAGTTGGAAAACATTTTTTAAGTTTTACCCATGGAATATGATAATTTTGTATTATTAATGCTTAGGTTAACCCAGACTGAATCCTAAGTAATCAATGAATTAAAATAGCCAATATGGACTTCTTCCAGTTACCACTGAGATGAGATTTATATTCTTCTCTTCTGAACAGTGTGCTTGCTCTCTGTAAAACCAAAACAATTTTATATACACTGATAACTTCCTTGTACTAACATATGAAATATATTTGCCAAAATGCACTTTCATCTAATGTGCATCTAAAGTGCAAAATGCACTTTCATCTAATATATATATATATATATGCATATATATATATATATATATGATGTTTTCTTGATGAGAAGGGAAGTGTGAGAATAATACATTCTTCTCTTAGGTCTCTAAATTTAATTTATAGCTCATCAAGTTTTTTATGCACTACTATTTGTTTTTTCTCCATAGATTAATTTGCTATATTTAATTTGCCCCATATATAGTGCACTAATTATTTTGGGCAGTTATTCTATTATAATATCATTACTTTATCAATAGGGACACACTGACAGGCAAATGTAAACAATAATCATAAAGAGTGACCTTGTCACACAAAGCTTACTAAATTACAAAAGAACACATTAATATGCCTCATGGAAGACTAATGTCATTTCATTTAAATTCTCAAATTGATACAAAAATTTCTCATGAATTTGATCCATAGAGATGTTATCACAGGAATAAAACTATTAATTTCTGTATTTAAATATAAATCCCTGGGTGAATCACATGTATATGGAACCTGCATATGTTTATTAGCTCATATCTATAGATATGCAATTGTTCTGATATTAAGTTGTTTTTCCAGTTTGGTTTCAGTATTCCTTATACAGATTTTTCAAGATAACTGCTTATGATTGATTGACATATGAAAACTATTGCTAACTTTTAAATTTCTCTTGTGTTTCCCAATTTATGAAAACAAATTAAACCAAGAAAATAAAACAAATTAACAACATATCCTAAAAAAAATTTACAGCTGGCTACCACATACCTAAAATAATATTTTACCACATTTAACATATTAAAATGTAAAAACAAATTATTTTATCTAAAAAAATATTAAGAAACAAAAGTATTAAAATGTACAACATGAAAAGTTTTAAACATAATAAAAACTTTAAATGAAATGAAACAATTAAATCATTGTATTAATCCTATGAGTTTTCTTAACACATATTCAAATTTTAACTTCACTCAATGCACAAAAGTTAGGCTAGTAAGTTAAATTTTCTTTATTATCCCCCCCCACAAATAGTCAAAAACCTAAGTAAAACAGGTACATTCTAAATCATAATAATAGTATAATGAGGTTTAAAATTTTCTTAAAAGGGGCTGGGGATATAGCTCAGTTGGTAGAGTGCTTGCTGCAAGCACAAGGCCCTGGGTTCAATCCCCAGCACCGCAAAAAAAAAAAAAAAAAAAAAAATTTCTTAAAAGGACATTCAATAGAGATAAACTTAGCAGAGTAAAATGCCATTATCTGATAAATTATGTCCAATACAGTCAAATAATTCAGATAAATAACACTGGGAATTAATTGTATTTTTGCCTGAATTCCCTGAATAATTAAACTAACTTTAGGTCTGCTTCTGATTATATGGTTCCAGATGTGATAAAATGATGTGCCAAGATTAACTTTAAAATTATAAGAGCATTTACAAGGCTAAGTTTCCAAATTAAGATTTTAACTTTTGTGGCAGGAATTTAAATTAGTATAGCCCTTATGGAAAACAGTATGTTGGTTCCTCAAAAAAATTAAAAATAGACCTAGCATATGATTTAGCCATCTCACTACTATTTATGTATCCAAAGGAAATGATAACTGTATATGGAAGAGACATCTGCACTGCCCTGTTCCTGGCAGCATTATTTGCAAGAGCCATGAAATGAAAAAAAAAAAAAAAACAAAAAAAACTAAGTGTCCATCAATTGATGAATGGAGAAGAACATTGCTACATATGCAAAATTGCATACTCTTTATTCATTTTAAAAGATGAAATCCTGTCATTTGCAGCAACATAGATGAAAGTGCAAATCATTATGTTAAGTGAAATAGGCCAGGCACAGGAGGATATATCATTTAACTCATATTTTGAATCTTAAACAGTTGATCTCAGAGAAGTTGAGAGCAGAACAGTGGTTACTAGAGTTTGGGGAGAGTAGCTCCAAGTGAGGGATGGGGGAAATTAATTGATAGTAGTAAGTTACTATTAAATAGAGTAAGACGTTCTGGTATAATACTGCACAGAAGAGTAACTACATATAACAACAACGTGTGGTCCATTTTATCAATTGATTTATTTTTACTTCATTAATTTTTATTTAGGAAGTAACACATTTACTTTATCCCAACTTTTTTTATTTCAATAAGTTCTTCTACTTAAGCCAAAATGCTTTCAATCAAATCCAGTGTGAAAAGAGCTGAATGTAGGAACCTAAGCTGCATTTCAGGAGGCATATTACAGATCTCTTCTCCACCTACAGTTACAGAACAAAGATCCTTAGATTTCTGGACTGCTTGGCTGTTTTATTGGCTATTTTTAATTTCTTCTTCATAATGTGCTTTTGACATATTAAGTCCTATATGAAGTGGCTTCTCAATCCTTCCAAGTTCTGTACATAATCCAGTTTGACTTATTTTCATTATCTTTGATAATCAAATACTTCAATAAAGTTAATGAAGTCATAATCCTGTGTTTAGCAATAAATCAGTTTCAGCACCCTCTGGAAGAAAAAGTACCAAATCTAAAAAAGAAATCACCTGTGATCCTGTAAACAAATTTTTATATGTCTTTTTAAATGACAAGTCAAGTTGATTTTGGATATTTTGAATCATAAAGGCCTCCATACCTGAGTGATTAATTGTATTCAACAAGCACCTAAATAAAGTAAATTTTCCTTGTGAATCCAACTTGTTAATAAACAGCTGACGCATAGCTAAACTCTTTTTCCTCAATGTCTCAAAGGGGCCAAGTGTCATTACTTTGACTAAGCTCTGAGGTACAGTAAGAAAACGCCTGATTTCTAAGTACTGTAAAATAGACTGTTGTCTCTATTTTCAATAAACCATTCCCCAGCAGTTTCAATCCTTTGGAGAAAACAGACGCTTCTGTTCTTTGCAAAGACTTCCATATGCCCCATTGAACAGGGTATGATGGGCTTAAGACCTTTGGAAGCTGATCAATACTGTTGCCCTAAACAAATACTAGATATTCCAGAGAAGTCATGGAGTCTAACTGTTAACTGCCTTCTTCCTCAGCTTCAAGGTAATCCCAAGTCCTCTTTTTCCTTCCATGATTAAAAATAATTTGGAGGAAAATGTATCCAGTTGCTGATAAAAAAAAAAAAAACTATTTTTCAAATGCAAAACATCCTAAAGGATACTTTCAGCATCTTCAGACTGTTCAAGGAATTGTGCTGTCAGCAGATGTCATTCCAAGCGTTTGAAACAAAATTTCAGTAATTCATCCTTTAATTTTCATTTTCCTTGTTTTCTTTGTCATTAATGACTTCTTTTGTTTCGTGAACTCTATTAAGGCTTTGCAGTATTGACAAAGGCCATAGTTGTATGTTCGAGTTTGTTCTTTTGAGTATGGAACAAGAGAAAGAGATAGTTGACTCCAAAGGTTAGTCAATGCCAATCCAACTGAATATGCCTATTGTTACCTATTTTCTGAATCACTGTTGGTAAAGGTTAAAGAAAAAGAAGAATTTGGGATATCTGTTTTCTGGAGGGATCTTCAATCAGTTCAAGCAAACCCAACAAAAATTCCTTTGGATTACATAACTTCACCATAAATCCAACATCGGAAAATAATCTTTTCTTTTATTATCTCCATCATTCCATAAAAGTCACTGAACATCAGGATCAGAAAGATTCCACCGCAGAGTCTTAACGATGACTTCATTCTTTTCATTTTGAATAATTGCTATTAGTCGGTCTGTGTGCCCTGCTGCTACACAACTTTGACCTGATAACTGAAACAGGCCAAAATCTTCTTTAAAGTCTTGCTTTTCTAGCATTTGACATCTCTTAATTATGGACTAAAGTTCCTCCAGAGCCATTCCTAATTAAGATTCCTAGTTTCATGCTGCCAGATGTATGACCCAATGCCAGAGAAAGAGATTTTGAAAGTTTTATAAAGGGATAAAAATATGATTAGATAAATGTTTGACTTGATTTCAACTTATATAATTAATTCATATAATGAAACACTACCCAGTACACCATTAATATCTTCAATTTTATATCTTTGTATGTCAGTTAAAATATTTTCTTTAAAAATATTTAAAAGCTGGGTGTGGTGGCACACTTCTGTAATCCCAGTGGTTTGGGAGGCAGAGGCAGGAGGTTGGCAAGTTCAAAGCCAGCCTCAGCAACTTAGAGAGGCCCTAAGCAACTTAGCAAGACTCTGTCTCAAAATTAAAAATGAACAATGGACAAGTGACATGACTGAGTGGTTAAGAACTGCTGGATTCAATACCTATTACCAAAAAAACAAAATCAAATTTATAAAATTAACATTTTTATAAAGTCAAAAGAATACAGGCTGATCCTGGATGCTAATAATTTTTATTACTTGCAGTTTTTCATGATATTTCTCTGGTATTAATATGTAGATAATATTTTATAAGCAATGGGTTTTTTTCATTTTTTTGCTACTGAACCACAATAATAAATAGATCAATTAAATGAGATAATGTATATAAAACTTCCTCACAATAGTTGTTTATTTGAAGAAATATCAATTAAAAAGTACTTACCATTATTAGTACACAACCAAAATACTCATTCACCTGGAATATCTTCATACAGAAAAAAGCAAGCACAAATCGAAAAGTAAAATTTCAAAAATGTAAAAAAGGGGAGTAAATAAAGATCTCCGGTCAGTCATACACATAATGCTTTGAATACATTCATTGTTTATTAGTTTTGTGTTCAGAAGAATTTTTCACTTCCACTACATTTTTTGTACTAGATTCCAACATAAGGTTTGGTACGAAAGTGACATTGGCAGAATGAAAAATAGTTTTCAATAACCCTTGAGCACAGTAATGTGCCACTTTCAGATAATTGTTAAGGAAATCTGAAACCTCTTGTGTTTGGAATGCAATGTGAATATGTGTCTTAACTGTGATCACAACCCATCATTTCTCCTTTTATTTTCGCCCAGTCAACTCCTTTGGCAGAAAATGCATGTAGATCTTTGAAGAATTTAAAGTATTATCTTTGAAGGTTTCAGATGCACTGAGCTAAAAGACTGGGACTGTCAGATGAATTTCACATGATACTAAGTATTTTTTAAAATTAAAAATTTTCATAGGTGTCTACAGAATCTTAATCTAAAATCCCAAAGAATTTTTCTAATTTTGTTTTATACTTTGAAATTAAAGATGCATAATCGGAAAATAATTCCACATTGAACTGATCTGTTATAGTCAAATTAGACAATTTGGAAACTGATTGTAATCACCTGCATCCTGCAATATGTTACCTATATTAATGAAAAAGTCTTAAATTATTTAAACAAGAAGACCACAGTTTGTACGTGATATACTTAGATCTGCTTCTTTGAATGTGCAATAGGCAACATGAAATATAGATGACATATTTTTAAAAAATTTTTGTTTTTTTTTTAAGACATACATGGGAGTAGAGTGTATTTTGACATATCCTACATACATGGAGCATAACTTCCCATTGTTGTGGTTATACATCATGTGGAGTAATGCTAGTCGTGTCTTTATAGTGAACATAGGAAAGTTATGTCCTATTCATTTTCCTGTCTTTCCTATTCCTATCTCTCCTCCCTTCCCTTCATTCCCCTTTGTCTAATCCAATGAACATTTATCCCCACCCCCTCCACTGCTCTTGTAGTGTGTTAACGTCCATATATCAGAGATAACATTCGACCTTTTGTTTTTTGGGATTGGCTTATTTCACTTACTTCTGCAAAATGAAAAGCATTGGCCAGATCATACTGTAGAAGGGAAAATGCAAAAGGAAGATTCCAAAATATTTCTTTCAATTTGTGATATGTATGTGTTCCAGTTTTGCTTTGTTTCTTCTCTTTTTAATTGTTCTTAGTTCCTTTGTTTAAAATATTCATTAAATGGCTTGTTTATAAAACAATAAAATTTAATACAAGTTATCTTGAAAACTGGATGGACCCAGTATCCCTAGCAACTATTGATTTAATTAGAGAAGATCATTGTTAGTATTTCACAATTAACATTTCTATAACATCTGACATTGCTCAAAAATTGCATTAACCTCTTTTATAGCTCACTGAAATCAGTGAATTATAACTTTACAAAGATACCTGTATTATTTATCAGCTCTTCCAAGCTAAATGACCTTCTAAGTTAGTGGCCACTTAATATGTAGCATGTTCTTGCCATATATCAATAATTGATTTATACTAACCATCTTCACATAACTAAACACCTAAGAGCTAACAGTTATCATGAACAAAACAAAAATATGAATCTAAGTTCCTTAAAGCTTTTACATCCAAAGCTTTTTTTTTAAACCTTTATCCAGGGGTTCAAGACCAAAATGTGGGATTTGCATTTATTCATCTTCATATTAAATAATTTTAGTAATGCTTTTCCAAATTCAAAATAAAATTCCATTCTCACTCTGTCCATTTTTCCTTTGCTCAATACTACTATAACCTTGTACTTGCACTACTGCCAATAATTTCATAAATTTCATCTTCCATAAATTCTTGCCTTGTATTACTCAGAATACCAAATTTTAAAACCATTAAAACAAAAATCACATGAAAAAAAATTACATGATGTATTTTCTCTGCTTTAAGTCCACAAAGGCCTTTACTCAATTTCAAATAAAATTCAATACTGCTGTGACTAAAATTTCCAGATTTACCAGTCATGGAATTTGAAGACCCACTTATTTCCTGAAGACCTTATTCTCTATCGAAATTCTTGCTTTCCAGTTTATTTCAGTCATACAAGTAATTTTCTCCTTTAGAAACTGTGATGTATAGTACTGTTTTTTTCAAATTGAATTTTCTTTGCCTAAGATTTACATGCCTGTTTCCTTTTGGTCTTTAAGTAGATCCAACCCATATTCACAGAAAGTCCATCTCTCATTCTCCATTTAGTTTCTGCCTAGTAATTCTCTGCTCCGTTGTTCTAATCTTATTCTACGCATTGCTCTATCACCATAATTTTTTTTTCTTTTTAAATATGCACTAGTGTTTTCTGAGAACAGGGACATTAATTTTCATGTTCACTCCTTCATTCTCTGTTGAGAATAGCACTTGGTATATAGTAGATGTCCAACACAAGCTGATAATAAGTAAAAGAATCAGTGGCAAATTATTTTATAAAACAACTTCAAATCTCAAATTAAAATAAGCACATTACATTTATTTCGCATCAATGAATGAATATTTATTTATTTAAACATATCCAGCGCACTCTACCATCTACAATAAATTAGGTACAATAAAATAAAGAGTATAATATCTCCTATATAGGATGACTCTGTACAGATGTACAATATTTAGTACTTCTCAGATAATGATATGCACATTAGACATTTTTGTATATGAGGGCTATAATAGCAACTTATTTTTGAGCCATGACAGAAATAATATATCCATAAAAGAAAAAGAAACATATAATTCATTCTATAGAAATAATTCTTTCCTTTTTTGTTGCTTTTTTGTAATTCTTATGACCCTGTCTAGTAAATCATCATTGTTTATCCTCACATCAGACAAGATAGTCTAGGTCACACTGTGATGATAAACATCATCTAATGCTCAGTGACTGATCAATTCAAAGTCTTATCTCTCATTTCTTTCCACCACATGTCAGTCAGGGACGGCACTCAGAATCCTCTTCTACGGGGCCCAGACTGTTCAAGTAGCTATGATTGCTACCATTGCCAATTTGGGGGCAAAAGGAGAAGAGTTATTTTTTCTTTCTTTACCATCCAAGATCAATATATTTTTATGTATTTGATGTAGATATTCTGAAAACTGTATTTGTGAAAAAAGGGTGAAAAATCTTATGCATGGTATAGTTTCCAAATATTACAAATTTTAAGTGGATCATTTATACTGAACAATTTTTTTTAGCTTTCAGATTCTAGTTTTCCAAATCTGGTTTCTATACTATGTTTTATTTCTTTCATAATTTTGTATAGAAATTATTTCTGGGTCATCTAGAATTTCAGTTTCGATAATTTATTCAAAGTTTTTCTTCAGGCTTTAATTCATCCACAAATATTGGATATTTAAATTATTATGTTAAACCAAACATAGAAGACATTTATTATTTTGAATGAGATATAATTATAAAAGCAAAATATTAATCACAAGTTAAAAATAGTTTCACATTTTAAAAAACTTAAATGCATATTCAGTATAAATGAAAATCTATTATTAACACATAATTTCTTCTCTAAATTTTCCTACTGTTTATTCTATTTTGAAAGGAAAATCTGAATTTTCTTTATTGGAGTCACAAAGTAGCAAAATATAATAAAATAATGGAAGCAAATGATTTAGTATTCATTGCCAATGTTGGCAAATGAATATGTAATTATAAATATATAGTCAACTCTTATAAATGATCATGTCTAACAACAATTTTGCAAAATTTCCAGAACTAAAAAATGTACTTGCATGAAGCAGCAAGGTTTGAATTCTGTACACAATTGCTTACACATGTAAGATCTAAAATGATATTTCACCAGGTCCTCAGAACATACTATTTTGATGTTCCTGTATATTGAACATTTATTTATTAGTTTATATTTCTAACTTTTATTTTCTAATAAATTTAAAATATCTGAGAGAGTGAAATACATTGTATTTTGTGATATATATCCTAAATTGTCCAGAATTCAGGAAATATTGGTTCATAATAAAGTATTGGATTGTTTATACACCCATGACCTCCTTTTGTGAGCTCTACAAATGCCTGTGAATGAAAAAGGAGTTTCTGTAGGAGACTTTGAAAATTATTAGGGATAAATTATGCTAGAATTATATTCATGATATAAAAGAATTAGCTCATGCAAGTTTCAAATATGACATAATTTATGCAAAAACCTGACATATTTCCTTTAGCTTAAGAAATATGTCCTAGGAGTACAGTGTCTCTGCATCTTTGACCTTTGTTGGACTTTCAGGGTATAAAGATGACTGTGGTTCTATTGGCAGATGGATTGAGAGGATGCACAACACTTTTGCGCAAGGTTGGGGCTTAATTTCTGGCTGACTCTGTATGGAATTATTCATGGATTGTACCTAGTGCAGTAGAAGTGACTTTTTCTTAAAGAAAGGAAAATCAAGGTTAATTTATCTCTTGAAAACATACAGTCCCTCCCCTGACATGAGAGTAATGAGGCTGCAGGCACTGATCTTGATTGTGAAACTTTGAGCCTGAGTAGAATTCATACAAAGTTAAGCTATTTTTCTTTGCTAAACAAGACCCCCTATAATCGCCAGGGGAAACATTGCCAATGTGGCTGGCCTGTTTTAGTTTATTAGGGCTGTTGTTTCAATATAGCACAAACTGGGAGTCTTAAATCAATAAAAAATTATTGTCTCATTGTTCCAAGTGTCAGAAGTGTAAAATCAAGGTGTCAGTAGGGCATGCTCCGTCTGGAATCTGGAGGAGAGGATCTCCCTTTGCCACTTCTGGTCTGCTGGTTGTATGTTGGCCATTTTTGTTCATTGGATTGCAGAGTCAACACTCTAATATCTTCCTCTGTTTTCTCATGACCATCTTCCTCCTGTATTTCTCTGTCTTCTCTTCTTTTACTGACACTAGTTTATATTGTATTAGGGCCCACCCTAATACACTCATTTTAACTCGATACCATCTGCCAAGAACTTATTTTCAAATAAGGGTACATTCAGTGGTACCAGGGGTTAGGAATACTTTTTTAAGATCCAATCAAACCCATGTCCCATAGACTTACTAAATATGACATATTCTGTCTCTAGAGAAAGAAAAACAAAAGCCTCTTGGAATGTATCATAGCTATTAGTTGAAAGACCAACTATTATTTATTTAATTATGACACACTCATTGTCATATAATTCATTGGTTTGTGTTGTGAGAAAAAGTCAACATGAAATTGATGATTGAGCAGGACATGGTAGTGCAAAGCTATATAACCCCAACAGCTAGAAGGTTGAGGCAGGAAAATCACAGTTTCAAAGCCAGCCTCAGCAATTTACCAAGGCCTAAGCAGCTTCAGCAAGTCCCTGTCTCAAAATAAAATATAAAAAGAACTGGGGATGTAGCTCAATGGTTAAGTGCCCCTGTATTCTATCCCCCAGTACCAAAAAAAAAAGAAAGAAAAAAATGAAATTAATAAGTGATATCATCAAGAAAGCTGATAGATGGGCCTGGCAATTTCCCTCCACCAGAAGGAACTAAACAAAGAAATGACAACAGGTGTTTCACTGGAGCATTTTAGGCAGAGCTCTGGCATGTGCTGAAAATGCGGCAGTGATATTACCCAGGAAAACTCATGATGGTCTCATAAAGAAGAAAACCAAGTATCCAGCAGGTACTGTCCTGTCTCCCAAGATTAATGCTGAACCAACCAAGAGGGACTTCACTCAGTGGCAACAAAGGCAAGAAGGAGGTCCTCTACTGTTCAAATTCATGTCATGGATAACTGAAGCTTTTGCTTCTGGAGAGGGGTGAAGGTCTCACAGAGCCTGAGCACACTTCTGGAGTGGCAAGGTTAACAGACTATTGCATTGCCCTAGAGAAAAATCCTAGTCTACATTTTACCCTTCTCCACCCAGCCTCCTGCTTAACAGTGCCATTGACACACTACCCCTCACAGTTCTTATGAAGCTGTCAGGAAGGTGCTTCTAACAGTTCAGTCAACCAGGACTTAGGAATTAGCCAGGGAGCCCTGCTCAGGCTCCTATGCCCTCAAGATGTAAAGGAAGTCCTCCCTAGTAGTTCAGCCTACACACATCTCCAGAAAACAAATAGGCACCCCTTCCAATCCTCCTGCTGACCTGGGAGATGACAGGTGGTCTCAGCCACCCTCTCATTATGCTAAAAGCCAGGTGGATCTGCCTCCCAACCCTCAGCTCAGGGAAACAGCCAGACAGAAAATTCTGAGTAGCTGAGTACCAAAGCTCCGAGGATTCAGACAGATGGCTTTATCCAAGATCACACAACCACAGGAAGTGCCTGAGCAGCCTACCTTGAGTAACCTGGCCTGCTCATGTCCTTGGGAATTAACCATGTGGCCATATCTTTCACAGCCCCAAGACCATTTACCACCCCATTCTCAGAAATTTTAAGTGGTGAGATCCTGAGAAGCAGATTCGAAACCCTCACCGCTTAACCCCAGATCAGGAAGGAGACGGGCAGTTACTGTGAGCAGATCAGTCTCTGAAGGTCCCATGAAATCACCTGCACAGTCCTCAGACACTGACAGGTGCCCTGAGTACAACCATAAAGCCAAGCTCCTGAGCAGCTCTCAGACACAAATAGACACTATACTAGTCTCCTGGGAAAACTGTATTGTCCCCACCTGGATCCAGCAAGGTTATCCCACCATCAGACAACCAATGGAAACTGACATGCACCTCACACACAGAACCAAGTGTACTATGCCCACAGCTGTCAGTGAATGTGTCACACCACAAAAGACTAATATCTGAACTGGAGGTGAGATTTCATAATCCCTGCAGCCTAGGACATTTAGACACCCAGAATCATTGACAACATTGAGTACAGCTGAACAAGCTACACAAACACTACATTAAATTGCCCACCTGAAACCCAAACCAATGTATCATATTCAATTGACAGCCTGGGACACACTGCCTGGAGAAAGTCTTATGAAAGCTACCCCACACAAGAAGTAGAGGCAACTGAACTATCAGATGCACAGATGTCAGCATAGGGACATAGGAAGTGTAAAACAAACAAGTAATATGATACTTTAGAAGGACACAGCAAGTCTCTAGCAACAGACCACAAAGGAAATTGATAAAACTCATGGAAATATAATTCAGAATGATTTTGAGAAAACTGTTAGACGTAAGAAAATCTAGAGACAATTCAATGAAATCGGAATACAATTCCTGATATGATAAGAAATTCAGGAAAGAGATTGAAATCATTAAAAAGAACCAAATATTGGAGCTAAAAAGAAAACTCAGAAATGAAATAAAAGACAAAGTTGAGAGCTTCAATCACAGAATAGGAAGAAGGCATTTCTAAGATTAACACAACTCTTCTGAAATAATCCTATCAGAAAAAAACAATAAAAATAACAAAGGAATAAGCAAAACCTTCAAAAATTATGGGGCACCAATAAGTGAGCAAATATTTGCTTTATAGGTGTTCTGGGAGGAGAAGAGAAGGAAAAAGGCATACAAAATGAAACAACGAACAAAAACTTGCAAATTGTTGGAAAGAAAATGACTCACGGGTCTAGGAAGTACAGGGAACCTATAGTAGATTCAAATACTTCCCCCACAAAAAAAATCCTTTCAGAGGCATAATATTGTCAAACTGTCAAAAGTATGAGATTAAAAGGATTTTTTTTAAAAAAACAGAAAGCAACATATAGGAAATCTGCATGAGACTAGCAGCAATTCTTTTAGCAGAAATTTTATAGGTCAGAAGATAATGGGGTGATGGATTCAAAGTCCTAAATGAAATTACAAAAACAAAAACAAACAAACAAAAAACACACACCCAAGATTTCTATTCCTAGCAAACATTTCCTTCAGGAATGAAAGTGATATAATGGCTTTTCATGACAAGCAAAAACTGAGGGAATTTATTATCACTTAATAGTTCTTACCACAAAAGCTCAAGGAAGTGCTTCATTAGAAGTGAAAGACGATAACTACGGTCAAGTATATGCACAGAAATGACAAAGTCATTGCCAGGGAACAAATACAAAAGAAAAAAAGAAGAGAATCAATCATCAATGCAGAAAACCATCCAACCACAGCCATGAACAAGAAGACAGGAAGACAGGGGAAAGTTGTGCACAACAGTGAAAAAAAAAAAAAATCAGCTAAAGGGCAGGACTATGTCTGCAGGTATTGGTGGTCATCTCAAACTGAAGAATATTTAATTACTAATTTAAAGTCAAAAATTTGCTGAATGGATAAAAAACCATATCCAATGATATTCTGCTTCCAAGAAACTCACTTCATTAGATAACAGAAATACAGAGAGAAAGTTAAGGTATAGAAAAGGTACAAGACAAAGAGAAACCAAAAACATATAGATGTACCAATACTTTCATCAAGTGAAACAGATATTGAATCAAAATAAAATATGGAGGAATAACTTCAATCAAGAAGGAGAATTATATCTACAATTACAAAACACTAAGGAAGGAGATGAAATCAAACAGGATGAAGGCAAATATATGCCCAGTTTATGAATAAGAAGAATCAGTGTTTGTTAAAGTGCATATTACCCAATGTGTCTGCTGATTTAATGTAATTTTTATCAAAATACCAATGGCCTTTTTCATAGAACAGTCCTAAATTATTTACAGGATCAAAAAAAAGAAATATCCTGAATTGTGAAAGAATCCTAAGCAGAAAATGCAAAATTGGAGGCATTTATAACTCCTGACTTCTAAATATACTATAAAGTTATAGTAACCAAAACAGCATGGGATTAACATAAACTAAACACAGACTTACATGACAGATTAGAGAACCAAAACATAAACCCATGTTCTTAGTCAACTGATTTTAGCAAAGGCATTGAGAGCATGTATCACAGAAAGGAACATCTCTTCAATAAATGATGCTGGGGAAAGTGGACATCTACATGTACAAGAAAGAAACTACACCTCTATCTTAGGCCATCTAAAATATCAACTCAAAATGTATCACAGACTTAAATGGAATTACATCAAACCGAAACTTCTGTACATCAAAGGAAAAGGATCAGCAGAGTGAAGAGATGACACAGACAATAGGAGAAAATATTTGCCAAATATGTATCTAAAAATCAAGAAATTTCCAGAACACTTAAGGAGCTCAAATAGCTCAAGTGAAACCAAAAACAAAATTAAAAAATCTGATTGAAAGTGCCATGAATGGACATTTTTCAAAATACATCCATGCAAATGACCAGAGTACATAAATAAGTACTCTTCATCACAATCACCAGGAAAAGCAAATGAAAGGCACAATGATCTCACTCTATTTAGAATGGTGATTATCAAGAAGAAAAAAATAGCAAGTGCTTGTGAGGATGTAAAGAACGGTAACTACCATTCACTTCTGGTGGGAATGCTTTCCATTTTGGAAACTAGTATGGCTGTTTCTCCAAAGTCTAGAATTGGAACTGCCATATGGTCCACATATGCACTACTAGGTATATTTCCAAAGGAACTAAAATCAGCATGTTGAGGAGACATCTGCACTCAGAATTTATTGCAAAGCTCTTCACTATTGCCAAGATAGAGAATTAACCCAGGTTTCCATCAATGAATGAATGGGTGAAGGAAATGTGGGATAAATACATAATGAAATATTATTCATCCATAAAAGGAATGAAATTCTACAATTTGCAGCAATGTGGATGGAACTGAAAAATATTATAGTGCAGTAAAATAATTTGGGCACAAAGACCAAATATTACATATTCTTACTTACATTCAGATGCTAAAAATTATATCTCAAAGAAGTAGAGAAAAGAATCAGAGTTACCAGATCCTGGTCAGGGGTTGGAGGAGAGAGATAGGAGAGGGGTTGGTTACCAACTACCAGGGGAACAATTGGATCGGATGGATAATGTCTGAGTACAGTAGGATAATTATGCTGACAACAAGTAGTTGAACCTTTCAAAACAGCTAGTAGATGTATTTGGAATGTTCCCAACACAAATAAATGATAAACTTATGAGATAATATAGAAAGGCCAAGAACCCTGAGCAGATCATTGTACATTGTACATATTTAAGTAAATGTCACACTGTAAATCATAAATATGTGCAAATGCTGTGCATTGATTGCAAATAAAATACATTTTAATAACGAGAACAAGTACATTGTTCTCCAAGTCACAAAAATTGATATTATGCTTTCCATATTTAATATACAATGTGCCCTTCTAGATATTATAATATTTTTATTAGTTTACAACCATAAAATACACTATGTACTCAAAATTAATATATATTAAATGAAAGGCACAAAAGTGTTTCCATTTAGTTCTTTCTTTTTATTTCCTTCCATTGTAATTAATTATGCTCCCTGTTCATTTCAACTTAATATAAAAATCCTATATGAAAGAAAACATTTCTTTTTTCTTACTTATTAAACCTGTTGTCTTTCATGTACCTTGAATAAGTATATTCATTTAATAGCACTATTAAAATGTTGGTTTGGCTATAATGAGATCATTAACTTTATTGCTATAATCATTACATGAGGTTAAACTATACCCTCAGCAACAAAATTAGTGTCCAATTGGTACAGGTGTCTCTCCAAGAATTTTGAATATAACATACACCCTTGTAAGTGAAAAATTAATTATATACCACTCATGTTTATTTTTATCTATTAAAATGATAGCACAACATGTCAAGTCATACAGAAAGATTTCTGATTTACCAAACTTTCATTTGTTTGCTTTGCTACATTTACATAATAAAATTTATATTATATATTTATATCACTATCATTATTATATAACATTTTATTCTCATTAAAATTCACAAAATGTGATTTCAATTTTGTATCATAAATTCGATATAATCAATTGAAATTATTATATTTCAGCATTAAAATATTGTCTTTCTTTACTCAAATAGCAAGTAACAAGTTTAATTATTAGCCAAGCTACTCCATTATTGTGAGACAAAAGTAGAATAAAATAAGTATAAATACTAAGAAGTCTTTAATGGAGTTGGTTCATACTTTTCGAATGAATGGATGAGACTCATGTGATTGTGACACTTATAGAAACAGGAAATTACTTTGCTGTAAAATAGCAATACAGAGGGTAGAGCAGTTAAATCCAGGAATAGACACGCACACTGCCAAAGCCAGAGAAGTGGTCTGTGAAATGCAAAGATATATATATATATATATATATATATATATATATATATATATATATGTGTATATATATATGAATACTTGTTGGAGGGAAGATGGAAGTGGGCTTCCTGTGCAAAATCTGAGGGAAGAGGATACTTTCCATCTGTTAATCCAGAAGTAGAGACACCCTTTGACCCAGGAATGTGTCATGGAGACAGGATGCCTTCCTCAGACCATAGGTAGGAAAACAGCAACTGAAGAAATACCAGACACAGCAAAAATCTGAATTTCAGGAAAGAATTATGTGAAAATTGAACCAGAACAAATACAATTCTCTGTACCCTTGACAAACTGAAAAATAAAATACAACCATAGAAATGTTTGTAATACATACCAACAAACTCCTAAAGAAGACAACAATTAGGTAACAACAAATCCCACCATTAGGTACAACTATATACAACGAACTAGTAAAAGTGTAGGAAAAAAAAAAAAGGCAACACACATTAAAGATTAAACCCTCAAAGTACAAGAAAGTACATGAAGAAGCCTATTGATAGGATGTCCACCAATGTGGACACCAATCACTCCATAGAAATAGCTTCAATTTAGTTAACTGGAAAATTAAGTTAGAGTTTTGAAAATCATGTCTAAAATACATGATCAAAAATTTATGCCATTAAAGATGTCTAAAGAACAGCATATCATTAAATGAAGAAATAATGTAAAGAAGAAAACAACTGATTTTAGTAAATGGATAGGCAAGGATATACAAATTCACAAATGTATAATTTACAAAAAACTATGTACAATTATGAATTAGTCATCAAGAAAAATATTGAAACTAAAAGTAATAAAAAAATGAGCTAAAATAATGAGTAATACCTTTCCCACAAAGCTAATTAAATATGTTAATCAATGCAGGCAACGATGAGTTTTAAGTGAATATTTTTCTAATTGTGTGTGTGCATGTGTGTGTGTGTGTGTGTGTGTGTAAAATTGTACAATGCTTCTGAATAAGATTATGATAATGTTCATACAGAAGACTAAAGAGTCCATGATTGACTTCTTAATATTTTTTTGAAGCCTAAATATTGAAAAGCATGCAAAATTTAAAATGTTTGGTAAATTCAAATGCTGCACTATATACATAGTATCTTATAATACAGGTCTAAGGTATATAAACAGCCTCATATACATAGTATCTTATAATACAGGTCTAAGGTACATAAACAGCCTCATACACAGATTATTGTCTAGATTGGATAAAAGTATCAGAAGAAAATATAAAATAACACCTAGTAATAGCCAATCGCTAGTGAACAGTTGTTCATTTCTCGAATACATAAACAAATGAAGGAGTTGCTTAATCAATAATAAAAGCAAGGAAGAAGTAAAGAAAGATATAAAATTAAGAAATAAAGGAAGGCATAAATAAAATTTTAAGAATTTTAAGAATGTTTAAATAAAATTGCTCCAAAACAAAGTATTCAAATTACAAACCCTTAAATTTAACTATTTACTGTTATGTTAGTAAATGGATTTGCTAAATGTGTAAAGTGTTATGTATCACTTTCATTGAAGGTTTAAAAGCAGATAATATTTATAAAAATAAAAGAGAATTTTTAAAAACTATTCAGAATTCATTCTCTTTCATTCATACACACTACTCACATGCAGAAGGTGACAAAAAACACTCCCTTCCAAAAAATGGTTATCAAAAAACCTGATTTTTAAAAAATGTCCCTCTCTTGCTCTAAGACTCTGGAATCTCTTGGATCTCTAAATTCAGTACTGAGTTCTATACAGTTTACTTATCATGTGTCTTTTCCAAATTGGTTGAACTTTATATATTATTTGTATTCCCTGGAAAAATAGCCTCTCTACTGCATCAGATTGTACTGTGTATAAAGTGAAAAGCAAACAAATGTTTGTCAACTAAAAACTTAGTATTTCCTTTGCCAGTTTGCTGAGGCTATCATGATAAAATACCTCAAACTAGTCATTTTAAGCAACAGAAATGTATTGTCCAGCAATTCAGGACTCTGAAAATCTAAAATAAAGTTATTGAGATGATTGATTCCTCCTAAGGGCTGTGGAGAAACGTGTTCTGTAAGTCTCTCTTTGACTTAAAAAGGACTGTCTTTTACCTATGTGTTTAAATCATCTTCTCTCTATGCATGAACATGTCTAAATTCCCTAATTTTATAAGTGCACAGCCATATTGCATTGGCAACTACCCTAAAGATCTCATTGAACTGTATTATTTCAGTAGATGAAGACTCTAACTCCAATAAGGTCACATTCTGAAGTACTAGCACTATAAGACCTGAGTATATGAGTTTGGGTGGTAGAGTATACTTTAACCCATAACAGGGTCAAGAGGAAACATTTTTTCCAGTACCATCTATATTTAATTTTATTAATTATTTTTAGGTATATATGCACCAGTCGTTTTCTTCCTAAAGTTTCTTGCTTCTACTCTCATGTCAGAATCATGTCACAAAGCCGACTTTGGAACCAAGTACCAAACACTTTCATGGATAGGAAGCATGAAAGTCCACAATGTGCAATCTCACAAAAAATTTTCCATTTTATTTCTACCAGAAATTCAGAGTTGGGGTAATTCAGCAAAGCCCTTCAGTTTTTCTTTCTCCCATTTGACATAAACAAGTGATTTTGTGTATCCTTTTTTTTTTTTTTTTTTTTTTTTTTTCCTTTTGAGGATAAAATAGGAACCCTTTAAGACAAGAATGAAAACTGCTGGGTTAACCCAGCCAGAGGAGAAAAGATCAAAGATGAGCTATCTATCCTCTTCTAGTATGGGAATCTTTTCTCATGATAAATAATGGATGAGCAATGGAGAAAACAATCTTTTGTTTCTAAGCATCCAGTCTGGAAAAGATATGGCTTATCAATCTCAAGTTGCAATAGGATTCTTATTTTGTAAACAAGTACCTTAAGATCTGAGGTTTTGATTCTGAAGCTTTTTACATATAAGTGAAGTGAATTATGAAGGTAGGTTACAGAAAGCTATTGTGTTTTTGTTTGTGCTCCCACTGTAGGTACTTTACATATTTTTTTGTCTTATTGTCCATTTTTTTTCATTTTTTGAGTGATAATTAAACGTTATTTTTTCCTGCTCCTTTCCCCATCCAGCATACTCTCCTGGAAAACCCCCGGCCCTTGTTTTGTTCAACAATATACACATTCTCCTAACACCAAAATCCCAAGATCCTCTTGGTATGCATGTTTAAATTTGTCTGACAAGTTTACAATTAATTTTTCCTGCTCTTCTGTAATTTCAATATGTCTCTGTCCCTGTGCTTGGGATCCTATAACCTCTTACCTACTAAAGCTCTCTTACATTAGTCTTCCATAGAATCTATCATTATTTTATTTACTCTCTAGTAAATCACAACTATAAAAGTTTTCATCAATACTCTATTTTGTCATAAATCAAACAAATATTCTACTAATTCAATGTTCTACTCCACATACAAGGGTATGTCTGCTCCAATATTTGATAAATCTCTCTTAGGGAAGAAAATCTCTCTCTTCAGTTTCCAATTCATCTTGGTCATTTTCTCTGGATCAAATTCAAAATAATGTTTTATCCCCATTCCTTCAGTTCAGGGACTGTTCAAGGTCACCAATAACGTTATATGATCCGCAATTCTTCGTGATGATCTTGCTCTAATAGCACCTTATGACACAAATCAATCACTCCTTATTTTCTGCTGCAATGTTTACTTTGTGTAGTTTTCCAAGATATAATTCTCCAAAGGCTTACTTTCTATATTTTTTTCAACTTTGTGGATTGTTTCATATCAAGCTGAGCTGCAGAATCTGTTAAAGTTAAAAATTAAGTGGCACTTTCGAAAAGGGAAGAACTTGTTCAAGACAACAAATGGAGAGGGAGACATCATGCCAAATTCCCAACTCAGCAAGAACATCTGTGAATTACTAGTCAAGGAGCAGACTGGGTGTATCACTTGATGGAAAATCCCTAAGAGAAATCAAGAGTAGGGGTATACTTGCTAAACTAACTCAACAAGATTCTTGCAGAAGACAAGCCAAAGACTTACATATCAAATATAATATATAAGGGGATTTAGGAACTTGTTCAGGTATCAAAGGAGATTAGACAATAAGTGTGGGTGGATACTTGTTAAACTAACTTTGGATGGTTCTGTCCTATGTTTGACCAAGAGAGGTCAAACATTGGACATGGAGACCACGGTCAAGGTAAACTCATAAAGAAAGTGCCAAGGAGCCTGATTCAAGTTTGATGGACGAAAGTCTTCATCAGGTACCATGTACTCTTACCAAACTCTGAATTTTGGAATGCCCCAGGATTTAATCTTTGGGAACTTCCTCTTCTTTGTCTATATTTATTTTTCTAGGTGATCTAGACTGACGTGGTGGCTGTCAACACCATGTGTATTCTCCTAATTCCATTTTAAAATTTATAACCTAAATATTTTCCAAAATTTCTGATATGAATATCCAACTAGTTTCAACACATGCATATTTGAATTGTTTGTAATTATATGCATGTTAAAAATCCTAAAATCTTGCCACTGATCTTTATTTCAAAATAAGCATCTCTGCCTTCAGTGTTATAATCTCGAAAAACTACATTACATGACAGACTTATCTTTGATTTGTCTCTTTTTTATCCTCCCATGTGTTATATCAAGCCCTTGTAACTTTCTCTTCAAAATAGACAGGTTTATTACACCCAGCAGCATGACCTAAGTTCATGCTACCTTTAACTCATACCGAGGTTATTACATTAGTCACCTACAAACTATTTCCTACTTTGTCTTCGTAACATGTATACTTTATTCAACAACCAAACCCATACATTTAAATTGCCAGTCATGTGACATTAATCTCTTGTACAATGCTCTCATATAATTTTTCATTTTACAAAGGTAGGTGGAGTAAAGACTTTTCACCATGACCTCTGAGGTTTTGTCTGATGTGTTCTTGACATTCTCCTCTATTCTCAGGGTGTCAGTCTGCATTTGTCACCATAATAAAGTAACTTAGGTAGAACACTTAGGAAGAGAAAGTGTTTTTTAACTCACAGTTTTGGAGGTTTAACATCCAAGATAAGGAAGTCCCAATTCATTTGGACTCTGGGAAGGATAGTAGATAGTGGCACATTTTTGCAGGAGTGCATGTGTGTAGAAAATATGTACATTGTCAGGTAGGATATTAGAGAGAGAGAGAGAGAGAGAGAGAGAGAGAGAGAGAGAGGTGTGTACTAGGGACCCATAATCCCTTTCATATTGTGCCCATAATAACCTAAGAACCTGTAATTGGGCCCCACTTCCCAAAGGTAGCATCAAATTCCAACAGTGGCAACCTGGGGGCCTAAAATTAATTACAATGGACCCTTGGTGAACACTTCCATCAGACTACACACAAACCAAAGCACTCAGCTACTTCTAATTCTTCTCCCCTTTTTTATTGTGCTCTAGACATGCAAACAGTGAGCTTTGGAAAACTCAAGCATACTCCTCCATCTGTGCCTTTTCATTAAGTAGTCCTTCAAAACTTGTCCCTCAATTTTCAGAATGACTCAGTTTCTCATTTAAATTACATCTTGGCTCAAATATCATTTTTTTCAATAAGTTTTCTCAAATTTCTTATATAAAGAGATCTATATAATGCTCCATAAGTACTTAGGTACTTACTCTGACTTCTATTATTCATAGCCCTTGGCATCAGCTAACAGGTACTGTATTTATTGAATATGTACTGTATTTATCTCCCTACTAGAATATAAAGTGGGTATGGAAGGAATTTTGATTTCAATGTATCTCAACTCTGTTAACCTTTCCTGATAGGTATTTATAGTTATTGAACTTACATATTCATATATATATTACATACTTCATATGGTTAATATATACTTTTCAAAGAAGGAATAAAAATATATGAATCATGATATGGAAGGATTGATATTGACATTTAAAAGAAGATGGGGGCTGACATAGCACAGTGGTAGAGCACTTGCCTACCATGTGTGAGGCACTGGGTTTGATTCTCAGCACCAGATAAAAATAAAGAAATCTGTCCACCTATCAAAATGCATTCTATTGTCATGTATAATTAATTACAACAAATAAAACATTTTTAAAAATCCTAAAAATAATTAAAAAAGAGAAGTCATGGTATAAAACTAGTTCTAATTATATTAACTGCTAAATTTTGCATTAAAAAATTTTAATTTTTTTAAAAATTAAAAATTTTAATTTTTAAAAAATTAAATTTTGGAGGTATATTCAAATATACCTCCAAATTTTGGAGGTATATTCTCAGTTTTAAAAAGAAATTAATATATAACTAATAGGAATAAATATATCATAGACCCACCCAACTTAATATATGTATGAGAATTTTATTTATATAAATTTCTAAAGTTTATTAGTGGTAAGTATGGCAGAAAGCAAATTGATGTAACTGTGTATAAATTCAAAATCTGACTGATATTTCTCTGTGTCAGTCCTTGTGTATCTCCTTCTAAATGACCTCAAAAAAGTCAGATTGGAATTCAGTCCTAATATAGGTTAAAAGTTTGTATGTTTGGAGAAAAAATAAATAAATGCTATGCAATACAGAAAATTTTAGTAATTGTCCCAAAGGAAAACAACTATTAAATGGTGAAGCAATGAAGTTGTGCTCCAATCTGCATCTTTCTACATTATATAGAATAGTTACTCATAGTTGGGCCAGTTAATCAAAAAACTTGGTAAGAAGGAATTCCAAGGTATTGCAGACATTGCAGAGGATTATTTATTTTCTTTTGTGAACATTTCCTGAGAAATGGAGGAGATGCTGCTGCTGATCACCTGGTTGGAGGCTGGAATGTTTATCATTTGGTAAGAAATTAAGGAACAATGGCTGCAGCAAGTTGCTAAAGGAAAAGCTGAGGAGCATCATTTGAAATGTCTTTGTCCCACACCTGGTACACATAGACTGGTGGAAGAAGAAATAGGACACCACAAAGTCCAACCAAGGAACACTGAAGAAATTAGATGGGCACATATGATTTTTATCAGAGTGGGACAATCAAGAATAAAAAGGAAAACCCTGCTGAGTTTTGAAGAAGATCCACAGCTTAGTGGTCAAATATATATAAGTAGGTAGTTTTAGAAAACTGCCCATGAGAAATGCCATAAGTGATTGCAAACATTTCAATGCACTGATGGGTAAATAAAAATGCTGGGAAGGAATTAATCTGATAGAGTTATGATGATGAGCAATGATGATTTCCATTGTGACCCTGACAACAAGGGGACATATATGACTAAATTAACAGAAAATGTTGCATGATAAAACTAAGATGATTTATAATACACCAGGCTGTTAATGCTACATATAGATCAATCTGTGGGTATTTAACAACACAGAAAAAGTGTCCTCACTTGTTTTGTTGGGCATATTCACTGTCACAGACCCTCTGACATACGCAGGGCTCAGACAAGACTACAAATGAATAATCAAATGGCTGATGAGACAAAAAGGAAGCTGGTGAATCAGACTCACAAATTATTCAATAAAACCTATTCTCCAACCTGGGAAAATAAACCATTACAACATGTCCATGTGAGATGGAGGAGGTCCTATCTCCACCGTCATGGAAGACCAGGCAGCAGGCTCTGAACAGGTTGGCTAGAGGATGTTTGAACATCTAGAGGACACTTCATCTTGAACCCTGGAACTCATTCCTTCTTGACAAATGGTAAAGACCCTAAGATAATTCTGGGCATAACAGAGGCCCTCCTACATAAATCTCCAAGTCAACTTGTCCAAATAATGTCGGTAACTTTTTTTATCGCAAGTTAACTTGTATAATATGGCCTTGTATGAATTTACCTTTCTTATACTATTTTTTATTATTAGAATTTTTCTTGAGACAATATGTTAAGTCTGCTTTACAAATGAAAATACATGTAGTCATATTTTGTCATCCAATAAAGGAAAAATAATTCACCCATTAATAGGAAATAATTTAAAATATTCTCTGTGGAGCTATAATTTAATATTAAATATAAATGTTTAAATTAAGTATAAATGAAAGTGTTTAAAAAGATAAGTGGAAATAAAAATATTGACCACATTAAATTAATAGAAACCATTTTTCCCAGTGCAAGGGAATATCAAATGTTAAAGATATAGTTTATATTTGAAAATAGATTCACTGTAATTCAAATTGAAATGTGGGTGAAGTAAAACTTATTTTATGCATAAAAATAAAGATATGTACAATCAAATATCACTAGAATTCTCTTTTACAATTTTTCATTCAGCTTTACCCAAATCCTTTTACTCCAAAACTAACAAATTGCATTTTGATCTTTAAAGACATCTATTAGAGTTGAAAAAAGTGTTCAGACAATAATTGCCAAGAATTGAAATATTCTAAATGTAAATTTCAAAACACTTTTAAATACTAGAAGCTGTGTTAACTGTAGTTTACCTGGTCTTCCAAAATGGGATTTTGTGATCACTCAAAATTTCTTAGAAAATATATTTTTTTCTGAACCACCAATCTATTAATAAAAAGTAATGCAAAAACTGAATTCCATCTAAATGTTAAATCCTTTGCCAATATATTTTATGAAAAAAAGTTAAGCATTCACCTGTATAATTGCTTTCCAAATTATGCCTCCCTTAACATAACTATTTTATTTATCTATCCTCATAGAAATTTGAGCTAAAATGAGTTTGACATTAGGTATTTAGCAGTGTGATTATCAGCTATATCCTTATCCTGCTTGGAAATTCTAATTATTTTTCGTTAACTATGATATTAGTATTTATTTGATTTTATACGAATACGAATGGATTGGCAATACATGCTTGTCAGAGACTGAAAAAGTGTAGTCTTATAAAAATTATTTGACTTTATAATGTATTTAAGAATAAAATCAAGTGGGATGGTTTACTATTTATTCCATGGTGCACATTATTCTTACTAAATGATACAGCTAAGTTGGATTTGAGAAAATATTAATCTAAATTCACTATGAAATCTATATTTTAAGAAACTTATCGACTTCATCATTCTATGAAATAATCAGCTAGGGTACTTTTATTCTTCCTCTGAAATATATCAGTAACACTGTTAATTTCACTCTTACCTTTGAAATCTGTCCACTACTCTGCTAACCACACTTTATCATATAAATAATGCAATGATGAAATTCAATTGACAATAAATGATAGCCATTGTAAGCGTAATCAATATATTCAGCTGCACAAAATGCCACACAAAGGTGACAACATGTTAGTATATTGATATATTGACATAACTATTTTTAAATTTAAATTTAAGGATGCATCTTATAATATCTATATCAAAATTATGTGTAATATTTATTTAATACTGCCCACAAGGGCACATTGCACTTGATAAATAGAATTTTAGAGTGTATCATGGATAAAGTGACATGTTAATTTCCAATATTTCCCCCAGAAAAAGATTTCTAATAAATTATTGACCAATTTAGGACTGTGGAAGGTGGTGGAGACATTATGGTAATGCTTTAATTGCTCATGATATTGAGGTAGATTGAGGTGTTTCATCAACACTTGGCCTCAATTTCTCATGGCCCTTTTTCCTTGTACATGGAGAATCATTAGATTTTATCTACACATCTCAACCCTGGGTTTTTTGTTGTTGTTTTTTTTTTTTCTTTTTACTTTTCTTTTTTTTTTTTTTTTTTTTTTTGGTGGTGCTGGGGATTGAACTCAGGGCTGTGTGCATATGAGACAAGCATTCTAACAACTGCGCTGTATCCTCAGCCCCTGAATCTCAACCCTTTTACAAAAACGCACATACATGTGTGTGCATACACACACACTTCTTAGGGCATTTACACTACTCCTGGACACCCTCAGGCTTCAAAATCAAACAATAGCAAGAAATCAGCAAGAGTTTGTAGGGTTTCAATGTTCACCTACAATGGGTACAGGAAGTGGTACTGCAAGTTTTCATAAAAGTTTCTCATTTTAATTCACATTCAAAAACCTGTTCTTTTTAATTATTTTTAGTTGTAGATGGACACAGTACCTTTATTTTATCTATTTTTTATATGGTACTGAGGATGGAATCCAGTGCCTGACATGTGCTAGCCAAGTGCTCTCCCAGTGAGCTACTCACACCCAGCACTCACAAACCTGTTTTTGTGAGAAAATTTCTCTCTCTGACAATGAAAAAATGAGTAAATTTCCCCACTATTAGTTGTGTCTGTTGTAGTTTTCTAAATAAAATCATATTACCTTTAATAGGAAAAGACAAAGTCCATGTAGTGAATTTTACTCAAATCATATTCCATCATTTCAAGATGATTTTTGTCATGTATTTCTCAAGAGGGAGGTATTTACAACCAATTTTATTTTTAATTTTTGAAGGTTGCAAAGGGAAAAATACAATTTTCATAGGTATTTATGCTTTAATTGCTCAGGGTCAGAAATGATTTCCAATCAGTTTATTTTTGTAATTAAATTATCTAAAACCATTTAGTAAACAAGCATTAGCTGCTACATACCTTAACATCAACTGAAAGACAAGTGTGTTCAAATAGAGCAGCAGAAGTTTATCTCCTTCTGTCAAAATATTCAAATAAATAACATTAAGGGCACCTGTATTGTAATGGCACATTGACTGACTTCTTTCCTCTAAGCTCAAAAGACTTGTTTTGCATTTCTTATCTACTAACTAGACAGACTGAATTGATGGCAAGCAGAAAGCCCCATTTGTTGTCAATCATAGATTTAAAAGCATAGAGTGCATCATTTAAATCTAATCTTACATACTATAATTAAATCTTACATATTATAAATCCTGATCTAATTGTTAGTTTTCTTTCCCTTTTCCTGAAAATTATATTGGACAGATACTATGAGTTAGATAATTTTGAAAGGTCTTTTCTATTTTAATTGAAGAATGAAAATGCAAGAAAAGGATTTGGATCATTCCTTGTCTCGCAAAATGCAACTATACATACAATTAACTATATTAATATTTCAAAGTATTCCAGCATGTTTATGTTTTAGGTCCTTGTTATCCATTGAGTGATTTAGAGGCCATTTTCTGTATATGTGAAAAGAAAACCCACAAACACAATAGATTTATATTCCAAACATTAGGATTTTCAGAATGATTTGTGCCCTGGTACTAGAGAGGAATGTTTACAGTGAACATTTCTTGTTTCAAATAAGATTTCTGAAGATAACAAAATTAATTTTAAATGATATTCACAACTTGCCTTATGATTTATTTTTCCTTATTATTTTAGTGGCTGGTCATATTTCTCCACCAACTCCACCAATTTTAGAACAAAATTGGCCATAATTAAACAATATTCTTCAAACTATAAGCTTTTTTCCCCTCTCACTCTTGAAATTTATATACTAATATATTGTTTCCCTTCGTATAATGAAAATAAATCTGGTTCCTTTAATCTTTGTATTCTCAGTGGCAACTTTTGGAATACTATAAAAAGTATTTGTCTAACATGTTCTAATAAAAAAAAATAAAAAATTACCGAACTGTTACTAAGTGCGGGTTACTGGGCTGATTACTTCACATAAAATAGTAATATGGTCTCTGAGCAGACAGAGCTAATAGCTCAGAGGAAAAGCAGGCACTAAGGCAGCCATGGCCTCTCTAGGGAATGGACATTTATCTTGGAATTTGCAGGATGGGAGTGTTTGCAATTACATTCCCTGAAACTGATGTCCAGAACACAGGATTCTTGGAGTTACCTAAAAGTTTCTGGGTTAATTATAACCATGTAATGCAACATCTAAGTAGTTATCTGTTGAAAACTGAATGAAATAAGCCTCCTGTAAGAAAGCAAAAGTCATATTTCAATAAAATAAAAATACATCTTTATGATATATGAAGGATTGATATTTGGAATGAGTGCACAATTGTTTTCTCATGCTTTTTATTTTTGTGGTTTATTATTTCTGCTTTCTGCTCTCTATGTAATTAAGAGGACTAAAATGCATTCATTATGCAATATCAAAATCAAACCAAACATAGTAACACTGAATCCAGCATGATTTATCGTGAACATTCTCAGAAAGATTACTGTTTTCTGTGACCTTATTTTTTCAAGTAACAGAAAATAAAAACTCTAGCTTTCTCTGAAAAGTCAGGTACCACTTTGATTTCATTAGCACAAGAAAGTTTATTAAGTGTTAGGACTTAGAATCACTAGCAAAAAATTTGTATCAACTTTATTTTTTTGATATTTTTGTCCAGATAGGTTTTTTTTTAAATTTTTATTTATTTGTTCTAATTAGTTGTACATGATAATGGAATGCATTTATACATTTTGATAAATCATACATGAATGGAGTATAATTTCTCATTTTTCTGATTGTACATACTATAGTATCACATCGGTCATGCGGTCATATATGTACATGAGGTAATAATGTCTGTTCACTCTACTAGCATTCCTTCCCCCATACTCCTTCCCCTCCCTTCACTCTCAGACAGGTCTATTTTGTACACAAACTTATGCAAGCAAATATCTATATTTTGAAGTGATTTTGCTATTGTTACCTTGCTAGGTTAGTTTAATGACATAATGTTTTATTTTGGGGGAAGAAAAAAAAAAGCTTTTTCTTTTTACCAGACTCTACTAGAAGCACTAAGTACATTTTTAAAAAATTTAATTCAATTTTGTGACTGTTGTCCAAAGTGTACAAGTTTAAATCTAACAAAAGTCCATAAGCTGGTCATATAAAAGAATTTTCAAAGGCACTGCTAATCATCAAACTGCTGTTGAATGAACCAATGACAGTGCTCATGTATCACTGTAGACTGACAGGAATAGGAGTCCTACAAATTATAGTACAGATCTGAGAGCATTTTGAGTTCTTCATCATAATTTCAACAACGGTTCTCGGTATTCAAAAAATGGGTGCAAATTCTTCTGAAATGACATGTCATATTAAAAAAAGAAATGCGAATATTTTCCAATATGACATCACTTATAATATATTTATTTCTCTTTCTTTGGAGGTGTACTGTAATTTTAAGTGTAATTTTACACTTAAAATTCACGTTGGATTTTTTTTATTTGTACTTCTAACTTATTTTATCCATCATTGTAAAGTTCGCTATTTAGTCTTTATTGATTCTTCATTTTTACCAAAATTAAAGCTATCTTATGATGTCTTTTCTGGTAGCATTGTCTGCTACTTATTATGTTCATGTTTGATCATTGTTTTCAGTCTGTTTCAATTCACTAATTGTTGAAATTAAGATGCAAATCCAAATCCTAAGGAGAATTCACCTCGTGACTGTGAGGATTACATTGCACTGTATACAGCAACTAAAGGAGATAACATATATTGGCAAGCATGAGGACAAATGGAAATACTTCCAGTGTTGTGTAAGATTGAAAAATGGCAGACACTCTATGGAAAATAGTATGGAGGTTCCTCAAACAATGAACAGTAGAACTACCATATGAGCTAGTAACCTCCCTTATGGGCATATAGTACATCCAAAATAAGGAAAATCAGAATATGGTAGAGAAATCTGCACTCCCTTGTTGATTGCAACTTTATACACAAAAGCCAAGACATAGAAATGAATCATCTGCATTGACAGATGAATGGAATGAAGAAAATATAACACATACACAAACACACACACACACACACACACAAATAGACACAGGTTTTATACTTGCACCCAGTAATAGTCAGTGTTTAGATAAACAAAATTCTGTCATTCGCAACAACATGGATAAACTTGGAGGATATTACACTAGGTGAAATAAGTCAATCTCAGAAGGGCAAACACTGCAAATTGAACTTACATGAAGTACTTAAAATTGTTGAACTTTTAAATGTGGAAGGAATGATGGTGGCCAGTGACTGGTGGAGGGGAAAAATGAATTGTCTTCAGTGTAATCATGGTGTGTGCTAGATGGATAACTTCAAAAGACCTGTTGCATGACATTGCTGCCAATAATTAAAAATGCTTAATTCATACTAAACAATTTTGGTATGAAGGTGAATCTCCTTTTGAGTCTTTGCCACAAAACAAACAGGATAAGGACACCTTCAGAATGAGGACAAATTCACAGATAAATATGTGCGTTTTCGTACATCAATTATTTATTAATAAAACTCTAAAGTAAATAAATAAATATGGATTATGAACCAAGAAAAAGATAATCAATGAAGCCTATGCAAGTTTCATAAACAATGATTACTTATACAACCTTGATTTCTATTGAGATAGTGACTCCTTCAAAAAAGAACCTAAAGAAGCTAAAATGAGAGAATAACTGAACATACTCACATTAGATATCATTTACTAGGCTTTCCTTTTTCAGATGAGGAAATCAAGTTCAGAAGGAACCAGGAACTTTGATTCAGACACCAGAGGAATTTGTCATGGATTCTGTGAAGTCAGTTTATCTCCTCAGAATCTGGGAAGTACCTTACAATGTGCTTGACATGCTGGTTATTTGCTACTCTGACTCTGCCTTGTGTAATTAGAGAAATACAAATCAAAACTCAGAAACCCTCAGATTTCATCTCACACCAAATAGAATGGCTATTATAAAGAATACAAGCAGCAATGGGTGTTGGTGAGGATGTGGAGATAAAAGGTATTTTCATATATTGTTGGTGGGATTGCAATTAGTCCAGCCACTCTGGAAAGCAGTGTGGAGATTCCTTAGAAAACTTGGAGTGGAATCACCATTTGACCCAGTTATTCCACTTCTTGGCCTACACCCAAACAAATTAAAATCAGCATACTAAAGTGACACAGCCACACCAATGTTTGTACCAGTTCAATTTACAGTAGCTAGATTGTGGAGCCAACCTAGAAGCCCTTCAATCGATGAATGGATAAAGAAACTGTGGTATATATACACAATGGAATATTACTCAGCCATGAAGAACAATAATATTACGGTATTTGCAGGTGAATGGATAGAATTGGAGAAACCCATGCTAAATCAGATAAGCCAATCCCAAAAATCCAAAGACTAAATGTTTTCTCTGATAAGTGGATGCTGATACATAATGGGGAGGGTAAGGGAAGAATGGCAGAACTTTGAATTGTGCAGAGGGAAATGAGAGGAGGGGAGGGGCTGGGGGAAGGAAAGATGGTGGAATGAAACAAACATCATTACTCTATGTACGTGTATGAATACAGCAATGGTGTGACTCTATATCATGTACAACCAGAGATAATGAAAAGTTGTACTTTCATTTGTGTACAATGAATCAAAATGCATTCTGCTATCATGTATAAATAGAATATACAATAAAACAAATCTCTGTTTAATTCAGAAAGCAGTATGCCTTTCTCCATGCCTTTATAGGGAACAATTCTAGCAAAAATCAGAGGAAAAGATTCATGAATACTAATAAAATATTTCTTATCATTCTTATCATTCATGTAACTAAATCAATATATTCTTATAAAGTCATTTATAACAAATGGTAATTTCCACACTCCAGTATATTTTTTAAATGAAGCCCAGTTGAGATAATTTTTTAATTAATTTTTTATTTGTTCTACTTAGTTATACATGACAGTAGAATGCATTTATGCATTTTGACAATTTTTTCATAAATGGCCTATAATTTCTCATTTTTCTGATTGTACCTGTTGTAGGATCATATCAGTCATGCAGTCATATAGTATGTGAGGTAATAATGTTTGTTTCACTCGACTATCCTTTCTGCAACTATACCCTTTCCCCTCCCTCCACTCCCCCTCTACCTATTCTAAAGTAACTTCTTCCCTAGTGCCCCTCTCCACTTATTGTGAATAAGCATTTGCATATCAGAGAAAAAAATTGGCCTTTGGTTTTTTGGATTCGGATTATTTCGGCAAATTTTTATCTCAAAATATCTTGATATGTTGTATTAAGTTATGTATAATAATATTTAATGCTATTGACATTACAGATATAATTTGTCCAATTTGTCCCTTATAAAGGTATTAAACACTTACCTCTAATATACCTTCTTTCTTTCTTTTGTTCCCTGTTATATGTTAGGCTTATGTGCCATCATCAAATTTCTACCTAGGTAATAAATATGATTGTGTCAGGAATTTTCCCAACAAATACCATTCACCTTGTAAGATGATGAATTGATATATGCCCATCGTAAAATGTCCAAACTAATGCAGTCAATTCATCCATATGGCCAGAGTGTTCTTTCAGTGATGGACACCCTTTGACAATTTAATGCTTCATTTGCTTAGCTGGTACTTTATTCAACTTTCTTAAAAAAATTATCTAGTGACTTTCAAAAAGTATATAGGAAGATACACATTTTCAACTTCCACTCTTTCTCTTCTCCTTGTTCCTTTGAAGGTATAATGCATTTTTAAAATTAGTAGTTATGAAAATGAATGCAGGGTTTATAAAGAAAATGTTTTGAAAAATGTAACTATTGAGATTGTATATGTTAGCAGTGTTGCTATGATAAGTCAATTCTTCAAATTTGGGAGTAAATGGACAAAGAAATTAAGACAATAGTCCTGCCTCAAGTTTTTTATAACCTAATTAGATAAACGAAGCTTAGATAAATATGAAAAACATACAAATGCAAACATATGATTATTTGTTCAATAACCATTTACTGAACACCCTCTCTCTGCTGGGAGCTGTTCTAGACGTGGAGTAGAGCAGCAGATATGGATTCTGCTCTCATACAAGTTTTATTTTTTCCTGTGTATGTAAAATGTATAGAAAACAAAGCAAATCACAAAGCCAGGCAAGGTAATAGATGGTGACTGGGCTCGCAACTCTTAGACTATGACAGTGGAAGACATCTGTGATGGGGAAACACAGAAGCAGATATCAGATACAGTGAGGAAATGAGCTCTGGGAACATTTGAAGAGGGAATGGATATTTAGAACATCTGGGTAGACTTGAACTTGACCTGTTTGGAATCAGGCAAGATATTGCATCTAGTCTCTGACAGTCTATCAACAGTTGTTTTTCTGAAAAGGAGATTCCCAAAGGGAGGGCTTAAAATCAAATTGACCTTATGAGGACTATTTGTAAAATACCAATTTTGAGGTAGCAAACCGAGGAATTATATAGAGTAAATCCAAGTCTTGGTGAATTAGGATCTGAACTATCTCACACAGGAACATTTCCTCTTGTTATGACCTGTTTGAGACATGGAAGGAATAGTAAAAGCAAAATTACTGTGGGTACAATAAACACTGAATATGGAAAGATAGATGTTTAAAATGAACTTGGACTAATATGCACTTTCTTCTTGAAAACCTGAAAAGGTTTTCATAGAGTAAAAGTGAACTTGCTTTTATTTTATTGTTTTTTTCATACTAGGTAGACGTGATCAGCAAAGAGACGCCAGGGTATCCAAGGGACAGAGGATGAAGAAATATAAATGTGTTTCATTCAGGAACACCTAGGACACATGAGCTTCACAAGAATTAGTACAAATTCTAGCAGTTGTTAACAGTTCATTAGTTTGTTCATTTAAATTAAGTCTGAGTATGTCCCCCATTTTCAATTTACATGAAAATACAGTATTACGTTCATTAAAAGTCTTCCGACACATATATTTTAAAATCTGAAGGATATAATGGGAAATAAAATTTGCCTGTCTCACTATTTTAGAACATGTACAAGTTGACATTCTCATAAAGAAGACAGATTTTGATGTATTTTGTTTAGATGATATTTCAGTAAAAATACCCAAGATGAAAGTGGCTTGTTACATCAGAGTTTGTGAATTGTTTTTCTTAGAGAATACTTTCATGCACTGTGAAAGCAAAATTTTCAAAAACACAACATTCTTGTATTCTTATACTCTTTTTCTTTGATGTTTCGAGTTAAATCATCCAGATTTTCTCTAGGAATTATTTACATTAAATTAAATTTAGACTACTATTTTTGCAGTGTTGTCTTTCATTTCCCTTCCTGGTATCTTTGTTTATAAGTTTAAAAGGTAGTTTTAAATTAAATTTTACCTCAATTCATCTATTCACATAAATGTAGTAAACAAAGCATGTAAGAGGAAATCTTTTCCCCCCCTAGGAAAGATATGAAGTATTTTTTAGCTATGAGTGAAAAATTAGTCATAGCCAAATAATGATGTTAAAATCTTCCTTTCCACTTTCTTGATTTATTGAAATATTTGTATTGGTTTTTATGAGAAATTCTTGGTTAAGAAGATATCAATGCAAGAAGAAATCATGGTCCAAGAGCAGCTACAGTGTTCAAGTAGTCAGAAACTGCCTTTCTCACCACTGGGCAGGGTCTCCAGCAGAGTGTCCAGGTAGAGGGCAGTACCAATCCATCTGGTGATGGGATTTCAGCAGGGCTGGCTTCAAACAGCTGCTGTCCCACCTTTCCTCAGCCTCTACTCATCACACTTCTGCCAGCTTGAGCCCATCAGTTACCCCTTCTGCACTTTGCCTTGATCTCCTTCTTTATGGGTGTTCTATGTCAACCTTCCATTTTCTCTGAACATAATTCTAATTCTAGTCCTTGAAATGGGACCCTTCTCCTACATTAGTTCTGTCATGGTGACCTTGAAAAAAATTATCACTCATTAACCACTATTATCATTGTATTGCTTTTCCATTAAGAGTTTAGACACCCTCCCCAATATTGTCATAATCTAACCAATGATACAAACAGAAATAAATTTCACATTTCATGTGAAGCAAATAAAGGAGAACTGGTAACTAATAATTTTGACCAATAACTATTAAGGGGGCAGCTTTGAAAAGGCTTACCTAATGCCAGACTTGGACATTATGGGTAATGACGATGACACACCATCATGAGTTGTATGTACATCAAGATGATCATTCTCCCCAGTTATTACCACATCTACACCTAGAAGCTCAGAGAAGCCAAGTGTTTGCAAGGTTATTCTGACCTAACTTTGATATCAAGAAGTGTCATGTCCCTGCTATCCCACTCCTTGGCATATACCCAAAGGACTTAAAATCAGATTGCCTCAGTGATGCAGCCACATCAATGTTCATAGCTGCTCAATTCACAATAGCTAGATTGTGGAATCAACCTAGATGCCCTTCAGTAGATGAATGGATAAAGAAACTGTGGTATATATACACAATGGAATATTACTCAGCCATAAAGAAGAATAAAATTATGACATTTGTAGGTAAATGGATGATGTTGGAAACTGTTATGCTAAGTGAGATCAGCCAATCCCATAAATCCAAAGGCCGAATGGTCTCTCTGATAAATGAATGATGATGCATAATGTGGGGGGGAAAGATGGCAAGAATGGAG